>VWYH01010163.1:470693-618172 GCA_013399365.1 Pampusana beccarii
TTATAAATATGTAAAGGGTGAGTGTCACGAGGATGGAGCCAGGCTCTTCTCGGTGACAACCAATTATAGGACAAGGGGCAATGGGTACCAACTGGAACACAGGAGGTTCCACTTAAATATGAGAAGAAACTTCTTCTCAGTGAAGGTGTCAGAGCACCGGAACAGGCTGCCCAGGGAGGTTGTGGAGTCTCCTTCTCTGGAGACATTCAAAACCTGCCTGGACACCTTCCTATGTAACCTCATATAGGTATGCCTGCTATTCCTCGGAAGACTAGATGATCTTCTGAGGTCCCTTCCAATACGTAACATTTTGTGATTCTGTGATTCTGTAAAGCTTAAGATAAGTGCATTGTAAGTAACTATGGTCACTGTTAAACCATTGACCACCTGTCTGTCAAAGTGAAAGCACGCTATAAAGTGAATGCATGATTGTTACCTTTCACAGATATATCCAGTTTAGACAGTATTTATTTCCTAAAGAACAGGTAGTTGTAGTGGCAACAATTCCTCGAAAATAGAATTTCTATTTTCTAGGTATTTACATTCACTTAACTAATAAGAGTATTTGTTGTTAAAATCAGTCTTTGTTTTCATGGAATATTAGTAGAAATTGGTAGAAAAATTGCTACAGCAAAATATTAACAATTTTTTCTTTGCATTCAAATGAAAAATGATCACTTGAAATCACATCTCCTCTGACAGTTATCAATATGACCACAAAGTAATTAAGACTCCATGTACATAGTATGCTGAGCAAAGAAACAAGCTTTCTACCTTCACTTTGGGATTAGAAGAATAGTATCCAGCTTTGATTTGTGTAATATGACAACCCTTTCTAAGATATCCTTTTTCTCATGAAGATTTATTGTCTGTAGTTTACAAAACAGTTGCAGGATCAACAGTTGCCTTGTGGTTGGTGTGTGGCTGTTCACTTGTGTACATGAACAGCTGATTCTAAAGTAACAAAATATTTAGGTTTTTAGGCTGAGCTCAGCAATGACTTTTCATGATCAAATTTTGGGAGGAAAGTGGTGCAAATGTCAGCATTTTAGGGAGTACAATTCATGAGTTCATATCTCCATACATGCTATATGGATGTATTTTGCACATTAATTCAACCCAGGTGGTTAGCAGATGTTGGATGATTAAAACATAAAAGGAAAACTTGTTTTCCACCATGTTCTCTCCCACCATGAAGCAGTTTTACCACCATCTTGGTGGACTTGGCAGTGTTACATTTATGGTCGGACTCAATGATCTTAAAGGTCTTTTCCAACCTAAATTATTCTATTACATCACAGGAAAAGAAATCTGAAACAGCTAATCACAAGCTGATCTCCCAAACAACAATACAAGCAATAAAAAAAAGAGCTAAAACCCCAGCCTGTTATCATTGCTAGCACAGAGTAGCACTGACACGCTGACACGTACTTTCCTGACCTTGAGAACTAATTAGACGAGTTCTTTAAACCTAGGAATGAAGCATCACACACTGAAAATAGCCTGAATGGTTGCAAGGACAGAAATCCCTTTGGTCCCAAAAACAAACAAAAAAAAATCACCTTATTGTTCTGTTCTGTATGGTCCTCCAAATATTGAAAGTACAGGGCAATTCAAGGTCTTTATCCTGATATTTAAAATCTCCATGGAGATTTTTCATTAGAGGAATTTTCAGCTTCAAAATTGAAACTGTCAGCCACAAGGAAACCTCACGCAGGTGAGTAGCAAATACATCAGAGAGGTAAACAGTTACTATGAAATCCAGTGCAGTGGGAGATCAGACTGGTCATGTGCCTTTTCACTCCGAAAACAGCATATGAAGCTATCACTTTTTGTCTCAACGTCATTTTTTCACACAACACATCCACTTATACAAACAAGCCAAAGTATATAAAAAAGCAGGCAAGCTATTTCCTGTGGCTTATTGAGGATGTATAAAGTGAGACGAAAAAAGGAAAGTTATAAGTCTTATTTCTGTGTTTGGATATGTGCAATATTTTTAGATATTATAGAAATAACCACATAAAAAATAAAGATTGCTTTCCACTTCTTAAGGGTGTGTAGACGTTTCAGTCGTCAGTGGTGCACTGCTTGTTACACATGCTATGAGATTTGTGCATAGATATAAAAAATTAAATTATGTCAATTTTATCTCAGCCTTGCTCCATGAAGCTAGTGTAGGGACTTACATCACAATTTGCATCTTTAACATATTAAATTCCAAAATACATATATGTCACAAACTGGGCACTGTAGCACAGGGATGTATTTTTGTTTACAGTTAGGGTCCCAGTGATGCAGTGATGGCTAATGAGATGTTTAGAAATGTCTGGGCTCCTATCATCACACCCAAGCTTGTTCTACATGATTTGCTCCAGGTCCCATTGTCAGTGAAAGGAACAAATGCAATTTCTTGAATGAGTTGTCCTGGCAATCTGGCTGGTGGATCATCTATTTTCTCTCAAGCATGAGAAAAGGCAACAGCCACATACAGCGAAGGACAGCAGTCCGACAAGTTCTGATTATACAATGCAGCCTGTAGCAACAGTGTTCTTGTTTTGGTTTTGGGAGAGGAAGTTAGTAAGAAAATACTGCAATGTAAAAGAAACTGAGATTAGTCTACTCTCATGGTTTTCACATGAAAAGCTTTTGTCTGAGTAGTACACTTGTGTTCTCCTTTCTTGCTGTGTCATGCGTAGCTATTATACATGATGGAAATTGACATGAAAGTGTGTCACTACTCCTCAGACTGTGACATCTTGTCAGCTGGAAGCTGCTACCTGGAGAGAAGAACATGCAGTTCTTGTGATACGGCGTATTTGTAATGACCCATCCCTGAAGAGGAACAGCTTAAATTTCTCCATGCCAGCTAATGCCATGAACATACAGAAGGTACGTGGAAGTAATTTTTTTTTTCTTTTTTTTTAATGGGTGATGTTGTATCTGCTTTGCAAGTCCCAGCTGGGCTTCCATAAAGAGCTCAAGAAAAACAGGAAGTTTGTGCTCTCTGTCTCTGACACAGACATACAAGGAAGGAAAAGGACTATTGCTACAGAAATGTATTCCCCAGTCACCATCACTTTTACTGTCTGGAGATGGTAAAACTTCTCTCCCCTTGCAACATCAAAGCAGAGGCTTGCTCAAGTTGCTAACTGATACAGTTCTGGAAAAACTGATCGGTCCCCTTACTCTAGTGATTTCCTTCTGGGACTCGCTAATTCTCTAAGGACAGCTTCTACTGTGGTAGAAAGTGTGTAGAGGACTCTGCTACATCCTCAAGTCTTCCCCCACAGCTTAACTTTACACCACACTGGGACCTTATTAAGTCCCTCCCCTTCAATCAAACAGATTCTGTGTTTAGTGGAATGGCAAAGGCAATGCATATTTATATACAGCAATGGATCTATTGTTGCTTTCATTATTGAACCTGGAGATTTTGCTGGTTGACTGTATATCCATCAAAAATACATTTCATATTCATTTTGCAGTTCAGCAAGAAATGGATACTGGATTGGTAGAGGAAAAAAAAAAAAGCACATAAGCACTAACAGCACCCTCCAGCAAACGCATTTCAAATGTTTAAGCCACTGTATTGCAGGGGGTGAGATTTCAGCATATGTTGTTGCTTAAAATGACTTAATATAGAAGCAAATGAAAAATCTTCCACAGAGGGATGCTAACATGAAGGGCATCTTCTTCCCATCACAGCTATATGACCCTGCCTGAATGGGGGTTAAAGGGATGCATGTAAAAGCAGCATATGACAGATAATTCTTCAGCTTCCTTTGAGGCACAAAAGGCGAGCCTGAGAGGTGTGAAGCTGGCTGGAGTGTGAAAACAAAATGATAATGAAATATGAATAAAATGAAAATAAACAGAACATTCCCTGGCCAAGGTTTAGAGTGTCACTTCCAGCCCAAAATACAGTCTGAACCATGGTCTCTGCAGGTACCTCTGCTTTAGCATCAGTGGCTGCCGCTGCTGCTGCTACCCACAGAGCCTCTTAACAAGTAGATGCTGTTAGCTGAACTAATGAGCCTGAGAAGGTGCAATGAAATCCGTAGTTTACTACAGCTTCTGCTGTAATTCTGGGCCCTTTCTGCTTTGTGGTGAGAGATGCAGCAAAGCCCTGCCCTGAAAATACAGAGCTTACTGAATTCATTCCCATTTTGGAAACCACTAGAAGATTTTCATAGCTTCAAATGAAGATTTTTTTCTTTTTTAAACTACAGGGAAGGCTGTTTTCTTTGTTCTTTTCACACATTTCTTAAAACCTGGACAGCTCTGAAATCTAGGGAAATTGAGCACTTCTGCACACACACTTCGCTCCCATATATTTCCCAATTAATACTGGTACTTGATTTTATGCTAGAGCTGCTTGGTTCAGTTGAAATTCCAATATAACTTATGCATTTGAAGCTATAAAAATGATATAAAAATGTGAATGCAAAGAGCATATTGCCAGCTTTACCAGGTTGTAGATTAGGCAGGTAACAGGACCATCCTTGGCCATGCAATTATGATGTTCCGCACGCATTTCACTTACATGGAAATGCTTACCCATTTTCACTGTTTCATGGTTTTTCTTCCTACACTAACATTATTATTTTAGTTAGTTTTTAAGAAAAAAAAAGCTTCACTCAATAGATACTTAGAATTTTCACACTAAACAAAGTGGAGGTAATGGCATCTTGTTGTCAGATATATTTTATCACATACCTGAAGGGCTAGACATTTCTGTCTCAGTGATACTAAACTTGAAAAGCATTTTACCATGAGAAGATGCTAGAATATACCCTGCAGAGCCAAAGTGTTGCTAGTCTCCATACACTAGATGACTTAAAATATGTTAAATACACTAAAGAATAAATATTTTGCCAGATCTACATGTATTTTTTAATCTAAGGAAAACAAAGCATTAGCATTATATAGGCACTTCTTGCAGGTATTTTACGACCTGTGAAACAAACTTGCATTGTCATAATGAGTATCAGGCTGTTGATGTGTTTGTTAAAGCATTAGCTCCTGCGGGCATGGGAATATGAAAGCCTTTCGATTTGTATTTTAAAACATCTGAAAATCTCCTCTTGTGGCTGCCAAAGAAACTTTGGACAATGTGTGCCATGCAGGTTCAAAAATCAGAAAGAAAATATAAAAGAATGAAAATATAAATTTTAAATGTCTAGAAAAATAAAAGTTCAAGATTGTTTTTAGTGCCTGACTTCAGAATTTTTATTGTTTAGAATTGTTGAGACAGTACTACTGTGTTAGTGAATTTTACTATAAACCAAACATAGTTACATAGAAACGAATATTAATGGTACTTGAAATACAAGGTTTTTCCATGACTTGCATGTAGTTCTAACACATACAAGTGTTTAAGTCAATATGCAATACAACCTTTTAAATTTCTTTTAACACTAAAAATCATAGTTCTAGCAAAAAAACTATTATACTAATATTTCTTTAGAATTTCCACTGTATTTGGCACCAAAAATTCCCTTCAGAAACCAGAGGCCAACTTAGTTATTTTAAAGACTTTACTTGCTAACTTAAGATAAATTTTAGTCAGTCTTAAATGTGTTTATGAGCTTGTTGAAATCAGAACCTACAAAGACATTAAACAACAGAGGGTATTCCCTTCCACATGCAAGCGCCAGGAGCAGTTTTAAAGTCATGAGGAGACATTAGCTCTAAGTTCCCCTTGAGCATGAGAGCTTTAAATAGCAAAACACTAACTGCTAATTACTAGAATGAAAACATGTGTTTTCTAAATGTGTGATAAACTGCTCTTAAAATGTGCGAACCAGCAAATAGGATGTGGTTTTTTGCTACACATTTTCTAGGGACTCTACATAGTCATTCTAAGCTAGTTTTTGCATTAATTTTGCAAACTCTGTTTAAACACAAGACCTAAATGAATGTCACAAGATTCATTTGAATTTTTCCTTTTTATTTGAGGTATGATCCATGAGACAGTGCTACTACATGCTATTCACATTTTGGTAACACAGTCATGGCCACAAAGTAGAATTTGGCAGGTTAAGCTTAGCTTTGTGATATAAAGGTGAGATATAAGGCAATGTGGAAATGAAGTACACGCACTTGCCACATCTCAGAAATTATCCCTGCAGCGCATTGGACCAGATCTTGTTGTCTGGGCCAAGACTCAGATTTTCCAAAATGCTTTGCAGCTACTTGCCACTGACTGTGGAGGAAGGTATGTTCCTCAATAATTCTGCCTGCCTGGACCTGGCCTCTGGCAAGAAGTGTAAACATAGATGTGATGGGAGTTGCTAACTGCTGCCTGCCTTACCTAAATGCTCATGTTTGCAAGGTGTTTCAAATTGGTTAAAATGCTTCAGGTTCAACCACAGGACCTTGTGGGCTAGAAGCATGCCATGCTTTACTGAATGCTATAGACTCCCTCTGCAAGCACTTAAATCACATGGTCATAACAGCCTCTTAAAAACATTACATATTCTACATATAAATATGGCACTTAAAATGTGTAATATTTTAGACATAAATATTGCACTTATCGGCATGAGTCTTCGACAAGGTGTTGTGACTTTCAGGTTCCTCCCACTACCAAAGGCCAGCCAGATGGGCTTCCGCTGAAGTTCGGAGTGAGAATTCTGTCAGTTGTGTCGTAGCTATTTATGTAAATGACACATTTTGGCCTTTGCCATATCTTCGAATATTTTATTATTTATAGTTAGTATTTTAAAATCACCTTCTTCCCCTCCTCCTGCTACAAGAAAATTAATTTTTGTACATTTTGATCTCATTTACATGCCACAAATCTAGAATGACTCTGCTAACCCCATATCATAGAATCATAGAATGTCCTGAGTTGGAAGGGACCCACAAGGATCATTGAGTCCAACTGCTGTCCCTGCAGATGACAACCCCACAGTTCACACCATGTGTCTGAGGCCATTGTCCAGTCTCTTCTTGAACACTGTCAGGCTTGGGGCCGTGACACCTCCCTGGGGAGCCTGTTCCAGTGTCCACCACCCTCTCGGTGAAGGACTTTTTCCTGATGTCCAACCTAAACCTCCCCTGGCACATCTTCCTGCCATTCCCTCGGGTTCTGTCATTGATCACTAAAGAAAAGAGTTCAGTGCCTGCCCTTCCTTCTCCCCTTGTGAGGAAGCTGTAGCCACCATGAGGTCTCCTCTCAGTCTCCTCTTTTCCAAGCTGAACAAACCAAGTGACTTTATCCGCTCGTCACACAACTTCCTCCCCAAACTCTTCACACACTTCATAGCCGTCTTCTGTACACTATCTAGCAGTTTAATGTCTTTTTTATCCTGTAGCTCCCAGAACTGCACACAGAACTCCAGGTGAGGCCGCACCAGTGCAGAGCAGAGCAAGACTATCACCTCCCTGCCCGGCTGGCCATGCTGTGCTGGATGCACCCAGGACACGGTTGGCCCTCTTGGCTGCCAGGGCACACTGTTGGCTCGTGTTCAACTTGATGTTGACCAGAACCCCCAGATCCCTCTCCGCAGAGCTGCTCTCCAGCATTTTGTCTCTCAGTCTGTATGTACAGCCAGGGTTGCCGTGTCCCAGGTGCCAAATCCAGCACTTGCCCTTGTTAAACTTCGTGTGGTTGATGATTGCCCAGTTCTCCAATTTGTTCATATCCCTCCACAGTGCCTCTCTGCCCTCACGAATGTTGACAGCTCCTCCCAATTTCATGCCATCAGCAAACTTACTAAGTTATCCCTCAAGTCCTGAGTCTAAGTAACTTAGAAAGACATTGAAGAGTGCTGGCCCTAGGATGGATCTCTGCAGAACCCAACTAGTGACTTGTCACCAGCCTGACATAACCCCATTTACTAGAACTCTTTGAGCCTGACCTGTAGGGGACTACAGAGGTCTGTGGGTTCTCTGATGGAGGATATGAGAACAAAGATTCAGAGATTGACCTTGAAGATATTAAGGTGTACCCGTGAGAAAGAAGGCAGCAAAAGGGTAACACTGACGATTGCAAAACTAGCCAATGATATGTTACTATTGCAGCCTGTAACCAACAGCAAAAAGACACATGATAAAGACTATATAAAAAAGCATTTGTGGCGATAAATGGAGACTGTTGTTTGTACATAAGAAGAACTTTGTCTCTGTCATTTGTCCATCTCAGCCGCGACACCGGCCCATCAGCCAATTGCTTACCCGCTGCATTATGTGTTTATCCAGCTGTATGCTGGATATCTCGTCCAGGAGAATGCTATGAGAGACAGTATCAAAGGCTTTCCTGAAATCCAAAAATATCACATTGATAGGCTTCCCTTGGTTACCTAGGTGGCTAACCTTGTCATAGAACAATATTAAATTTGTCAAACACAACTTTCCCCTCATGAACCCATGCTGGCTGGGACCAATGGCTGCATTGCCTTTCAGGTGTTTTTCAACAGCTGCTATATACATAATCCACTGATTATTTTACAAAATACCAATTCCTGTATTCCAGTGAACTTTCCAACTAACTTCTCCCCATTGTAACTACAGCATTAACTTGAGTCAAGGTAACATGCGACATGCAGTCTCTTTCGGGCCATGCACTGAACTCATTTCAGAGATATGCCTGCAGAATGACCTGAGCAATATGTAACATGATCTCTTTCTGTTTTGCGTGTAAATATTGGGGTTAAAAGTTTTTTGGTTTTCTTTTTTTTTTTTTTTTTTCAGCAGCAGTTTCCAGTATGCAGATGGACACTGATCAGCCTGCATTTGGCAGTCATATTGCAGATAAAGGTGGAGTCATGCTTGGAGGTCTGTACAGTTACAAAATCAGCAGTTGCACATATTGAATGCTCTTCTGGTTAAGGTCAGGGATGACTCTTCTTGCAGTGTTTTGCATATGACATATTGGACAACTTGTCTTCCACAACATTCTGCTGCATACTCACAATTCAGTGTCATGGGCTTTATTCTCTCCACAACAAAAAAAGAATCAGGAAATCTGTGGTAAGCATTTCTGTTAATACTGCAGTAAACTGGTGGGGCAGTAGGTGATTTATACTGCATTTGGATACCTTTTTCACTGTTTTTCTGTGAGCAAGTCATAACAGCTGATGTAGCTGTTTTTCTTAAGTTCACTGCCAGCAGCTTCAGGGACATATGTTTTCTTCCTTTTCCCTTTTTTTTATAAGCAGGTGATTTGGGGTCAGAACTCAAAAATAGTAAATTATTTATATGGCTTTTATCACTATAATGCTCTAATTGCCTGATCTCTTGTTCCTTCTCTTTCATTTTTGCAGTGTGACAAAATAAATTGAAAAAAAAAAATTTAAAATTACAATCTCTCATAGTTCTTGAAAGTATCCAAACCAGTGTGCGCAAACTTTTCTTCCTTTGAGATGAGTTTTGCACATCAGTAGCACAGGTAGTTAAGTGCTTGCCAGTAGAGGATGAACCCTGCAATTGCAGTTCTCACTTTGGACCTTCTCAGAAACAAATCTTGTTATCAAATCAGTATGCTTAATATGGGTTTTGATTCATCCAAAGCAGAAGAATTTCAGTATAGTGACATGACAGGATGTGTATAGATTTTATTTGTTCTGTGTACTAGGGAAATAATTTTTCATCTTAAAACAGGCAACTTTGTGATGTTGACATCGATGCAAAGAATAATACGAATTAGAGGAAAAATTCATATGTTTTGTTGCAGTATCATATAGTGTTGTCCTGCAAGGTACTGAGTGCCTTTAACTGTCATTGTCTCCATTTGAGATATAAACTTCTATTTAATGGTCACAGTGTCTTCAAAGTAAAGTAGGAGCTGATGCTTCCAGAAAAAATTACATACTTTTGTCTGTTTTGGATTATTGTTTAATTTATTTTGCACACAGAAGACTGAATTATTCGGATTATCTAGAGTAGGTGCATGAGCATTTAACATAGAGAAATGGAATAGGTGCATGAGCATTTAACATAGAGAAATGCTAGCAAAACCCCATAAACTTCCTTCCCTTGTAACTGTTTCGCCTACTAATGAATATTGCAAATAATTTATGTTTTACAATATCTGATTTTATGGTGCTTGTTTTCAGGCTGGGTTGTAAAGCCACCATATTACAGTGAGAACCTCAAGCAGTGCTGGGATGGGACATGCGTGCACACAGCTGGGAGAGGGAGCAGGCTGCCAGAGCGTTGTAAAGAGGCATCAGCCAGGCTCCCACATGTGTACGTGGTTTAGCTTCCACAAAGCCTTGTGGTTGTTGTAGAGATGAGTTTTATGTCCTCACCCAGAGAAAAGAGTAAAAAAACCAAAAATAAAATAAATTAATTGTATGGATACGCATGCTGTGGTGGAAAGGATTATTCCATGTGTCATCTTTGTGTCAAACCTTTTCTCTGTCTGACACAGTAGCATGTGTGATAGAGACAAATTTTTAAATCATGTCCTGTTGTCTCAAAAAGTGACATATGCTGTTATCATACTTCAATGCAATAACTCATTTCATCACTCAAGAAGTTTATTTTTCCATAATTGCTGATGACTTCTTCAAGGCATAGTCTAAGATCAATTTTGCTGAAGGGTTTGCCAAAATATAGTAAAATGATTGCTCAGCTTATTGCATAGGGTTTAAAGGAAGAAGCAAATCAACAATAAAATAGATACTGTTTAAAAATATTCTTTACCTTTGAGTTTTGTTAACATTCTTTGTTTGATATAATAATAAAAGCACTATTGACTATATTACTTAACCCCTCCAACATTTTTGAAAATATAAACATCATATCCTTCAGTAAAAATCTGATTTTTAGGAGCTAATGTAAAAATAACTGGTTCATAAATATTTTATAACATTGCATTACCAAAAATTTTATGCTTTAAATAATACTTGTATTAGCACAGTATTTTTTTCATTTTGAACAAAATCGTTGTTTGTTTGTATATAATATATAACAAAGGCAAGGACCTCAAAGTTCAGAGTACTACTTCAGATTAGCATTTTGATTGTGCTTTTGCCACTCCTATTTTTTTCTACTGAGAAGAAAGTGTTTTTTCTTGCTGACGTATGAGCAATATAGTATTTTATTTACTTAATTTTTTTTACCAACATCCTAAGTTACTGTGTTTCAAGGTTGTTTTCCTTTTTTAAAAATGGAACCTTCTGTCTTTTTCATTCAAAAAGGAAAGGTGGCACAAAAAGAGGAATTTCAAAGGTATTAAGACATTAAGGAAAAAGTAAGTCCAGACCTCACTGATTTCCTGTCACAGATGCTAGTTTTGAAGGGCATACATTAAACAAACAAGCCACAGCATTTCCAAAAAGTGTTTCTATTAATTCTACAGAGATACTACAGTTGTTTTGCATTATTTTCTAAATTTCTGTGGTTTAGGTCATGAATTAAAAGCCTGAAATGTAAAAATACAAGTTATACCATTTTTTTCTTGAAAGATTAGTCTAGTGTTTTGTGAAAGAACAACCCTGCTCAGGGTCTCCTTTCTGCTCAGAGTCTTCTTTCCCTCTTCTTGCCCCTTGCAGCTTCTCTTCAAAATGGCCTTCTGCCAACTGTTCCTGTACAGCTCTTCGTCAATGGGTGCTGGGCTGTCAAACCGACATTCCTGTAGCTGCACAGCAGGCTGGCAAAAGACTGGTTGTTACAGAAACAAGGAGAACAGTTTAAAACTCCTTTGAAGTTTTCTTCCCTAAATCATCAGTTTCTATACTGGAAGGGGGAAGCAGGACTTTTTCTCCTCTATGAAAATCACGAGTACTTCTTTTTTCCTATGTTCATCATCAACATCAAGAAATTTTAAAACCTTTGGAAAATAAAAAAAGTGACTGAGATATTTGAATTTTAGACAAGTTATGATACCCTTGTGGTGGTCTGGAGAAGCTATTTTAAATTCTCTTCAATTAAATTGTCTTCTCTGTGTATTTTCTATACATGACCATTTTGTATTTCCACCTGAGGCTAGTATTGAAAGGAACATTTGTTCCAGATTGCCTTTTCATCCAAAAGGAACTTTGGAGCAGCAACTATTAGAGCATAAAGACGTTCAGTATTCATTGAGCTAGGAGTCACACTAATAATCATTACCATATAAGTGGGTTTTAGGGTTTTCCCCTATGTTCTTTTCTTGAGAAGGTTTTCTGTGAGAAAACTTGATGCTAGCAGGTTGTGCATATGTCCACAGGAAAAGCAAGTAGAATACCAGATAACCTGTAGACTCCATTTTGCCCACAATTTTTTCCTTCTTCAATAACCATGTACCACGCCATGTGTAAACATTAACACCTCACTGTGGTTGATCTTATGCCTTTCAGCTGGCAGAGCTCTTCCCCTCAGAGCACTACTGTGCAGAAGGGGTATGCTTTTGGTTCTGACAAGCACTTCCAAGTTCTGCTGTGGCAGGGTTGGGGCTGGCATATGCGCTGCTGCCATCGCTGCTCAGTTCAAGAGGGAAATAACTCAGGCAAGATCTTATCAAGGTTATTGTGGCAGTTGCACGCACCCTGATGATGTCCTGAGCTTTCCAATAGGGCAGTTGATGGCTGATGACTCCTCATGTATACCCCTTGCCTGGGGGAGCAGGAGCGGCGGGACCCTCAGTCAACAGACAGGGTCCTCAGCCAAGGAGGTGCCCAGGCCCAGAGAAGCTTCTGGACCATGCTCATAATGACCACAGACAGATCTGACCAGACTATAAACTGGAGCCCCCTCCGAAGAGCCCCTTTGAGTGGTCTTCTCAGAGCAGTAGGAGTGTGATCGGCGCCCTCTCCTTAGATCAGGGATGCCATTTAAGGGGACTTCCTGGGTTTTAGAGTCCTCACCTTCTTCCTTGATGATTATTTCTTCTGCATTTGTCTTTGAGTCAGTCCTTGTTTCTCCTTCTGCCTCCTGCCCTGCCTGGGTAAGCAATTATTTCTTCTGGGTACCCTTGAATGATAGCGGCTTCTCTTTTGAGTGAATGTGTGCACGCTATGGATCATCATTCTTGTGTGGTTGTATGGTAATAATATCCCTAACTGGTATGTTGAGCCTGCAGTTAATTAAATGTTGCCAGAGTGCTGACTGATTTTGGATTACCACCCCCACCCCATTCTCTGCTTGCATTGGTTTCTGTTGTTTGGTTTCGGTTTCAGTTCCAAATTAAAGTTGGTTTAAGCTTATCAGTGCTTGAAGTCATTTTGCCTCTGTGACAGTAACCCTTCGTCAAGTTTTGGTGGGGATAGACCTCACTGTCCCTGGTGTTAGAGCTGCTCTGGATCTGTAAACCCAGACCTTCCTTATACATTACAAATCTGTGCACACTGCCAAAGATGCAGAAGAAATAGATGGTGTACTGGAGTTACAAGGGTCAGGGTCTCTGTGAAACAGGGTAATGGGCAAGAAGGTGTGCAGGGAAAATGTGCAAGGATTGCTAAAAGAAGAGCCAGTCTGTAAAAGAAAAGGGGAACTTAACAGGAAGAGGTCAAGTGGACTGGGCACCGATACAGCTGCATAGGGAGTGTCTAGCCGAAGGAGAGCTCTGACGAGACTGTGAGAATAAGATTAATATTGGCTTTTTTTCTATTAATAGAAAAGGAAACATGTGCTAATTGTTTCACATAATGCATTCAAAACATATGCTTGATAACCATGGAGAATATTTGATAGAGCGTTTGCAGAATAATTAGCAGAATAATTAGAATAACAGATCACGGTGTGTCCCTGGAACTGCTCCTATATTCCCCGTTACCCCCTTTCCTTAGCTCTGCTGGTTTTTTTCCCATTATTAAAGTATTTTTAGATTGTTACTCTTCTGGAAGTTTCGGCTAATTTTAAATTTCTTATCAAATGATTTTATTCCCATTGGCAATATATGTTGTATACATCTCTGTCTCATCCACAGACAATAAACCCCTGTTGAATTTCTGGTTTTGAGTTTGAGCAGAAGCTCAATGAAACGAAACTGTTTCCCTCTAAACCACCCATCGTTTCACTGTCTTTGAATAACCACAAGGCAGAAGCCACTAAAACAGCCAATCTGGCAGCAGCAATCAGACACTACCTGGATTCTCGAGTTTTTTGACTTCTCTAAACTGTATTTTAGCAAGTGCAGAGCCAGAAGAAGGTCAGATCGTCCCCAGGCCAGTGTAGAGGTGCTTGGAATATACCTGAATGCTCAAAACACAAAATAAGAACTTCAACAGAGTTCAATGTTGGTGCTAGCTGGGTGGCAGGAAGTTGGACATCACATGTCACTGTGGATGTACTCTAATTCTCTCTTGATTATCACATTCCATTTGTTTTGCATAAGTCCTGTTCCCTGACAACAGATATTTAACTGGACCTTGACTCTACATTCTTTCACCAGAAATTTGTGAATGTAAATTAATGACTAAAAAGACTGTTTTGATTTTTGATAGTGTTTTTGGCCAATGATTTCTTCCAGTAACTGATAAGAGTAGCTTCACATGAATTCATAAATTCAATTGTTTAATTTAAATTGATATTTTTTAACACTGTCCCCCTCCCAAATTCAGCAAAGTTTGAAGTTTGAAATAAAAACAAATTAAAAAATTGGTAAAATTGGCAGAATTTATCCAGGTTTGTTATACCTGTAGGTGAGAGGAAAACTCTGAAGGTCATGTCCTACCTAGATTTGTCTGTGGCATTTCCCTTGATCTGAAATATAGCAAAATGCTAGATGCATATCCATTAAGTGTAGGTGCTCTCCTTATACCATATGCAGCAGTAGTATGCATGTGAATGGCTGTGCTTGTGCATGTGTGTGTGTAAGGTGAATCAAATCCAGCTAACATTCCCTTATCACTGGTTCAGATCTGATGTAGCCCTAATATTAAAAAAAAAATGGAAAAAGAGATATAGTCCTTACTGTGCATTAGTGTGGAACTGAAACTGATGTAGAGTTTGTAATTCATCTGTGACTGACGCTGTGGTACAAAAATCATTCCATGGCATAATCACAGGGGATGCCTGACAATATCTCAAGCGGTATCTTTTTTGTTTGTTTTTGACCAGCTTGTACTTCATAAATATCAGTTCATATACCTGGAGATTTAGGCCAATCAGCAGCTTTCTAGTTTCTAGAGTTTCTCAAAACAGAAAAAACATCTTGATGTGCCTAAATGTCTTCATATCACATCACATATCTGATGGCAGATGTTCTCTTTGTTTCTGTCTACCAAATGGTGAGATGAAGCAGGAAGGAAAAGGGAGGAGGATTGAACAAGCATCTCAAGACAGATGTTTTATAAGTTTTAAAATATTTAACTACTGAATAGAATTTAAAATATCCTGTTTATTTTTAGATTTTGTGCATTCTGTGTATTTTTGGAATATTTCCAAATGATAGCATTGACAAGAACACCATCTAGTTAAAGTTGCCCCAAATGGACCTTTTGAAGGAAAATAAATTCTATCTTTAATAATGTTTTTTGCATACATGAAGCTATTCAATATTACACATTTGAAGTAAAATATCATACCTATTAGAAATATTAGAAGTCTGTGTAGTATTCACAGCTAAATACATAAATGCCCTGTCATTTCCTTTTCACTTTCTTGGTACATAAAAAAAACCCCAAACTTGTTACATTGATAAATTAAATGCATGTTGTATTATATTACTTTGTTTTAGCTAGATGTAGCATATTAAGTTTCTTTTAGTCCCTTAATTGACAAATACAGGCTTTGCAAAACTCTAACTGTAATCCACTGTATTTCACAGTTCTAAAAACTATTCAAATAGATGGAAGATAAGAATTAATTAAAAATGGCCTGGTTTTGTTTGTCTATACCAGTTTAGGAGATCCATGAAGAGGGAGCTGCATTAAGAATTCAGACTCAGCAGTTCTAGAAGAGCTTGAGTTACAGTCTGTGCATGACTGCTACAGCAAAGTAAAACTTTTTAAAGTTTTACTTTTTTTACCTTTGCCTTTTACTTAAAAGAGTAAATATGCTTAAAATTCAGTTCTACACTACGTTTGGGTAAGTGGTATGCAGGGTTACTAAAGAGGAACGTGGCTGAGAAGGGAAATCTAAACTTATATTCATACAGAGGTTTGCACGCTGTGTTTTGCCTTCTAAATAATGTGAATTTGGGCAAAACAAAGTTCAGGTATCAGAGCTTTCAGAAGCTGGAAAATGAACTTTTCACAGATTAGGTTAAAAGGCTAACTCAGTTAATTTGTGTATTTTAGTAGAGTTAAACATGAAAGATACTTGTCTCTAGTTCAGTGCCATTATGATACGGTAAAAAAAAAATACGGGAATCTTTCCTTATTCTCAAACCAAACACTGCAAAAAGCAAAGGAAATGTGTTGCAACCTGATGGGAATGCATTTTCAAAACGCTTAACAAATTTATCCTTACCTTTGACCTTATGTAATATGAATGCAGTACTTCTTAGGGCAATATACATTTTGCTGCAATTTCAGATTGTAACAGTGAGGACACTTTTTTTTTTCACTTGGATATTTTAATATTACTTATCCTGGGTAGAGCTAAGGTTCTTTGAGTGACTTAATTTTTACAATGCCATACCTTAGTGTAGTAAGACACTACAGTATTTGTGAATTTTCCAATAATTTTTGCTGAAGTCCTTGAAATAATACTGCAGTAGTTTCACAATTAAAAAACTAGCAGTTACATTCCCAGACTTGACTTGTGTTGAACGTACATTACATCTGGGAGTCTTCTCTTTTTTAATTAGCAAAATTTTCATACAGGAGGAGTAAACAAGTAAACAAGAAACCTAGAGAGAAGGCTAACAGCTTGTATTTCCAATGGCATGAAGCTATGCAGAAATATGACCCAACGCAACCATTTTCTCTGTGGAGCAAATATTTGTAATCCTCAAGATGGCTGATGTTGAAATAGTAATCAATTTTTCTTCGGTGCCATTTCAGGGAGAAGCCATAATTGCGTATGACAAATACACTGGCATTGACCTGGTCTGTAAAAACTTTTGCAAGTAATGTCAGCAGGGGAGGCATATGCTAAGACATTAATTCAGTTTGAAAAGGAAGACTTTTTTTTTCAGTGTTCACTATACATTTGACAGTAAGTGATGTGACTTTTATCATGACATTTTTAGATAATTACATAATGATGTGAAATGTGGTTGTGTAAAAATAACAATAGCCACACTAATCTACTTGCTAAACAATTCCACTTGGCTTTTTATTGATTTTCTTTTTCTTTTTGTAGGACATGCTAAGTGACAGTTACATCTCAAGATTTTGCATCAAAATAACTATGCTTGTATGAAACTTCTTCATCTTGCATGTTTTCACTCATTCCATAAAATCTTATATACTCTAAGTGCCTCTTTATTTGAAGTTTCCAGTAGACTGCTTATTTTCAACTCAAAACATAAACAAGTGCTGGCTGTTCACGGCCCAGTACCATCTTTTTGTAAAGTATTTCATACACAAATGAAATCCTGACTTGGCAGATCAGATTGAAAAAGCAGAATATATCCTGCACTCAGATCTGCTGTATGGCTGGAAATGAACGGGTGGAAGACTCAGACTTCTGCTTTATTTGGAATTCTACGGTTATTTCGCAGTCCATTTCTGATGGATTTTGCTCTGGCTTTTTCTCATGCATCACTAACCTCAGCAAGTGAAGAGAATTACATGGCTCAGGGTTTATGCATCCTGTTGGTTCTCCAGCCCTGCTATTTCTTTCTCAAGTGCATGCAAAAAGCATGAGGAATTCAACTGTTCCATGAAGCAGACCTCGAAGACATCACATTTATTTGCAGACGGGAGGGAATGCAGGGCTAACTGAAGAAAGAATCAGACTCTTGAATCACAAAGTGGAACAGGTACATTTTTCATGCTGCAAATTAGTCCTCTTGCAAAAGGTGATACATTTTGCTGGGCAGTTCTGAGCAGGAAAGCAGCAATGGCATTTAGCCAGAGCCATAGGAGTTACAATTTACCCAGCAAGGATAGGTAGTGGTGTGCAGCCAGTTGGAATCTGGCTTTGCTAAGTCCAAACAGGGCTTGAAAGTAGCTATCACACCAGTGTTGGGCTCTTCTGCCTTCTGTTCCTGCTCAATTCATCTGATAGCTATAGCAACCACCAGTTAGATCTCATCTATACATGCCCTCTTTTTCCTGTTATGATTTCACAGAATCACAGTTATTTGATACATATGCGCCCATGTCACACACTTACAACATAGTCTTCCTTGCTTTCTGCCTCCACTTCTTTGTCTTAAGATTTCCAACGAAACCCCCTCTTACTTTCCACTCCCCACCAGCTATCTCCAATATACGAAATAGGCTATGGATTAGATGCAGTCTTGAGTAGAATCGGCTTAATGTCAATTGCAAATTTACTTCTCCTTTTCTTTGTCTCCAAGGATAGTATCTGCAGAAGACGGGGGGATTTTTAATGCTGTGTTTCAGGACCTTGATTCTGCTTTGTTAACTTCAAAGATGTGTGATGTATATGACAAAGACTGAAAGCCATTAGAGCCCCAAATTCAGTTGACAGTACCATTTTGCACACTAGTTTATTGCCCGCATGTTATCTTTCGGAAGAGTAGGAAGCATCATTTATTTTAACTTGACTTTTGTTCACTTAGCAAATGGGCATTGTGAAAAAGCTCTCAGCTTTACCCGAAAGTCCTTTCTTTAAATATCACAGATGATTGAGTTAGGCCCCAAATATTTCCCTTTGTGAAAAATGGATACAGAATCATAGTGTGAGTATGCATGTTGAAGGAGTTTTCCTAGACTTTAACAAAAACATTTAAGTTAAAAAATAATCTGGTTTCTGACACTATTGAAATCACTGAGGCAGCAGTATTTTACTGCTTTGTACAGACTGGTGAATGTAACTCACAAGTATCATTTTCATTTGTCCCAAATCGACCATCCTTCTCTCTGCTAAGTCTTTATGTCATTAAAATGCACATTCCTATCACAGCTGCAATCAATGGAGCAATGCGGGGGACAAAGTAACTCATAGCTAAGTCGTAGATGGAACAACTGAATTCCAAAACGACAGTGTAAAAAAGCTATCCTGATTTGAACTAGACTTGACAATTTTTAACCTTTCTTTTTATTTTGGAAACATGTATTAGCCTCAAGCAAGAAGATGTTTAGTGACAGCGATCTCACAAACAACTCACAGCACTGAGAGGAATGTGACCAGTGCTTTAATTTTTGTGGGGTCCTGACTGTACTGTGATATGGCTCTAACAAAACACAGACATTCTGAAAATGCTAGAGGGACTTCCATTGTCGCTGGCTGTTATCTTCTCTCTTGGTCATAAATCTATGTTAGAAAAATGATGAGGGACTCAAAATAGG
The DNA here is from genome assembly GCA_013399365.1 of Pampusana beccarii. Classification (NCBI taxonomy): domain Eukaryota; kingdom Metazoa; phylum Chordata; class Aves; order Columbiformes; family Columbidae; genus Pampusana; species Pampusana beccarii. Next base: position 489,998 of record VWYH01010163.1, read on the forward strand.
ATTCAGCCTCAACTCTTAGTGTTGGGTTTAAGTCGTGCCTGCTGATGTAAAGGTGAATATTGTCAAAATACTTCCCATTTCCTCTCTGATATGGGTTTTAATTGTACATATTTTCAGTACCTGTTAATTAGGATCAACTCAAAAAAGCATAGTGTGAGGACTGGCAAAGGTTTACCCCTTTACTTTAAAATAAATTAGGAATAAGCCACCATAAAACAGGCTCTTTAAAAGATGTAGCTGGACACCACCACTGTGCCCAGTGACAAACACTGAATAAGCCTCTATAAGTAGCATTGCCAATAATATTCGGTTTAACCTGCAGCACCTCAGCTCTCCTAGCACTGGGTCTCTTTTGAGGAGGCCTCCCCTGTTGTTCTGCACCATGCCAAACTGAGTGGTAGCCCCCATTTTGGGCAGCTGCTCACTTGAGCTGAGACTTGCTTGAAAACTAAGCAGCTATTTTAGTCAGAACGAACAAAAGGTAGTGAAAACAAATCAAGAGAAACAGCTATAATGAAGATTGATTGATTAATACAATGAAATGTGGCTATTTTGTTCGTTTGTTTGGTGCCCTTGGGCTGTGATAACTCTACAGTTTGTGTAGCTGCTTTACTATTTAATGCTAGATCATTTTGAAGAATGGATTGATCTATTGACATTTATAGCAAGGTAAGCATTAAAATACTCTGCTTGACTAGCTAAGGATTTTCTGTCTTGCTGGAGGTCTCTGAGTACACTGATAAGTAAACTGAAACTGATGAAAATTTCCCTCTTAGGTCTTCTTTAATCACTGGGCTCCATCCTGCCTTTTTCACTTGCCTTTTTTACTTGAGTCTCATCCTTTTCTCATTTACTTCTCTTCCAGATATCAGACTAAAATGTTCCAGAAAATCATAGCTTCAAAAGTACCATGCGTTAACTGAATGCAACAGGCATGTAAGCAGTCACTTATGCCAGTGATATTAACCCCATTTTCTTTAACAAAGAGAAATGGGAACTAAGCATATAATCTATGAAATCAGGCTGTCTTGTCTCCTTCTTGCAGCATAGCATAGATTTTCACCCAGTTATTCCTGTATTGGACTCCGATCGCTGTGTTTATATGGTGCCTAGGCTTGAGACAATACATCTTGTCCCTACTAAAAGAGTTTTGGGGTTGGAGAATAGTCTTTTCCTTCAGTATTTTCTTCCAGTGGTTAACCACCTTCATTGCCAACATGTGTAATTTCTCTTTTGAAATCATCTGAGATTTCAAGTTGTTGGTTCTTTTGTAATGGGCAGACTCAGAGTGATAACTGTGTGTAAAATCTGTCATCACTGAATTTGCCGTTGAGCCAAACAGAATTACATCCATTAAGGCAGTCTTTACACAGCGTCTTTTCTCAGTCCAGGAGACTTTTTGCCCTCAGTGATGTTTCTTTAAAAGCCTTTCTAAAGCATGTTAAAATGATAATGTATTTTAAAAGGAGTTCAAGTACCATTCTTGCCCACGCTGTGCTGTTATGAAAGAATCATCCTCTCCAGCTTGCCATTCTCTCTTGAATCATGCAGGTTAAACTTCTCAACCTTAACATCAGCCTACAACCTGTTTTTCAGATTTTTTATCTTCTGTGATTCCTGCATCTTTTATACAGTAGAGCATCTATACAGCAATGTGTAAAGAAGCATTTGCTAACCTTTCGAGAGGAGGTGCTTGGATAAAGATATTGATGAGAAAGTGCCACCATTTATTGCGGGGCAACAATGAACTGTGGCAGACGCTCTCTATTAACCCCTGTCCTCCCCAGTAAGGAAAGGTAATGGGAGGAAAAGGCAGAGAGACTTACAAATTGGAAAGTTTAAAATGCTTTACTAGTGCTACTAGTAAATAGAGAAAATAATACAAAATATACAAAGCTAATATTGAATTTCATGGCTTGTATTGGAGCTGGCTTGCTCCAGTGGCTGCAGGGCCAGTAACTTGAAGTCCTGGGCTGGACACAGAAGTAAACCAGAACTGGATTCAGGAATATGTTAGAAAGGATCAACCCATTTTTATCATGGACTAAGAATGAGAGAAGTTGTTGTTTTATAGACAGCATGCACGAGTAAAAGTCACCTGCACCACCAAGCCAACTTTTCTGAGCATTAAGAGTGAACCTTGTAGAGATTCACAAGATTAATTTTTCCCTTCCTTTAATTTGTAGATGTGAGCCCAATTTTTCTCTAAAAGTTCCACATGAAGGGGAGGCTCAGGTTTCTTATAGCTACCAAGAAACCAGGATGCCTCAGAAGCGCTGGTTAGTTCTTTCTGCTCACAGAACCTGGTGGTTATTTTCAACAGGAGATAGCACCTGAAGATCTCATCCATGTGATATCACTGCACAGGTGTCAGCACAATATTGTTGCAATACCTTTTTTTTTTTTTTTTGTAAAGAGCACCATTTTCTATGTTTTGCCTGTTTATATTCTGTTTAAACCCCAGAAACTTAAATTCAGAATATGCAGCTTTCATGACATTGTAGTCTTTATTCCTTTTATTGCTAAACTTCTTACTGTTTAAGCTTTCATACTGTTCAAAGAACTGACCAATCTCAAACTCTTTTGTAAATTTGAATATTACTGGATGGACTGCTGCAGATAAGGAACTCATAGTGCTCTCTTACTGGGATGTTGATACTGTGAGATTGTTTTGCTCTCCCTGTCATAAAAGCATGGATTTTTTTCTCACACTGTTGCTGCCTTTTTTTTTTCCTCAAGTTCTTTAAGTCACTGACAGTTTCGCTGATCAGTATGACAAAAATTCACTTCTAGTTTAGCCACTGACTCTTATAAATGCTATAGGCTGAAGAAAAGCATCTTTTCAATGGTTCTTTGAAAACTGAGATTAAAAGCAATCAAGGAAGTCAGATATTTCTTGACCTGGGGGTATGTTTGAACACATGGAGTAGAAAAGGATCATACAAATCTAGTTAGGCAAACAGTTTAGTTTCCAGAAGCCCTAAAAAGCACTATAATGAAGCTGATAGATCTGAATTTTGGAAGTTTCTTTGTAGTTTGTTTCATAAAATTGATATGTTTTCAACCCCACAAGTCTCCACAATGTGGTATTTTTAGCTGTCAATATTCTTGCACTTTCTTATTGCCTGTCAGCACCATGATATCACTGTCATGAATGAAGGGTATGCACTTGTGATTATGAGAACAGTTCAGTCAGAAAAGTCCCTGCACTACAGGGGCTGAGCAACTACCACTTGAGAACAAGTGGATTAATGGTGGAAGGCTTATTGCTTCGATGACAGGTGGAAGAAAAAATGAATTGGTAATTAAAAAGCTAAAAAAGGTATCTTGTCCCCTGGTCAATGTGCTTGTTCCTTTTTGAGCTCTAGAAAGGCAAAAGAGTTAAAAGTAGGCAGAAAAATTAAAAATAGATATGCAGGTAATCTTATATACTCTTTTTTCAAGTCCTTTTTCATGGTAACTGCAGTGAGCTGGTGTAGACTTGTTGACACCAATGCACAATAACTACAACCAGGTTAAGAATGTACATTCCCTTTTTTCAAGAAATATAGTTTCTTTAGATTACTCCTACCAGAAGTATTCCATATGTATTTAATCAAAATCTCAACATTTTTCATTGCCCTGAACTCAGAGCGCTTTACTGCAAATCAGCTCAAATTAATCTGGTATGTCGATTGTCTCTCTGCTTCTTCCTCCCTCTTTGTGTTAGACAGTATCTTAGGCTGGTCTCCGTGTCTTGTGCTGGAAGGGTATTCCCCTGGCAATGAGATAAATGATACTGCATATGTAAGAAGGGTCGTCGTGAGGAGTGTGCCTAACCACTTACACATCAAGGAAAGCATTTGGAAGTTGCCTGAATTCGTGAGACATCCTGGACACAGTGTGAAGCTGACTCAAACCCAAACCTTTTGATGCAGAAATGTAACAGCAGTTTAATCTGAATTAGGGGATCTTATACAAAATCAAGTTAATATTACCGATTTGGCTCTCTTATTGGATCTGTCAGTTCTGCAAGTTGATACTATGACCTTGCCTTTGTCTCTTTTTCAGAGAAAATTCCCCAGGTAAAATTAATCTCTTTCCAACTTCTGCATTCTCCTCTACCTTTCTTCTTCTGCATACAGGATATTAGAATACATAGGTAAGGTTGAGTCTGCCCTCACCAGAAAAATCTGCTTTTTATGCATTTTTCTCTTCACTGGCCAGACACTGTTGCTGCAGTACAGAACTAATTTCATCCTTGTCAGGTAAAAGAATTTACTGCTCGATTAAAAGTAGCCCAATGTAGAGTTTCCAAATAAAATATGTAAATTACAATGCCATCCTTGCCCTTAGGCTTTAGACCAATGCCTGTGTCCACCCTGGAAAACAAACTTCTTTCCTTATGGTTTCAGTGACCTAAAATGACTACAGGATGCTACTGCTCTCAGCAAAACTGCTTTTCTTTAATGTCAATGCTAGCCAGTTTAAAAAGGTTTTTAGTCTTAGTCTCGCTGTTTATAGGGACAGAGATTGAAGACACATAGCAATTAAATCATTTATCCTCTCATTACAAGCCATCTTGGTTTTTTATATAACCCTAGCACGAGTCGGAATTACGGAAATCAATATTTTTGCTGTTAATACTGTCAGAAAAGAAGCAAAATTTTGTGAAAAGGCTGTTGAGGTTCCAAGTCGCTCATAAACCATATGGAAAGGAATATAATGGAAATTCAGTTTTCAAAAAGTAAAGAAAATAAGCATTAAAAAGCTGTTAAAAGCATACTATAATTATATACAATCGTCTTAATATAATTTATGTTGCTCTCTTTTCTTTCTCACTTCTGTATTATTCAGTGGAGAGGATGGTTTTTATCTGGGGCTGAATCAAAGCAGTGTATTATTATGTTGTAAATATACCAGACTTTCAAACAGAGATGTTAGCATAATATAATGTTAGCCCAAGACTCTTGGCTATATCCCTTGTACAATGTTGTTATATGATCCGGAGCAAGTAACTCAACATTTTTTGTACAGAAACACCTAAGAACAGGATTTAGTTGCCTAAAGATACCACAGTATCTAATCCAGACACTTCCAGAGGAGACATGGAACATATCAGGAGTGACTATGCAGCTCTGGGGATGAGGGTGCAAGCCACGCGTGGTTTCTCATTCATCCTACTGGTGAAAAGAAGAGACTTAGGGAGCAGCAGACAGATTCTGTGGGTCACCAAGTGGCTTCACTACTGGTGCTGATAGGGATTTGACTTCAGAATCAAGCACCCTTGGGAGGAAAGGTTCTGAGACAGGGGCTTGTTCAGGCTGGGGAAGGGGTATCTTGGGGCCTCAGCAGTAGCACTGAAAGCCTATGGATGGGGGACTCGAAAGGTAAAGGTAGGCCTTTTGTTGCATTGAGAGGTGACAAAAAAAAGTGTATAAACTGAAACATGAGAGGTTTGGACTGGATCTAAGGAAAAACTTTTTTACCCTGAAGACAATCAGGGTTGCCCAGAGAAGTGCCATTTCCATTCATGGTGGTTTTCAAGCCAGAACTGGATACAGCCATGAGCAACCTGGTCTGATGACAGAGCTGACCCTGCTCTGAGCTGAAGGATAAATCAGAGAGGTCCTTCCAACCAGAATTATCTCATGATTGTATGATTCTATCTTGAGGCCACTCAATTTTGCCATACCAAGCTGTCTGGCTCATTTTATGTGAGGCTAGATGAACACATGGTCTGGAATTGCAGATGTGGTAAAGATTCATGACAGAAAATGAAGTTAGCCATACCTGTGCCAATAAAATATTAAAACTGTATTTTACACTTTAATATATATTTTTTTTTCCAAACCCAGGCCTTATGATTGTTGGGTTAGTTTCATTTTCCAAACTAATGTAGCGTCTTTGTGCTTTGCTGTTTCTATAAAGTGGTTAGCGCATAGTCCTCATGCAGGTGTTGCAAAATAAATGTGTATTTGTGAACTGGTAACAGTGACTAATGTTGTAGAAAGTCCTTGAGGAAATAAATAATTCTGTAACAGGATTTTAATCATGTAAAGTGAAGAAGGCACACATCGAGGTGGAGATATGCTCATTACGTGAGCATATTCTATCTCATGAGTTGATTTGAGTCCTGTGAAAGAAATAGCAGGTGAGCATGTAATTAAAACTGAAAGTCCAGGAATACTGTGCATATGTAATGGACACACACAAAGTAAAGGCAATTTAAAACTGAATAACAAATTCTACTATATTATTTCTTACTTTTTGTATGCTTCACTACAAACAGTAATGACTCCTGATGTAAAAGATTTTTTTTCCCCAATGTTATGTCTTTTAATTAAGTCTTTGGTCAACAGGTGTATTATGGCAACTGCTCAAAAGAGAAGCAAAACAAAACTCTCAGATAAATTTCAAATTGTTTGGATGGAATTAAAGCTCGTGCAAAATTATTGATCTTCTTTGTTTGTATATGCTCCAGGTTGTGTCTGGTATTCATGAAAACAGTCAGTTAGTGAAAACAACCAGGTTGCAAAATTCTGCCACAGATGTTGTCAGTTTTTCTTATATGGAAACTTTGGTCCTTGGTGGCCCCTTTCAGGTTGCACTATTCTACAATGTAGTCTTACTAAAATGCAGTTGTAGCCACTGGCACTGTGTGGTTTCAATGTACTGAAAGACTTTATTTTTCACATAGTATGAAATTTGATAGAAGAGTATATACATTTCTCTGGAAGAAAAATTTTAAAAAGGGTTTATATATGAAATTGTAAATCACCAGTATTTACTTTAAATTTTAATGAAATCCAGTATGGTACAGACTGGATAAAGAACTTTAAACCACTTATTTGTACATGTGGAAAAGTATAAATAAATAGGTCTTTACTCTGTTTCTGTATTTTATTTTTAATAAAGTATTCATAGGTAAAATTTTATACAGGAAAGCAAACTTATTTTTGAATATAATGTCAAAGCCTCAAAACAAAGCTTTACAAGTCAGATCAGAGGGGGATTGTTTATGTATAAACTGAGTAGAAACAACATACAAATGAATTATTGCTGATAGCAAATGGCTCAGCATGTAAAAAGGTAAAAGCAGAATCGTTCTCAGTGCAAAGTACTGTAAGAATATTTGCAAGCAAACAACACGTGCTTTATGCCTTTTCTAGAGTAAATAATGACGCTGTAGTGGCAATTAATCTCTTTATAAGACAGGTTAAACAGTTGAGCACATCCTAGTTTAAATTAGAAATGGGTTCAGGGCACTATTGCTTTGAACCTGTGACCCATTTCCAATTAAAATATTTCGAACAGTTGTACCTAGTCCTTGCCATTGGTCTCCTGTGCTTTCACTACTGGTCAAAATGTCATTGCCTTTTAGACGTTGTCCAGGTTTAGCTGGTCAGAACCAGAAAAGATTCAGAAGGAAAATAAATATATGAAGCAGTTTACATTTCACAGGCTTTGAATCTGATCTCTCCTTATCCCAGGCAGAATGAAATCAGGCACAAAGTCTGATTTGAGGCCAGTAACTAACAGTGTACCTCGGGGGTCAAGACTGGGTCTGATGCTGTTCAACATCTTCATTAATGATCTGGGCAGAGTGTACTCCCAGCATGCTTGCAGAGACACAGAGCTGGGAGGGCTGGCTCTTACACCAGAGGGTCATGCTTCCGTTTAGAGGGATGTTAACAGGCTGGAGAAAAGGACTGACAGAACCTCATGAAGTTCAACAAGAAGTGCAAAGTCTCGCAACCAGGAAGGAACAACCTTGTGCCGCCCACATGGAAAGCAGCTTGGAAGAAAGAGACCTGGGGATCCTGGTGGACACCAAGTTGAAGACAAAACAACATGCTGTTGCTGCAAAGATGACTAACAGTATCCTGGGTTGTATTATGCGTGTTGCCAGCAGGTGAAGGGGAGTGATACTTCCACTCAGCACTGGTGAGGCTACATCTCAAGTATTGTATTCAGTTCTGGCCTTTTCAGTGCAAGAGAGACATGGACATACTGTAGAAAGTCCAACAAAGGACAACTAAGATAATGAAGGGACTGGTGCATCTTTCCTATGAGGAAAGGCTGAGAGAGCTGGAATCGTTTAGCCTGGAGAATAGAAGTTTCACTGGGGTTCTTATTAACGTATATAAATAACATAAAAGAGTGTGCACAGAGGATGGACCCAGGCTCTTTTCACTGGTGTCCAGTGACAAGACAAGGGGCAATGGGCACAAACAGAAACACTGGTGGTGCTGTCTGAACATCAGGAAACACTTTTTAAGTTGTGAGGGTGACTGAGCAGCTTCACGGGTTGCCCAGAGAAATTGTTGTGGAGTCTCCATCCTTAGAGATACTCAAAAGCTGTCTTGGCATGGTCCTGGGCAACTAGTTCTATAGGGGGTTGGACCAGAAGTCCCTACTAACCTCAATCATTCTGTGTTTTTCTGTGATTCAGGAGTGAAAAAAATCCATTTGAATACAACCATGTACACAAGCGTTTCGTGCTCCACATAACAAGAAAAGGATAAAAATAACAATGCTTAGAAGTTGTATAAGCTTCAAAACTTTCAAAAGGGTTTTTTTGGTTGGTTGGTTGGTTTGGTTTTTTGTGGTGGTTTGTTTTTTTTTTTGGGGGGGGGGGGCGTTTTTGGGGGTTTTTTTTGGTGGTTGTTGGTTTTAATGCAGAAACAACCTCCATGGAGCTAGAGTGCAAATTAAGGTACATGGTACATGTGAACAGATGAGCATAACAGAGGAGGAATGGAGCCCTTTCAGGCCATGGACTTCCCACTAAACAAAGAGTTGTTCAGTCTCCTCTTAAAAGCATCCATGTTTGCAAAGCATAATACTGCATCACAGGAGTTGCTTTCCGGGTCAAACACCGTCTGCTTTCTTCTTACTGAAAAGCACAATGTAATGTAACTTGGCCTGGGGTTCCCCTCAGCGCCACCTTACAAATCTGACAGTCCGAGGTTTTGCCTAAGTATTGGGTCGGAGTGCCTGCGTTCCTGGTGGGGGCAGGAGCTGCTTGTGCCCAGGGCTGCTCCCAGCACTCCAGCTGGTCTCAGGAGGAGTCAGACCCAGGCAGTCACGGGAGGAGGCTTGCACTGGAGAAGTTAAAGCTGCATTTTTGTATTGCTATCTTGTTAAAAACCTTAACATTTTCTTTGAATTTCATGCAAGATTTTGCTCAGCCTTTGTAGGAGAACATGTTTTTCGTTAACATACTGATATTTACCATCGTAACTCCCATGGTTCCTTGGCAGAATATTGTACCCTTTACACTGACCAAATGCTTCACTTATGGCAGACGACTCCAGAAGGATGATACAAAAAAAATAGCCAAGAGACACTTCACTATGAAAAATAGTTCTCAAATTCATTGCCAGACTCAGGAAATGAAAAAGAAGAGATTTGTTTCTCTGTTTCTTTAAGAAGCAATAATAAAACAACAATGCATCTATATCCCAACAAAGAAGAAGTTCATCCCTTTCTGAATTTTTAACATCAAGTGAAGTGAAGTATGAAGGAAAATCAGCCATATCTGTAACAGAATAAAAACAAAAAAATAAAAATCTAGCTTTGTTTGTTTTTAAGTGTGGTAAGGAGAAACATATTTAGAAACCAGCCGCAAGGCAGTAAAATTGATTTCTGGTTTATCTGGCATAGCTCTAAGTCTCTCACTGAGCTGGGAAATAATTGATTGCTTGAAGCCTTGTAGCAGTAGTTAAAAATTGATAAATGCTAAAGCTGGCACAGTGTTTTATGGATTCTCAAGAATTGTGGAGCCTCCATATTTCTTTCTCATCACCAGCTCTCGATCATGAGGTGAAATTTAAAAGATGCTTCATCTTAGTCTCAGTAAATTATATTCAGCAACTCTGAGACCTTTTGTTGTGGGACACAGAGCAAACTCTTTAGTTATATAGTACTGATCTGTAACTTATGAAGCCAAGTGAATTTTTTGCAGGTCAATCCATTGTTTTAGATCAACTGATCAAATTACATTAAAAACAAAGAAAACACATAGATCTGTAATGATATTTTATTAAATCAATGTATAGAAAAATTATTGGTATTGATAGGTATCATTCCATGAAATGAACTGTTGTAAAATATTGCAGAATTGGGTCCTATTTAGCAAAGAAATGCCAAAAGATTTAATTAACACAAGTTTTCCTTTATTAGTTCAGGAAGTTGGCTTTTTAGATCAGCTGACTGCTCACTCTTATACTTGGGTAAACTTTAACTTCTTTATTAAAATATAGGGACCCACATCTTCTCTCACCTCTTTCCAGATGTTTTGCATACTGTCAGCAAGAGAGGGACGTCCAAAAGTTGCTCAGGTGTTCATTTTGCATGAATATCTAGATTTTCATAATAATATATAGAGTTGCATTGTTGTGAAGAGAGAGATTAAAATCTTTTATTTTAAATGATACTTGTGGGTCTCCTGCACTGGGTATAACTTAAAGCAGATACTCAGATTAAACTATTAGTTCTGAGGTCCTTGACACAGTGACACACAGAGAATCTAGTTAGTAAATGAATTACCTATAATAATTCTTGTCCTCTTTAGCAGTCCACATAAAAAATCTAGGACACAACATGACTGTGTACAAATAGTTCTGAACTGTGAGCTGAAAACTGTTTTTTATGTGAACAGTGACTGAGACTAAACTGCAAAACTTTAAGGTAGTTTTCCAACATAAACTTGTGAAATTAATTGTAAAATTCGCTTTTACTTCATGTACACAGTCAGACTCAAACTACATGAGAAATAAGTCACAATTTACTTTTGTTTTTAAATTGTTAGCTATATGCACCTTAGTACAAATTATCACAGCATAATGATGCTTTTTCTGTATTAGATTAGTAAATACTTAGTTTCATAGCTATGCTTCACTGAAATAGAAAAGCAGTAAGTGAAAGAGACCAATATGGAGGCAAATTTCACTACTAGTTCCTTAACTGAATAGAAAATACAGCACGCAACAGAGCTCAGATTCTACCTTTTGCATCATCTTATTATATATAGAGATACCGTTCAAATTATTTATTTGCTGACTGTTTTGCTTAGCAAACTGAAACATTTTAACTTGTTTCTATAAACTCAGCAACTCAGTACTTATCTTCAACATTGCTGGCAACATCTGTGATCAAACTGCAGTTTCCATTTGCAGATCAGTGAGGCAGGTGATTAACATCAAAACAACTTGATTATTCATAAAAATGCTGCTTTTTAAGGCCATGGACTTATGCTGATCTTCAAGTCAGAACACCTCCTGCATGCCACAGGCCATAACATTTCACATTTCAGTGTTCGTAGCAAACCAAATTACCTTAGGAACCCTGTGGTTTATTGCTTTGTTTCTTGTCAGTATTATTAATGTTTCAGAACACATCCAGAACATCAGTTATTGTGATGAAAACTTAAAATATAATTATGATAATTATGAAAGTAAATCCTTCTCCTTCATTTGTTCCCTTTCCTTTGCTACTTTAGAACTGGTTTATCTACCACCTCAAGGGAGAGTAGAGAGGGAAAGAGACAGAAGCAAACACAACTGTATTCTGAAAGAGCTGCTTTTTCACTGAATCACAGTGCACTGAAAAAAAACACAAACCCACATTAACTAAAATGTCCCTGAGGGGACTTTCATTTATTCTATCTATCTATCTATCTATCTATCTATCTATCTATCTATCTATCTATCTACCAGGTTCTCCTTGCCCCGTTTTACCTCCAAACCATACTGCGGAGTCATCTGGAGCTCCATCAGCGCTGAGGAGCCTCTGAGATCCCAGCTCTCTCCTTAGCCTGCACGCATGCAAACTTTTAACTTCAGTACTCCAGTTCTGGTGGTGCTAGCAAAATAGATATTAAACACGTAGCTTTGTAGCTAAAAGTGTTACACTCTCCCCAAGCAAATAAGTGCATGTTTGTGCTCTTCATCAGCTTGAGCTAAGAGAAGTGTGTTAATATAATCAGCATTACCTAGGCTTGAAGGTATGGTGATTACTTGCCACGAGGAACTTTTTGCTGAGGAATGCTAGTGTTGCCTTAAAAAAATACATAATTTTACATGTATTAATTACATTAAATTAAGTACATTAGTGGAATTCTCTCCAAAAAGCCAGAGACTTCTGCTTAGCCTAAACAGCTTGAGTTTGGATGCTACGAGATAAAATATAAGTAACTTCTTTGATCTTTGCTTGCCCTAATAAAATGTTTCTTTGAACAGTGTTTAAAGAAAAACCTCTTTAAACAAGAGAAGCTTGAATGATCAGAAATCTAATGTCTTTTACACAAAAAGTTAATTTTGTATGGATAGTGAATTTGCCCTAGTAAAGAGCGGCTCAAATTGATCAATAAGCTTCCAGTGGATCCCAGATGATGCTTTGAGTTGTGTTTGTAGAACATATTTAACAGTGGTCTCATTCTGTGCCCTTTGCACCTAGTAAGAGTAGAACTTTTTCTAAACACTCAAAGTTCAGGTCTTGCTATCAATCTTCTGATTTCCTGCCTTCATCTTTCTATAGCTTTTTGGACTTCAGTGGGTACACAGATTCGTAGGTGGGACACACTCAGGTGCAAATGTTGTGCTCAAAAAATGTATGTACCCCCATAAATGCAACATTATGCTGAGATACTGTGCAAACAGTGTATGCAATTCATCTTCCTAATGATGTATACCATTAAAAGTAGACAAGTAATAGTGCAAAATAAAGAAGTCAACAAAAAATAGTTCTTCCTGTAGCAACCTCTTGCATGTTAATAAGCAGTTTGTAGGAAAAATCCTGATTTTTTTTTAAGAGACTAGATTTTAAAATTGTTAAGTTTGTAATTAGCTTATTAAAAAAACCCTACTGACAGACAAGCAGAGAACCTTCGTAGAATCATAGAATAATTTTGGTTGGAAGAGGCCCTCAGGATCATTGAGTGCAACCATAAGCTATCTCCATCACTAAACCATGTCCCTAAGAACCTCATCTAAACACCCTTTAAACATCTCCAGGGATGGTGAGTCCACCACCTCCCTGGGCAGTTGCTACTCAAAGCTCTGAGGTATGTCTTTGTCTAAATAGAAGCATGAAGAATCATCACATTTGTAGAGTTTTCTTTAAGTATTTTTCCATTTCCACACAATTCAGATCACTTTGCAATAAGAATATATTGTCATTATGACTTAAAGTATTGCCATATAATATGACAGCATCTTTCGTTATGGAATCTAATTTCATTCTTTTGAATTTAAATTACTTTTCCTTACTCATTACATGTCTTTTCTGTAACTTTCATTACATACATTTTTCTTTTGATAATTCACAAACATCCATAACTTCTGATAACTTTGTCTCCAAGGAGAGAAAGATAAATAAAGTATCCTTGAATAGTTCTAATCTTCTTGATCTTGAAAATACAACTACATATTATGATGGGTGTTTAGCAGCAGACAAACAGAAACCAAACCAAACCAAACCAAACCAAAATAACAACAACAACAAAACCCTCCAAAACCAAAACTCATTAATTGCTCTTTAAATGAATCTAGCATTAGAAATGCAGATAACCTCTAACAGTGAGCTAAAATCTTCAAGGAGCTGTCGAACATGTTTCCAGATAATATTTAAAACTTGAACTGGGTTTATCATGCTATGTTGTAAGGTTTCATAAGCTGAAATCTTATAGAAGTCTTAAAAGTTGTTTATGTTTTATTTGGAAAAAAAAAAAGTATAAACAAAGAAAAAAATATTCAAGCATATGCAGATATCTATATCAGCCTGTGAAGTCCACAAAACAACACAAATAAATTGTGGGATCATCCACCTAGCTAATGTAGTGTAGTACCTGCTCTGCAGGATGCCTTAATGATCCGTGTTGCACACATGACAGTTCAATCCCAGATGCACCAAGAATAGACGACTCCATCATTGGATGTCCCAGCGAAGACAGCTCACTCCATGCAGTACTTTGGTCCATGTAGTTCAGGAAATTAGATTTTCGCCTTTATTAGTGAAAGGTTGTCAGCCTATTGACCTGACAGAGCAGGGTCTCAGGACTGGTCTTGCCTTGGGCTGAACTGGTTTTAGCTTGTTTTTACAATGCCCTAGTGGCCAAACAACTCCTCTCCAATATGCTTGAGCTCCAGCTCTGAAAATACTGTGTATGGTAAATTTCTGACTGCCCAATGTAGCAACCATGGAATAGGAAATAGCACTTAATGGCAGCTGGGGTTGGGTGAAGCTGTTGCACAGTGCTGAGGTGTCTTAGTCTTTTACATGGCTAAGGGCCTTTCACTGCAACTCTATATCCTACTCTTCACTGCAGCCCTGCCCGTTGCACCCATGCTGCTCTAGCAACATTTTCCAGGGCCCCTTTGTGAGTATTTATCCATGGTTTTCCTCATGCTGCTGTTCTTGCACTGTTTTTCTGACAGCCTTGCACCTGCAAACATCAATACTGATGCCATGGAGGGTTCTTGTGGGAAGCAACTACCACTAGTGTGAGAAACACCTCTACTTCCTCCCTTTCTCATACCCCTTGGCTGTAGTTTTTTATTTTCATTTGTAGATACAGTAAAAGGGAATGTGCAAAGCTTAACAACAACCAGGTCCTGATAGAAGTATGCTCCAACAACTACTACTGGTTGTGCAAGCAGGAGCACAGCCCTGAACTTCATGTGAGCAGGTTTTGGCTTCATTGGGGACCCACGTGGAATAATCCCAAAGGATACAGCCCTGGAGAGAAAGGGTCAAGGAGAGCTGGTTAATTTTCAAGGATCAACCCATTCAAGCTCAAGGATGATCTATCCCAACACTCTGGAAATCAAGCAAAGGCAGCAAGAGATCTGTGTAGATGAACAAGGAGCTCCTGACAAAACTCAGTTATGAAAAGGACACATAAAAACGTGGAAGCAGGGTCAGAACACACAGACGGAATATAGGGACACTGTCTGAGCATGCAGGGATTGGATTAGGAAAGACAAAGCCCACCTGAAGTTGAATCTGGTAAGAAACATGGAGGAGAACAAAAAAGGCTCCTAAAGGTAAATCAGTACTAAAAATGAGTAGGGGAAATGTTGGCCCTCTGATGAATGAAGCAGAGGACCTGGTGGCATAGGACATGGAAATGGCCAAAGTACTCAATGTCTCTTCTTCAGCTTTTACTGGTAAGGTTTACCTTTAGGAGTGCCAGACCTCTGAGACCAAAGTGTGGAGCAACAAAGACTGCTTTGGTGGAGGAGAATCAGGTGAACCATTTCCAAAGAGGAAGGATGAGAAGGTGATTTGGAGTAGTCAGCATGGTTTCACAAAGGGGAACCCACGCTTCACCAGCCTGATAGTCGCTATGATGAGATGGCTGGCACAGTGGATGAGGGAAGAGCAGTGGATATTGGTTATCTTGACTGTAGGAAGACTTTCCACACTGTCTTCCATGGCATCCTGTGACTGTTCACTCAACTCCTGCTCAGGTTTTGACCTAACATACAGCTCACACTAAGGCTTGATATATTCTGGGAGCAGTGCAATTAGGTCAAAGCAAGTGAAACATGAAGGTAAGACACAATGAACAGGAAGGGATAAAGGTCATTCTGTAGCCATTATCACCTGCAGCTTGCTGTCTCCTGCAGCCAATGTGATTACATATTAATTGTCTGGCAGTTTCTTCATAGTACGATGATTTATGGAAATGGTATAGACCAAATCTCCAAGCTGGAAGCTATAAATATGTCAGCTTACCAAAAAAGCTTTTGGAGTGAAGCTAAGAGCAACTGGACTGCTGAGGCTTCGTGCTTGCCTGTGTGATACAGGAGATGCCTACACTGTGATGGAGGGAGGAAAGATGAGAACTCTCACCATTGGCTAGGTAACTATGTTGTTCATAGGCACAGGAGCTATGAATTGTGAGTTACACATTATGAATTAGAAGACTTGTAAGTTAGAAAGTTCATGAATTAACAAAGTGATGGATCAGTTAATTCACACATTAGACTAGTCTGTACAAAGGAGAGTCAGCCCTTGTTTGATTTGTTTGTTTTCTTTCCTAATGAGCTCATAGAATAAAGTTTAATTTACAGAGTATGTTGTCCTGTAAACTTGAGACATCCAAACAGATTGTGATGCATCCTCATAGACTAACTGGTGCAGTACAGGCAATGTAAGTGGGCAGAGAGGAGGACTGAAAAATGGCATAACTGCCAGGTTTACAGGATTATGATCAATGGCATGAAGTCCAGCTGGATGCCAGTAACGAGTGGTGTACCCCAGGGGTTATATTGAGGCCAGTAGTATTTAACAGCTTCATGATAGGATAGAGCACACTCTCAACAAATTTGCAGATCATATAAAATTAGGAGTGGATGATGCCCCACATGGTTGCACTGCCATTCAGAGGGACCTCAACAGGCTGGACAAGTGATCTGACAGGAATCTTGTGAAGTTCTACAAAGGAAATAAAAAGTCCTGCACCTGGGGATGAATAGTCTTATGTGCCTGGACAGGCTGATGACCGATCAATTGGAAAGTAGATTTGCAGAAAAAGACATAGTTGTCCTGGTGGACACCAGGTTGAACGGAAGCCAGAAATATGCCCTTGGGGCAAAGAAGTCCAACAGCCTGCTGGGCTGCATTAGACAGAGCACTGTCAGCAGATCAAGGGAGGTGATCTTTCCTCTTAGTGTTTGAGTGTAATGCTATATTTGGCAATGAGATACTCCATACAAAGTATGTCTGTAGGGGTGAAATCTCTAGGGAGCTTGCTTTGCCTGTGCTCAGAGCCGGGCAAATACCTGCCAAGAATATTAGACATATAAATAGCTTGGTGTGGTGCTGAGTCTGTGCTGATAGCTGTGACTACAAAGCCGAGTGTATCGGGACAGCCACAGTGAGGTGGTTGTATGATTATACAGCTTCTGTAGCAGATGCTTATCTATTATAGCAGCTCAGGATACAGCAGGAGCCTCCACAGTATGCTGGTACCCATCTCTAGAGGTGTTCTCTTCAAGTTACAGGAACATATACAAAACTGGCTTAAGCACTGTGTCTTGAACTCACACTGTATAGCTGAGTTGCTTTAGGTGGGAGTACAGTCATATTTGAGAGGTTCTCGGTTCTCCCTGTTCTCAGTATAAGTAGCCTAGAACAACCATATGTATTGATTTCGTTGCCTTGGATGGCTGCCATGGCCAGAGGGATTAGATCTGTCAGTGTTCAATAAAAAACCTGAAGGCCTGCATGGCTTTTAGAAATAATTTGAAAGACTTTAAATTAGTTAGGCTTTTAAGTCACATCAACAGTTTAAAAATGGACCAAGTACGTTGGAAAAGCAAGACTGCTTTTACAAAATTGCATAAAATAGTTGACAAATCTAATTAACGAAAGCTCTCTCCTCAAGACACGACCTGCTTTTTAAAATTGAGAACTTGAGCCCAGGACAATGACATAGAGGTGTCTCTATTTTTTGTAGGATTGTAACACAAGTTAGATTTCTAACTAGGATTTATGACTTCCTTTGTATATTTTGACCCCAATTCACAGTTCTGTGAGAAAGTCCCTGGAGGTTATAGAACTTTCCCATCTCTATAGTGTTTAATAATGAAAAAGGTAGATTTAGAAATGAGAAATTGTAAGTAAATATGACTGCTTCACAAAAAAATAAAGATAACATCACTTTCTTTTTATGGGCTGTTATATTTTTCTTTAGATTCAACATTTTTATTGCTGTTGAAAATTTTTAGTGCTGAAAAATGAAATATAGAAGTAATCCTAAAACATCTGAGTTCAGTAGAATGGCCACATTGGTAATTACCCATAAGCCATCACAACACAGCAAGGAATGTCTCTATGATTTATTCCTATTGCTTAGAAAAATCTAGAAAGCCTGTACAATATAACATGCTCTGATATTAGCTTTACCTCAGCAACCTTACTGGAGCTTAACTTAATGAAGTAATAAATTCAGAAATGTGTTTCTGCATGCGTTTGTTTCATAGATTTATTATAGATAAATCCACTTATAAAATGCATCGGGATGAAAAATCGACACTGCGGAAACTTCCTAAATACTGATGCATCTATTACAGTCTCTATTACCAATAATATATAGAAGGTAGGACATTTACTTTAATGGTGATGAACAGAGGCTAGACACAGACTGACTGCTGTACAATGCGTCAGTATGGTTAAGTATAATTCTCAATAGCTGTTAAAAGGAAAAGGATATTGCCTCTATATAACAGGTAAATAATTTCATATTTGTTCAATATATTTGCTTTTATTCATGTTTAACCTATATGGAGACTTAAAAGCAGTTACATAAATCTACTTATATGAATAGCTGAATAGTGTAGATCCTTATCAGTCTGCTCCAGTCCTCGCCACATTGCGTAGAAATATTTGTATTTACATTGCATCATCCCGTTCTGGGTGAAGAGTTTAGGGTAAAATTGTGACTTGCTTAGAAAGAATAGCAAGTTTCCACTAACATTTCTAGAACCTCACAGTGGCAAATGTTTTGGTAAACAGAGCACACAATATATCAAAACATGTTTTATTTTGTTAAGCACGGGTGTCAATAAAACAGAATATCACTTTCAAAGCTTTTAATTCTCAAACATGAAGTTAACTTTAACAAACGTGTAACAATGATCACGTCTGTGAGAAAACCTGCCAGTGAAATCAAAACAATATCTAGCAAAATTTTACTTACCGCCATAACGAACTCACCACTGTGAGAATAAAGAGAACATGAGCTCTGTCAAATTAGTTTTAACTCAGTATCACCTGGACTTATATTAAGAGTGTAAGGTAATTCAGAAATGTCTTTTGCAAGGATTGGGAACCTCCTCTTCACAGAATTACAGAATCACAGAATCACAGAATGGTTAGGTTTGGAAGGGACCTGCTAAAGCAGGTACAGCTGGAGTGGCTTGTACAGGAATGTGTCCAGGCGGGTCTTGAATGTCTCCAAAGAAGGAGACTCCACAACATCTCTGGGCAGCTTGTTCCAGTGCTCCGTCACCCACAAAGTAAGTAAGCTTTTCCTCATATTCAGATGGAACCTCCTATGCTTCAGTCTGTGCCCATTGCCCCTCATCCTATCTCTGGGCACCACTGGAAAGAATCTGGTCCCATCCTCTTGACATTCACCCTTGAGATATTTATAAACATTGATGAGATGCCCTCCCAGCCTTCTCTTCTCCAGGCTGAACAGACACAGCTCTTTCAGTCTTTCATCATAAGAAAGATGCTCCAGACCACTGATCATCCTCATAGCCTGCCGCTGGACTCTCTCCAGTAATTCCTTGTCCTTCCTAAGCTGAGGAGCCCAGAACTGGATGCAGTACTGAAGATGCGGCCTCACCAGGGCAGAGTAGAGGGGGTGGGCAACCTCCATCAACCTGCTGGTCGCGCTCTTCTTAATGCATCCCAGGATACCGTTGGCCTTCTTGGCCACAAGGGCACATTGTTGTTTCGTGGTCAACCTATAGTCAATCAGAACTCCCAAATCCTTCTCTGCAGAGCTGCTTTCCAGCAGGTCCACTCCTAACCTGTATTGGTGCCTGGGATTATTCCTCCCCAGATGCAGGATCCTACACTTGCCCGTGTTGAACTTCTTCAGGTTCTTCTCTGCCCAGTCCTCCAGCCTGTTCAGCTCTTGCTGAATGGCAGCACAGCCTTCTGGTGTGTCAACCCTTCCTCCCAGTTTGGTATCACCAGCAAACTTGCTGAGGGTGCACTCAGTCCCCTCATCCAGGTCATTGATGAACAGGTTGAACAGGACTGGACCTAATACTGACCCCTGGGGAACCCCTTTAACTACAGGTTTCCAACCAGACTCTGCATCATTGGTCACAACCCTCTGAGCTCTGCCATCCAGCCAGTTCATGATCCATCTCACCGTGCATTCATCCAGCCTGGACTTCCCGAGTTTACCTATGAGGATGTTGTGAGAGATGGTGTCAAAAGCCTTGCTGAAGTCAAGGTATACAACATCCATTGCTCTTCCCTCATCTACCCAGCCAGTCATACCATCATAGAAGGTTATCAGGTTGGTCAAAGACAATTTCCCTTTGGTGAATCCATGCTGACTACTCCTGATAACCTTGTTTTCCTCCACATGCTTGGAGGTGGTGTCCAGAATGAGTTGTTCCACCACCTTTCCAGGGATGCAGGTGAGGCTGACTGGCCTGTAGTTTCCTGGGTCGGGGTCGTCCTTCTTGCCCTTTTTGAAGACTGGAGTGATGTTGGCTTTCTTCCAGTCCTCTGGCACCCCTCCTGTTCTCCAAGACCTTTCAAAGATGATGGAGAGTGGCTTGGCAATAACATCCGCCAACTCTCTCATCACTCATGGGTGCACCCCATTGGGGCCCATGGATTTGTGGATGTCCAGCTTGTCTAAACGATCTCTAACCTGATCCTCTTCAACCAAGGGAAAGTCTCCCTTTTGCCAGAATTTCTCTTCTATCCCTAGGGTCTGGAATTCCTGAGGGCCAGTCTTAGCAGTAAAGCATCAGGAAGCAAAGAAGGCATTCAGTAACTCTGCCTTCTCTGTATCACCCATCACCAGGGTACCCGCTTCATTCAGCTGCTAATATACTTGAAGAAACTCTTCATGTTGTCCGTGGCCAGATTTGCTTCCTAGTGGAGCTTGACCTTCCTCACCGCATCCCTGCATACTTTAACAGCCTTCTTGTATTCCTCCCATGTGGTCTGTCCCTTTTTCCACATTACATAAACATCCTTTGTCTACCTGAGTTTTGACAGGAGCTCCTTATTCCTCCATGCTGGCCTCCCCCTTCCTTTAACTGGATTTCTTGCTCACAGGGATGCATAGGTCTTGAGTTTGGAGGAAGTGATGTCTGAATATTAGCCAGCTCTCTTGAACCCTGCTACCTTCTAGAGCCCTATGCCATGGGATTCTTCCAAGCAGGATCTGCTTCACCCTGCTGAAGTGCATGGTTTTAGTCCTACTTACTGTTCTGCCTCCTCCTTTTCCCTTCTACCATTTGTTGTTTTGTTGTTGTTCTTGGTTGGCTGGTTGATTGGTTGTTTTGAGAAGCTGTTTACTATGAGCTGGAATGCCATCTATGCATGGTGCTTCAGTGGTTTGAAAGTCTTCGCTCATGGATGACAATGAGAAATAAAGTATTTAATACTGATTCAGGTAAAGCATAGTATTTAGCTATCTGAGCTGCTGAGATACCTCTTAAAACTTTATTAGTCAAGTCCCTACAAGCCCTACAAGTCCCTACAAACCAGCCTTCTAGAAATATATATTCCCTGTGATGTAGGGTGGGCTTCAGAGCATTTGGGGAGGCTGGTTACTGTGCTAGGGTGTGCCTCTCATGTGAAACAAGCCTGGCTTGAATAGGAACCCAAACTGTACGAAGACTGCCTTCTGTGGAGACATTAGAGTTGCACAGGTGAATGTAGGAATCCATGTTAACTCGCTGAAAAAAAGTTTTGTATCTATCTGAGGTAAAAATGAAACCAATTGAAATGAAGTTTTGACTATTTTATTGGATTGCACTGAAAGCAGTATGTTTCTGCAATACATAATTTAGTCAAATTCGTATTTTCAAAACAAGAGTGTTTTATCAAGAAACTTTCCCCTAGTTCTCTCCTTTATAAACATACTGCCTGCACTTCACGGTTGTCCGTTGCTTATGATGCCAAGAACATAAAGGAACTATATAGGCATTTTCAACTGACTTTGTTAAATAGCCCATTGGATCTCATTTCTGTTTTTCTTTCTAAATAACACCAGAAGTGAAGATGAGATATTCATCTGTGAATTCATACAAGTTGAAGAAACTCATAACCATCTACTTGTCTTTATACGCATTCGTTTTTGAAATTTCCTATAACAGCAACAATTTGTTTGCATGTGTTACAACTGCTGCACTTTCCACACACCTGTGCATGCATATAAATCTTAGAAGGTATAACTGTACATGAATAATAACCTCTATCAAGGCTTGTTATGGAGGTGCACAAGATAACTTGAAAACAACAGCAAATGACAGCTCCAGAACGGTTTGTCTGTATTGGTCCCATTTCTCCTTCATGTCTCCATGTAAAGATGAGGTTATGCATGGTCTCTGATGTTCTAGATATGGAATTATGTACACATTCATACTGAATAAGAGCATTTGACAACAGCTTCGTTTTCAACAGTGTGTTGCAGATTTTAGTGCATTGTGTTGAATCTGGTAGAGAAGGCTGCAATAATATATCATCGTACTATTACATTTAAGCAGATGAGCAAAATTAATAGGAAGTTAGGATTATGTAATTGAAATTATTTCTGTGGCAACTACCATAAAGTTGTGATTATATCCTGGAACAGCTTAGTAAATAAATTATTTTTTAAAAAGACAAGGTGTTTCCATACGGTGATTTCTTCCTTCAGCTCATAGGCAACATGCAGCCTTCAAAGAAATTACTGAACATTTTATCCATATGAAAACAATGTGATATACAAATGCACTTGTAAAAATACTAAGCTGTTGTTCTTAGCAAGTGCATGTGTGCATGAAAATCAGAACAGAGTTTGTGCTGGAAGTTACAGACACAGCCTACATTGTTACCCAGCATTTTCTAAGAACATCTGTAGAGTATCCTGAGACTCTTTTCTGTGAATGAAAGCAAACTCTATGCTTTTGGGATCTGAATACAGCAATTCAAAGCCTCTTCAGTAGAGATAACAACTGCATATTGTTTAGTCTGTGAGACTCCATTAAATACAAAACTCAAAGTGCTTTTCACTGTTGAAGGAAGCAGCTTGCATTACTACAAGTCCCAAGGAACCAGCTATAGATCTACCCAGTATATGCATGTTTATACAATAGAATCTAACTGCAGATGATATTTCTGAACCATATTTAATGATTATTTGATTAAGTTCTGTTAATATACGTATCTCTTATAAAGAATAATCAATGATAGTAATAAACTAAGGAAAAGGAGGCAGACGTATGTTAATATATGTATGTTACATACAGATCGTTCTATGTGTGCATATATGTGTTCAGTGAAACTATGGTACACTTCAATACGCTCAGAACATGTGATCTAATATTCTCCTCTTTATACCTTATTCTATTCAGCAAATTTAGATTCAAATATGTAAATAGTTACACTGTCTGGCACTAAATGCTTTTGTGAAATTTTGCTCAAGTTGAAATTTAAAAAAAATAGCTTATTGCACAGCTTTCATATTCAGGGCTTAAGATCTCATCTTTCTCAGAATGACCCCCTGCTTATAACCTGCAACAACCACGGGTATCATTTTGGTCTTATTCTTTTTTAAGTTTCCTCCTCAGATTGGTTTCCTCTTGTGTTGGCAACTATTCCACCTTGGGTTTGTTTTGCAAACATTAGAACAGAAAGACACTCCTGTTTGTACTGGGTAAAGAAATGGGCTGGCTATCTTTGGTATAATTGCTCAGAAATTCTCATAGCTAACAAGCAGCTCTGCTGTTCAAGGTCTGATGGACCAGAAAAGCTGCCTGGACCATGGTGGGAGAACTACTGGATTTTTAATAAATTCAGTAATTACTAGAAATGCTGTCAGAGTCCTAACATCATGGAATAGCTTTAGTCTATGCAATTAAACTTACAGACTCTAGAGCAGGATAACTACCTCAAATTGTCAATATGGGATCATCCTTGGTCTGTGCCATCTCTTGAACTATTCCTGTATAGTGTCTGGGAAAATGCTAGATGTCCTGACCAAAACTGTGAAAGGGACCACACAAGTGCCATGAGAGTAGAAATCCATTACCCATGTGCACTTCCTGACATCAGTAATATCCTCATGTTGATCAACTATCCTGTACACTATCTGTTCCAAATTCCCATTCATTCAGAAAATATCAAACCCTGTGTAAAGTTATTTTAAAAAAGAAAGGTTGAGATTAGTATGTGTCAGTGAGTTCTGAAATACTCAAATATGGCTTCAGCATGTAAAGGACAGTATATTAGCTCTATGTCTAGAAACAGCCTCTCATTTTCATAACAACAGAATAATTTCATAAACTTAGGGTCACATTTCTTCTTCCCCTTCCCCTCCCCCATTAAGTTTGCACTGCTGTTTTGAGGAAAATACGGTATTTAGTTGAGGGAATAATATAGGTCACTCATTGCAGGGTTAATTTCTGCACATCAGCCTTTTCCTAGAGAACTTAAATCTTTGCAACAAACTTATCTGTAGGCACTGTTTTATTTCTTTAACCCTCCATATATAATTTTGTATGACAACTTCTCGTGCATATTTACTATAATAACGATGATACACAAGGTGAAATAACTCACCTAGAGACGTGAAATGCATGCAGGAAGACCTCAGACCTGATATTTAACACTGTTCTTGCTTAAGCTTGCCTACAGTGACAGTAACATTTTGACTCAAACATGCAGTGCAGCTGGTGTGTTCAAGTGTTGAAGCAATCTTGAGACTCTTTACAGTGAAATATTATTAACATCTTTCCATGTTTCTTCTAAGGATAAATTCACACACACCTCAGACAAGTATTTGGCTTCAGTATTTCATTCTCGTTGACATGTGTGCAGGACATAAGGGCACATTTCCATCCATGTGATTACTTTCTCTGACACGGCTGCAGAAGACTGCCAAAGAATGCTTCTCGTGCCAACTACATCAACAATTCATTTTTATCACACTAAATCATCTGCAACCATTTGTGTTCCCCATGTGCTAGAAATGCAGCTGCTGCCAAGGCTGGAGGAACCTGAAGTACAACAGGGAAAGTGATCGATTTGTATTTGCAGGAGGGGCCAGTCATCAGAGCAGCAACATGAGCACCTCCTGTTCTCCAACACCCTAATGATGGCTGTGACTCTGCCTTCCCCAGGCCACAAGAAACAAGCTACAGTACATCAGTAGCACATTGATTGTGTTTTTTGATAGAAAGAAAGTGGGTCTTGTAACTTACATTTCTATTACTACGTGCATGATAATTCCAGTACTGACAGCTACTGCCAACGGGTGAGGGGCTCTGCATTGCCCTGGGGTTAAAAAATCACAATGTGACCAGAAGTCAGCTGAAGAGTTGTCAGTGAGAAGACTAATGGCAATGGCTGCCCTTCCAAAAATCAGGATTTACTGCTTGTAATTGCACAATGACATATAAGAAAGCATATCTTATGTGTAGAGTGTAGCAGACGCTTTGAGTGTCTTCTAGTTGGGTTCAAAGGTGACCTTTCAGACATCTCCAGTGTCAGAGTTGATTTCACACTTCATGAAATGTCCAGTTATGATTTTCAGTGTCTTTTGTTTTAAACATTTATAGAGGAAAAACATTGTAAGAAAAGATAGATACCTCAATTAAAAGGAACAAGCTCCATTTCTGGGGAGGGCATAGTGTGAAAATCTCTGATCCCCATACAAGGTGCAATACAGGAATGGCTGTAGTGTCAGAAGAGTTCCAGAAGTGCAGGTCTATCTCCACAGCCCGCACATGACAGACCGCACATGGGAAGCATGACCTGGAGAAACAGAGCAAACCGAATAGTTTGATACCTAGGAAATTCGGTACCTTGGCTATCTCCAAGAGCCAGAACTGTGGAGTGGGACCAGTTTGGGTCATCGAGAAACTAGAGGAGCTAGACTTGAAGCTGTGGAAGGTAAGAGAGACACAAAATAGTCTCTAGATGCTTACAGTAGTGCCTAGCTTCAACAATGTGTCATTCCTACTTTGAGCAAGACTCTGATGGGGAAACGAAAAGGGCAAAGAGGGTCAGAAAGAGATATATGGCAGAAGAGAGTAAGGTGAGGGGCAGGAAACAAGGTTTTGTGGCTATCATCCTGCTGGGTGCCAACAAGCAGCACCATTTTCAGAGAGTGGCTTGGCCAGCTGGGGTCTGAAGGAGGTTGTATCTCTCAAACCACCAAGTCAGTCCCTGGCAAGCTTCAGTAAACTTTTAAAATATATTTCACTGCTGCTGTTAGCAATGAAATGGGCAAACTCTCCATGCCACCAGCTGAAAGAAAGGGTCATTTACTGGGGAAATTAGAAAAAAATAAATTTCCAATGAACTGGAAATCCTGCTGTTTAACCAGTTCTAATGGTAAGCAAAGTGCTGTATCAATTGCTTTCAACACAGCAACTGTCACTTCTTTTGGAAATCTGCATCTTTTAAATGCATATTTTCAATCACCATTTTAGACTTCAGAGCTGTCACTACCTTCACATGCCACTGCTGTTACTGCAATCACAAGTCATTGCTTATCAGACTGATTGCCAGCAGTGCACTTCTGCCAAAACTGTCAACGCAGGTGGTTATAAGCTTTAATAAAATAGTTTAAAGTATGTGTGTATGCATGCATGATTGGAGGATATAGAGAGGGAGAGAGGAAAAAAAAAAGAGATGAAATTGCTCTTTTTAATGCTCAGATCGTAAAGCTGTTAGAGGATTGCACAACAAGGATAAAACAGAATGAAGTTATGTTCTAATTTAAGAACAAAACAAAACAAACAAAATAAACCCACAACCCCCAAACTCTCAGGTAATAACTGATTTTGGAGAAACCTCTAACACTCTTTTGGCATGAAACAGACAACAGAAGTCAGGAAACTTCTAGGCATCCACAACAACTCATATTTGTGACAACCTAAAATAAAGATTTGAATTACAGCGTGTTTTCTGAAGAGAATCCTGTTCATGTAGATCTGAGCAACACCAGCAGATAAACTGTGTGGGTTAAAACCTGTCAAACACTAACACCAGAAGTCGTACAAATTTCCTAATGTCTCTAACAATATGTATCGACATTATTTTTTACCGTAATCTCATACCTCTAAAAATGGTGGAAAAGGCATGACCTGATTTAAAATACCAAGTGTGAAAAATTTTTGAAGCTCTATTACAGATCCCACATGTATAAGACTGTCGTAGTCCTTGCATGTTACATTGTCCTTTTACAAAGGTCTAGTACTTAGCCAGTGTAGACTGACTAAGGGTGACTATATAACTAGAACCAGTTCAAAATATTCTGAGATTTGTTTGCTGTTGAAAATATCAATTCATTTGATTAAGCATATGTTGCTGGGAGAAATTTCATTAAAACTTCTGTGACAAGAATTGTATCATTATTATTAATTTGTTACAAAGCATTTTAGATATTTATAAGTATTGTATCATAACATGATGTCGGATGCACTCAACCTCCCCCCAGCCAAACCAGCAGGCCAGGCCAAGAACTCCTTCCAGGAGACCCACAGGGAAGCAGAACAGCACATTGAATGCTGGTGGCTTGTGGGCACTGATGCTGGTGGCTTGTGAGCACTGGCAGTCTCATGCAGACTTTTCCTACTGCATGCAATCAACCACTTTATCCTATAAATACAACAGCCTGGGTGAGCCCACTTTGAGCTCTCCCTGCTAAATAAATGAGCTGTATGGCAATGGTTTTACTACTCAGAGGTCAGTGAGTGAGCCTAATTCAAGTTCAATATTAATCATTTAGCTTAAATAGATGCACACCAAATGTAATGGGTTATTTAGAGATAGAGGGTTGTATGATTTTTAATATACTCTTTGATTCATGTTACTTAGTAGACTAGATTTGCTAAAATTTTAAGCTTGTACTTACCAAAAGCAACTGCAGACTACACTAAATGCCTGCAAGAGAAAGTCTAGTTTGCATTTTGCTGGGAAAAATGGGACTGACTGGGAAAACAATGATCCAAGGCTAACATGGAGACATCTCAGACATCTGCAGTGCAGGGCCTGTTTGCACTTTGCTAAGAAGAAAGGATTTATCCAGACAAAATGACACCTTCAAGGATATGGACCAAAAATAATGTCTACAACTGAACAAAACAGAGGCCCACATGGAGTCAGGGAAAAAAAGGTTCAATGGTGAGCAAGGGACCTGGTGGTGAAATTTTGCTATTGGACTGAATCTTGGTGTGAACGGTCTGTAAAGATATAAAAGTTTGTAGTTTTCTATGCTTGGGCAGACCTCTGCGCAGGTACCCAGCTTGAGCCAGCCCTTCTGCTATTCTGCTCCATTAAATTTTTTATTTTCTGAGAATCTTGTCTCCTGAAAGTCTGCTCTACATTGTCACCTGAAAGTTGGCTGCTGGAGTTCAAAAATACAGACTCCGGAGCGAACGGTTATCAGGGAAAGAGGAATCCTGACAGTTTGCACCGTGACGGATACGGCCTCACCTGAGTTTGCCTCCAGAGTTTCAAAACACAGCCCCTGGAGCAGACTTCTCCCTCCCCCAGGGAGAGAAGACGCCTTAAGGTTTGCTTTGTGAATGAATACATGCACCTGGAAAGAAGGTAAGCAATATTTGGTTTGGTATATCTCCCCCATGCAGTAAATAATAGAGCAAACCCGCCACCAAACTCTTTAAGGTCGTGCTTCTCTTTAAGAAATCTAAACATTGTTCTGCAGCAAGCAGAACCCAAAGCCACTCCCCCACGACAAACATTTAAAGACCATTTGCAAAACAATGTTTCAGTATTATTTATTGAAATTCTTTGATTTTTGCAAGATAAATTCTGAAATAATAAGTGGTGGGTTTTTTTTCCTAAAATCCATAATGGTGATGAGATCTTGGTTAAGTTCCAATTAATGGATTTTCTCTCGCTGTGAATTGATTTATACTCATTTTACTTGTCTCTTCTTTGAAAAAAAATTTGGGCATGCAAGTTAAAAGCAAACATTATAAATGCATTCTGGCAGAATAATACCCCATCAAGTTGATGGTACTTCATGCAATGCTGGAAAACCAAAATACTAAATATTTTTTGTGTAACTAATACTAAAAATGTCTCAGTTATGAGACTGATGACTGGGTTACTCCTAGACACTTGAGAAGTCTGAAATAAAATAATGACTTACATTTTCACTTGTTGTGCATAGCTTGTATTAATACGCTAAAGGAAAGCCTAATTTGAGTAAAGATTAATCCTTCCAGATGGTAGTCCTTAGTAGGAGCATCACTGATTCACCACTGTGCATGAAAGAGATTCAAAGTGATGGTCCATGGCTCTTAGCCTAGTGGTATTTGAACATTCTATGTGAAAAGTAGACTTAAATATAGGGAATACTTAGATAAGATTTTTCATTAGTATTTTTCTGGAAAAAGAGTGTACAGGTTAAACAGGCCTCTTTTCAATATTGCACACACTTAGCATAGTCTGATGTTGAAGCAGGCATACTACTTTGCTACATGCATGCCATTAACACCTCCTCTGGTAGTACAGAGGAATACATGAAGGAAAACTGGGATTTAACATAAGTTAATACATCTAGGGTATGTAAAGTTTGTGATTACATGACAACTGGGTGTGGCCTGTGGCTTTTTTTTTTTTTTTTTTAATTCTGTACGATAGAATGAGAAAACTAAAAGCAATTCCAACTTCCCTTCATTAAACAAAGGAAGAATCTACCTGCCTAGAAGTCTTTATTTGCTGAGGTGTTTGAGGCATCTTTCTCAGCCTTCACTGCATACCCAGCTGGCTTCTTCTCCAGTTTGTAATACCTGCTATGGATGTTATCATACCATGGAAGTTATTTGGTTCTAGAGATGTACAAGTTGCCATTTTTATTTTGCTGTTACTAGTGTTAAATGTGCTATAATTTTATTTTCCTTTGCGATTTAAAGCCTTTGTCTTTCCTCCTGTCTTTCCTCCATATATACAAAGTTAGAAGTATTTTTAAAAATCACATTACAGTGGGGGATTGTTATGATACAGTAATCTCTTTCTAAATGTGAAGCCATGGGTCTATGGCACAGCAACAGTTGCCTTGGTTTGTATGCTTTAAGTGATTTAAATACCTCAGGCATGATTTACAGAAGCATTGCAGGTTCACTTCCTATTGCAAGCCTATGTAAGAACACATGTAAGTCCAGCAGTTTCTTCAATAAAGCTTAGGAAGGCTACAGTGGTGTATGAAATTCTGGAGCTTAGCAGGTTTGGGTTTTTTTAATATATCTCTTTGTCTTTTTATAAATCCCTGCAACATCAACTGCCATTGCAATCTATGTGGTTTTGGCAGATTTCAGTCAAAGTTGGATGAGAAACAAATAGGTAGACAGACCATTGAAGTGATCATGCAGAACTTTGTTTATCTGAGTAGGTCATACTAGAGTAGCTTAAATGAAATAACAGATTTCATGCCAATCCAGCTGTTAATAAGAATTCTGCTGATAATGCCCCAGCTGTTAGTGGTGTGATGACATTTACAGAACAAGGAAAAGTAAGGCACTGTCTCACTACTCTTGAGTCCAGCCTTACCATCCAGTACATCTTCGTAACCATTGTATTTAAAGTGAGATAGAAAATATGGTCCTGCTTATTTTGTTCAGCTACTTTGATATGTAAATTTCAAGTAAACCAACCAGAGATCCCTCATTTTCTGTTTTAAAACTACTGGCTCCGTGTTTTCTTCAGTTCAAAGTAATAACATTCTGAAACAAAACTTCTGTTGGATCCTGTTGTCTTGACTGTAATACAAAACACACATTATTCAGCAGGACAGCAGTATACAACCTTTGGCAGAAAATCTATTACAATCGTGTATGAACCCTTTTAATTCTTATCCCACAATGAGTAAGATGTGAGATAAGAATCTCCTCAGTGTCAATAGAAATACATTTTTTAAAGGACAATATTTGTTATACACACGTAATGTAAAATGGAACAGAGATGGTTACACACTCAACTTTGAGAAGGCAAATATTACCATTAAGTGTTTTGTGTGGTTAGCATTTTCCTACACCAAGTAGGAAAGGAAAACATTTGTTATGCACATGTAGTTTAAAATGGAATAGAGATGGTTACATCCTAAACTCTCATTGAAAAGGCTATAATTCCCATTTACCGTTTTGTTTGGTTAATATTTTCCTACAAGTTTATATTTTACTTGGCAGTCCAGAATATGTGATGGATCATCCTGAAATCCACTCGGTAGCTGATAAAATGATCTCCCACTGCTCTTCTGTTATTACTTGGAAGTGTGCTGATTTCCAGCAGGGAAGTCCTGTGGCTGATGGAAGGAGAGCAGAGGAAATCTGGTCGCTGGCAGAGCATCCAAGCCTCTGACAGAAGCAAGCTGCTGCAGGTGACTTTAAGTGGTGCACTGGGACCCACCAGGTGTTCAAATCTCACAGTGCTTAGAAGATAAAGTACCTGCATCGGCTGCCTAAGGCTCTATCAGCAGAAAAGTTGCACACTGAGAACACAGAGAAGACCTCTGAATTACTGTGTAACCAGAATAACCACTCAAATAATTTTCTATCTTGTTAGGACTGAATTAACTCCATCTTCAGCAGTGCTATGTCAGATATATTTTGAGTAGAACAAGGGATGTGAAACATTGCAGTGATTAAGCTAACCAGGATAAGAAGGGCTGAGATCAGAGGAAAAAAAAAGTAAGATGTCAACAAAAATAGCCACATGATGAACACTAAACATCTGTAGCATTGCTTCAGCTTATAAGAATTTAATTTGAATTTGAATTGAATTTGGCCTGTGTGATCTGCCTCAGAATTTTTTTGATTATCTGTTTTTTGGTTGGGTTTTGTTTGTTCGGTTTTTTGTTTTGTTTTGTTGTTGTTTGGTTTTGTTTTTGTGAAATGTCTATGTGATGCTTCTCTTGATTATGGTATTACTATATTACCCTCAAAAGCCATTACTTGAAGCCACTAAAAATAACAGCTGAACAAAAATATATGCTCTAATTACTTTTTCTGATATGCTCCTTGGTCAAATTTTCTGTTCTTTCTGTCAAAGCCACAAAACACACAACTTACTGCTTTATGAAAGCCATGCTTTCTTATATAGAGAATATATGGAACATACGTGTGTTCCTTCATAAATACCAGCTTCCAGGTATGAGGCTTTTTTTTTTTTTTTTAATCTTGGGCAGGATGTCCTATCCTGCAGTTTGGATACTCCTGAAGGTTTTGTTAGGTTAAATTCACTAAATCCACTAAATCAAACATTTAGGTGCCACGTTGGGTCTTCAGACTTTCACGAGCCCAAAGACAAAGTTCACTAGTGGGGAAGCCTTTCTCACCTTGTCTAATGACTGATGACTTAAACACTCAGTCTCATACTTCCTAAATGAATGCCCAAAGAGTTGCCCAATTGCAGTGAATACCCAAAGACAATTCGTATTCTGGGGTTTGTCTCTCTGTTATTCTCGCTCAAGTTGTTTAAATATTTAGAGAGTCAGATGAAAAATGAAAATTATTCCGTATTTTGAACATTCACCAGGGACAACCAGAGCCTCTTCTCAGCTCTCATACAAAGCAGAAGAGCTTCATCTGGTTAAGACCTACTCCAGAATACAAATCAGACTAAATGTGAATTAAATTTTAGGAGCTTCACACCCTTAACGGCAAAGAGGCTAGGGTGCTTTGCTTTTCTCTTCCTGAGCTACTTTGAAAGGCCAGCTTCAATATTTTGTAATTACAGAATATCCCCCTTTTTTGTTGTTGCCTTTTCTTTATTACAGGGGTTGATATAAACAAAGTTATTCTCATTACCCAGTGCTGTCTGACAACACTTAATGAATTTTCATATTCTTGATTTTTCTGTTGTCTGTTCCTTATTTTTATTCACATTAACTGTACAAGTCAGTACAATTATATTCTCTTGACTTTTGCTGTTCTTCCTATTGCGGTAAGTTCTTTACCTGTCTCTAGACTAATATCTGCCTTTTTTTTTCCTAAATAAAATTTTATTTAATATGAAAAAGTCGATGTATTTGAAGTTATTGTAAGGAAAAGGTACATTTTGAAGAAATTTTCAGTATCAAAAATAGGAAAAAAATAATCTGAATTCATCAAATAATTCTGTTATGTAACTTTGAAAATGAAGATTTTTTTTTTTACTTAAATTATTTTTTAAAATTCCATTCATTATTTTGCCAGCAATTCTGCTACTATGTTACAGAATAATGCAAGCTTTTTTCTTTGCTCATTAATTTCTGTCAGCTCAAAGGTGTACATAAATGAAAAAATGTTTTATTAGTTTTGTTGTTGTCCCTTTCAAACATTACTAAGATCTTTAACAAACCTGAAAGAATTCAAGTGCTTCCTGTCTTTTCTCCAGTCCATGACTCTACAATCTCATAACACTGAGCTACCAGCAGTATACATTTTATTTCTATACAGCAGCCTTCATATATGATTTCACAAAAAAGCATTGTGAACACAGTTATCACAACCTACATGGAAAATGATGGTTTTATGGTGGGATTTAACAAGCAAAACCAGCAATACCTGTGAGGGAAGAAGAGAGAGGATGTCAGCATCATTGTGTGGTTAGAAGCCACCCAGGCCAGAGGGAAGGGAGCAGGGCAGGCACCAAGGCTGAGGGTGCTCAGTAGGAAGTGAAGGTCTCTTCACAGGATCAGGATTATAGGAGAGTGGAGGGAGAAACAGAAGATATAGGAGAAAGTGACTGTAGACAGGAAAGTATCTGGGTGTGCCTGGTATTTCTCACTGTTCTTATAGTGACTGGTCCTTGTGTTGTTCATAGAGATGAGTTTCTTTCCTTCCTCTAACCCTCCCTCCCTCTGTTTCTCCCTTCCTTCTTCTCTTTCTTTTTTCCTTTCTCTCTTCCTCTCATTTGTAGGCATTAGGGATAAGAAGATGAGGAATTTTATATTTAGACTCTCCAACTTCTATTTACAGTTCTGTCCATTGTATGGTACACACAGAAATTTCAATGTATTATTTAGCATCCCTTCACTTGCAAGATATAATTACATAAACAGTGGATTTTGCCCTTCCCTCCCATTTCTGAAAGTTTTTTCTGGAGCAACAGGTCTCAGGAGCTCATGTGTTGGAGGGGGTTTTTATGCCAGTGCTGTGAACATTCACATACCCCTGCACACGCATCCTTGCTATCGCATTCAAACTGCATAATTACTGACAATTTCTGAAATATTGCCACTGATTTTTTGCTTTGGCAGATAAGGAGAGATGCAACTGAAATATATTATTAACTCAGAGACTGATGAGGAGCTGTCTTTATTGCAAAGTTATGGGTTACAGAACATCAAAACCAGGAGCTTCTCTGTATTATAACTTCTTTACATATCATTATCAGCTCTAGTGTGGCTCACTGCATCATACAATTTCCCCACAAGACAGATGCCTGCTTTTTCCTGCTTTCCTCAGCAAATGTTTGGTGTCATTTATTTGGCCATATTTTCTTTTGAATATGGGACGCACTTTTCCGTGTAACATCTTTTGTTATCTGGCTTCATTTTTTGGAGTCCGTACTGTGTGCCCTCCTCTATTAATCAAGTGAATGGATGAAGCTCTCCAACATCACTTGCTTCCATGCAAGAGAATGGAGAACATAAGGAGACATTTTCTTCAGTGCAAGCAGTCCAGCACAATCCTTCTGCAGCACAGAGATGCCTGCTAAGAGAAACACCTGTCACCACTGAAATGAACAGGAATTTTGGCATTTACTTCAGTGGATGTGGCGTTGACTTCGTTGGGGTTTAGTCCAAAAGTTAATTGGCATCCCTAGCCATTGAGCTGATTAATTCCTGTGGCTCACATAAATGCCAATGCCAGTGAGGGACAGAATCCCGTTCATAAGTGATGTTACTCATAAATACACTCACTGGTCCTCAGAGACTCTATCCCTTTTGTACTGGATGGGAAGCCAGTACCTATTTATTATGTGTGTCTGGAGATAAGGCCAGAATTTAGCCCTCAGCTGCCTTTGCTGACCATATTGCTGACTCTCTTATGCCACTTCATTCTGCTGTCCTAATTTTGATGCATTCTTTCAGATATTCAGTGCTCACTGATACACAAACTGTTTAATCTTCCTCTGATTTAGCTTTTAGTATCATCAGTCTCTCACCTCTGCACAGATCACTCATTTCAATTTCCCAGTGTGCCTTTAGTAATCAGGTATACATTCGTTTCATCTGCTGTTTACCAAAACATTAATGCATCTGTCTCCCAATCTCTAAAAGAGACCTCTCAGGGGATATTTCAACTTATTTATTTATTTGGTGAGTGTAATGCTTGTTTAAAGGTACAGAAATGGGAGAACCAGGAACACAAGACTTCTAGTATTATGCTTGGCAAGTGCCAGATATGTTCCAGTCCATACTACCAATATATCTCGGTTTTAAACTGAGGCTATCAGAGCTGGCTGAGACATTACACATGGCCTCCTGCTAAGAAATTGTTGGGAAGAGTCTTCTTCAGATCGCTTCTCTCTGAGTGTTCACTGTGATTCACGGCAGGGTACGTGGCTATCATTCGCCTGTAGTAGCGTGAAATTTGTACTCTTTGTTACCTACACCGGAACCATGGCAGGCGGGAGCAGAATCCTAACCTGTCCAAGAAGGGCATTTTATTTGCTTCTCTTTTAAAGGTCTTCCATTGAATTTCCAGGATAACCTGCTGCTGGAAGCTAAAAGGAATTCCTCATGAGAAGTGTGGGAAGGGTGGTGCTAACCGATGAGGCAGATTGTGCTTCACCTACAGGTCCTTATGACTGAAGTGTAGCAGAGCTTGCGTTGGCTTAACTGGCCCTCTGGGAATTGGTACAAGCCACAGAATTTAACACAGATGTGAGAAATAATACAATATATAACAGTTTTAAGTGTATGCTGATCAGAGAAAGAACTTGTGGGGCACGTATTTGAAATTAGCAAGAATCATCAGGAAACAAACAGATAAAACCAGCTTGCAAATTGAAACAATTCAAGACTTGATTTTGGTCTCAATTTTGCCATTTCTAACATATGCTCACTCCTGCCCAACTAAAAATTAACTGTCCTCTCCTTTATCTACAGTCAAAAGTTCTGCTACTGAGGAAGTGGGTGTTTTCCATTCTTCACATACACTAATGTTGCTCAGTGCACCCTACTATCTTTGCAATGTAACATGGCCCTTCTACCTGACTTTTTATAAATGTCTGAAAATATCTTAGCATGTATGTGCTGCAACGTCTCAACAGATGGGGATTTTGGGAAACTTGGAGATTCGTGCAATTTTTTTAAGTCACTGTCTTTCTACAGACATTATTTTCAGGTGTATGAGCATGGTTAGCAAAGGGAGCGAAATTATACACCTGCCTATTTGCAGATAACACCAGTACAAACCCTAGTAATATAAAATTGGTGAGGCTAAATGCAGAGGGAAACTGCTGTTACTGTGAGAACATATTTATATGAGATAATGAAAGTACAGTTCTGCTAACATTGGTTTCCATACCACTTTCTTTATTACAGATATTACTTTTCTCAGAAGATAAACTGAAGCAATTTGTAAAGTAGTGAATTTTTAATGATATTCTGAGTGCATCTCTCAACACACTCTTCAATATGGCTTGACACTTGTTTGGGTATTGCATGATAGTATTTATCTTTTGAGTTACAAGAAGCAGAAGCAAAATGAAGCCATCAAAGTTTAAATTGAAATGAGTACTTGAAAGGCAATATTTATGAAGAAATAATATATTTGCACTGTGTTAATCTTCTCATGTAGGACAGAGACATCTAAGAAAAGTGTAAACATGCTTGTTTTAGGCAGTTCTTTAGACTGTAATGGACTTTCTCCTCTTTGAAATTATGGAAGAGGGCAAGCTGGCATCCCCCTCAAGCAGCCCTGTCGAGACAGAAGGCAAAGTCCTACTTTCCTTCAGGAATGAGCTGTTACTTCTCTGATGTCTCTTTAAATACGAAATTTGCTTATAGAAAAAAAATGATGCTAGTGGAAATTCCTTGAGAGCATTAAATTGACAATCTTTATGTCAGTTGCCCGTTAGCAGTATAGATACGCTTTTGTCTTTCACTGATAAGCACACTGAAATCTGTCAGGATACATTCTGTTGTCCCATTTTAATTAAAGATAGAAATCCAGCATTTTATGTTACTGAAACTGAGTCTGATTACCTATCTTTAGAAGCTGAGTTATTGCTGCACTGAAGACTAGGGAATGTTGTTTTTCAAACTGAGCAGAACTGAAATTAAAACAAAATTTCTGGCCATTGTTTCAACAATAGCTCTTTTCCCCTTCAGTCTCAGGACAAGGTAAATATCATAGATTGCTAATAAACATTTTTTTCCACT
Source organism: Pampusana beccarii (assembly GCA_013399365.1). Taxonomy (NCBI): domain Eukaryota; kingdom Metazoa; phylum Chordata; class Aves; order Columbiformes; family Columbidae; genus Pampusana; species Pampusana beccarii. The sequence continues at coordinate 527,085 of VWYH01010163.1, forward strand.
ACCAATTCTATTCATGCCTTACAGGTCTTCTATTAGCTTGTTTCTTGCAGAATTCATGCCTGAAGCTTTGAGAAACTTTCAGGGTACGTAGTTTCCCTCAATAACCATTCATGGATCACAATTACAACTATGGGGTTTTATGCTCTTTTTTTCAAAATTCGTTATGAAAAAATTACTGGCTGGCTGCTATTTCCCATCTCCAGAGCACCTTTATTTGTCTTCACACTAAATGTTTATGAATATCTGAGTAACGAAAACAGGAAATTTCTTCTGCGATTAAAAGTTACTAAGAGCATTTTGTAGAGAAGGGTCTTCACAAGTTTATTTTTTAGATCCAATTAATAACTTTTTAACCACTCAGTTTTTCAGAATAAACATTTTAACTATTAAAACCTCCAAATACATGACATCAGGCTATAAATTAGAGCTATGTCTTCCAAGAACACTGCAAAATGTTTCTATCCAGATTATTTTTAATTACAAAAAAAAATATGATTCCTAGAATTATACTAATCCAGACAAAACTACATTCAACATAGAAGTACTAAAAGTCCTGTCATGTCACATATAATTTCATCATAGAACAAACTTTGCAAAGTGTATCTTCTTTGTTCTTATTTGTCTACCTACGAAATGTTAGAGGCATGCAGAAGAAACCCACAGACAGATGTCTTATAGAGCCTTAATAATTCTCACTTGAAAGAAGAATATTCCGTATTATATGAAAAGGTAAAAATCAAAATGAAAGCAAAAGACGGCTTCTATGCTGCAGGCAAATATTTTGCAAAGTTCAGTCGCCAAGTTCATTTGCTAAGCTCTGTTTCCAATTCTGGCACATACAAATGTGTGTCAGATAAATCCTTCTAGATTCATAGTCCCAAATCTAGCATAGTTTAAGTACACATTGACATTTAAAAATAGCTGCATTTGAAATAGTTTTATGTTCACAAGAATAAATCATTCCAATGGATTCATAGCCGCTTGGAATCTAGGGATTAGAGTTTCTGCAGAAAAGGGCCTGGGTTCAGGATTATGTGACCTACTGTAGTATCATTTTCGATATAAAAAATAGTAACTTTTTTTAAAAAGCTCCACAGCATCTTACTGATATAAGTAAATTTCCAAATGAAGGAAAACGTGGAATAGAAATAATAATAGAATTTGGTTACTTACGTTAACACTATGTAAATTATTTTGTGTTTCCAAGTATATCAACCACACCAGAGAGACTTGCTTTTTTTTCCAGAAATATTTCCTGTACTTCCTTATTCTTCTTTTGATTAGCTATACTCTGAGTTTAGTGTGCTCTCTGGCGTCTCGACCATAGTAAATTGTTCTTACTGGTTGACTTTCCTGGTTTGTGACTGAATCTAATTTCTGCACAGGCCTTTTTTTGGGTGCCATTTGGATAAGTGCTGCAGATTGTGCTAATGCTTTTACAATTTGTGCTTGCTTTATTCCAGTTCTGATTTCACATATTTCCATTTATCTGTGATACTACAAAGACTGTATGAATATAAAGTCCTAGTTTTTCAAGAATATGCAATACACAAGAATCTTTAGACAGAGGTGCCACGGGATTCTCAGTGGACAGACAGGAAGGCATAGTGAGGAACACAATTTTTAGGTGTTAGAAAGTATATAGAATTATCTGCAATCCATTAAATACATGTCACAATGGAGCTGAGAATGCCTAAAGGAAATTGTGCAACTGATTTTAATGAAATCTGGAGAAGAGACTGTGGCAACAAAGGCAAGCAGATGCTGCTGCTTTTGGAAGAAGGGGTTAGAAGCTATTCCAGAGCCCAACTCCTAGAAACCAGAAAAGAAAATCTGTAATAAAAGTTTACATAGAAACACAGAGGATAAGATTAGTTACATATTTATTTGAAGATTTGAAACTTTCATTTAGATGCAGTTTATATATATTTTTGCATGATTCCACTACAGCAGACTGATTGTACAATGCCAGCCTAAAGGTTGCTTTTCATCTCCAGAGCAGCATAGAACAGCAAGGTTGTATAAGTCAAGTTGGTCCTTCAAAGCAATGCAACTTGCTTTATTTTGTTATTCAGGAGGTTCTCCAAGCAGGAACATAAACTGGTAGAAGGACATCGAAAAGGAAACCAAAATATATAACATATCTTGTGAACACAATAATTGCCTAACCTGTAATGTATTATACTAGTAAAACTATTCAGCCCTACCAGGAATGTTAGGGTCACAGTGCGGTATGCACTGCACTGCACTCATCTTTCTTAATAGCCTATAATTTATGGGTTGTGAGGACAACAAAGATTTTCATCTGTTATTTACTACTTGCTTGTTGTGTCTCAAGGCTCTCAGATATATACAACACAGACCTCTTGGACTATCCTTCTGAAAATCCTACAGAAGAAATAACATTGTTTAGACACATAACTGTAAGGTTAGTGCTAAGTTTAAAGATATTAAATAGGGTACATTTGCATGGAGAGTTTTTAGGTTTTGTGTATAGTATAAATGATTGAAAACTTCTTAGAAAAACAAATTGGTGACAAAATTAGACCCAGCATATTTCAGCTGTGTTAACATAAAATTACAGTGGTTAAGATGTCTTGTATGTACCTTATTGATAAAAATTAACTATACTCAAGTCTAATCCTGAGAATGTGGATATTTATGCAATTCCTATGCATTTTTTCACCCATGTTAACTTTCAATATCTTTCTAAAGAAAATCAAAGTAGCTTTATTACATCCGTTGCAGAAGCTTCCAAAGACTGCTGGGCTCCAGAACAGTGCTTGGTTGCAAGGACTTTATATGAATGAGCAAGACAAAGGCTTTTCTGAGACTGTGCAGTCTATCATATGGTCAATGCACAGGTCAACAGACAAACAAAAACTGTCTACAGAGAGAGAAGGAGAACAAGGTAATAATGGAGGAAGGTATGCTTCCAAGCTTTGGTCTATGTGAAACAGTTGTGAGAAAATTCCTGAGGAAATAGCTTGTATTCCAGAACTATCCAGTGCCTACAATCACTTTTAACTTGAGTACAAGAAATGCCACTTCTCCACACCGTAGACGTACTCTATACACCAAGCAGAAGACAAGTTCATTAAGGAAATTAATCTGTCATGTAGAGCAGAGGTGGCCTCTGAAAGTCAAGGCATAGTACCACATGATCCATGAAGAGTTGTCAGTGATGCTGCGGTAGACTAGAGAACTCAACTAGACTTCTCCGTCACTAAAGCTAGTTCACCTATGGCAAAACCACATGACAATCAGTCATGTAGATGCACTAGCTCTTGTGTTTTCTAACCTGGCTGGGGATTGAAAGGTGGTTTGGAGAAACTGGCTTTTGACATATAACTCCTGGTCACATTGGCTCATACTGTCTAGTTCTTCATCATCTTCATCGTATTTCCTTTTCTCCAAACCTTAAATTATGACTAAATTAAAAGTAGGTGTTCCCTTAATAAAGCTTAGGCTCATTTTGAAAGAGAATCAACCTAAAGTAGTTTTTAGAAAAATCATAAATTTAAGACTTTCCTCAGCTATATTTCTAACATGGCACACATTTTCTATAGCTGTCCATCTTATCTAACATGACATGTGCTGTCAAAGAATGACAGTCAGGTTTCTGCACTTGAATATAATTATGTAAATATGACTAAATCACTGATTTAAGCAAAGTTTTAATGTTATTCCAATGCACCAATGTCTTGCCTGAAGTATTTTTTTAAAAAACAAACAACAACAAGAAAACCCCAAAATATCTGGAATCTGGGAAATAATTATCTTAATTAAGATGTATTAAGAGTCATTGTCTGTTTGGTATTTGTATATTTAACAATTTCAAAACATCTATTTCATTAGCAGATACATACCTCCATTACCTTTTTTTTTTTAGCTGTTGCCCCATTGTGATACAGAACTTTTTTTTTTCTGAGTATCTTTTAAAAATACAAATAAAAGGGTCTAAGACTGAATAAATATGAAAGTTCTGTCTTGTCAAACTCTATGGTGAAAAACAGGGATAAAAGGGAGGCTCAGGGAGAAGGAAAAAAAAAAATAAAGTGCACTTTGGTGAAGAATCTCATTGATGACTGTTGTCAGCTTCAGGATAGCGTCATGACTTTTACTTCAGGAAAGCAGAGCTTCATCTATTATGGGTCATGCTGGAAGGCCTGATGAATGATTGTTTTCTTTGTTTCTCAAGGACGGGAACTAACAAATGGATATCGTGCAGGGTTTCCTGTAAAATCAGCTTCCACCTTTGTGTTCAGTATATTTACCATCACTGCCAGCAGTGTGAAAGGGAAAATCACAGGTGCAGATATAAAAGCTTTCCTAAAAGCTGCTCAGGTATTTTTACTTTCAAAGCCTACATGGAGTTTTACATAGAAGTTCATAATTAATTTTTCAAATAACTTTTTAATCCAAACAATTTAACTCAACAAAACTCACGTAACTATGAACAGCCTCAAAATACATTAACATCATTTCAATAGCTCGATATGAAGCTGTCTGGGCTTTCTAAGACAACTCTGTGGTATATGGAATAATAATATGAATGACAATCTCTTTCTTGAGGGTAGTTGGCTCTGGTTATGAGAAGTTAACTTTTACTTTGTCTAGTATGAAATAAATAAACAGAAATCCAAAGATGTCCTAATGTGTTGTGTTGTCTTCTTTGTAGAGGCAATGCTGCTAAGCTGAATCTTTCCAAAAAGAAAAAGCTTTCATTTTGCTTTAATTAGACTAATCAAATGTACTTCACCAGGAGTTTTAAGGGACAAATTCAGACACATTTTAGAGCCTAAGAAAGAGAAGTTTGGACTTAACATGGGTTAACTTCCCTGGGAATTTCTTTTCCACCTTTCCATGCTGAGTTTAACAACCCAAGGCAAGTGATGACTGGCTTTACTGCAAGTATGCAGTGAAAGCAGAAAACTCTATTCCTGGCCACTCCCAGAATTTGCTTTCCCAAATAATGACTTTGCTGAGTCCAAGAATTACACTATCTGGTGTTAATGAAGTATAAATTCATACATTCATCTGCAACTCAAGTAAGCATGTTTACTTTGTCATTTGATTAAGAATACTCACTTTTAAATCAAGTATATCTCAATATAACGTGTATCACCATATGCACTGGGCATGTCATAATCTCCAGTGTAACTTCAGGTCAAGCCTGAAAAGTAAAGGAAATGTCTATATTTACTATCAGGAGCTGACACACAAAGAGGCTCAGGACTTAGGTTAACAAAAGATTTGGAATCAGACACTTAAGAATTCCTTGGTGCTGAAGGAAAACCAGGACCCAAAGTGGCTGCCCCCAGGCTTCTTATTTCAAAGATAAGGACTTCTGTGGCTTTGAGGTACTTCTAGGGCTAGATGGTTCACTGTATACAGAATAAGGTAGTGAAAGGTAATCTAGTTTCAGACTTAAGAAAATAAAGCCCATCTAAGCTCTAAGTCAGCAGCAAAATCCTTTATATCATCCAGTGGTAAGCTAACATCTTCTCTACTTTCTGTGTCAGAATGGAAGTTGAATGCTTGTTTGTAACAGTCCACACTAACCATTAGCTGTTAAATACTATGCGATTGGTCCTTGCAAGTCTATTAATTGCAGTTCAGTATATAAACCATATAACCTAGTATACAGTCATTATTTTGATGTGTTGGCTGCTATGCAATGACTAGGACAACACTGTGTTTTAGAGAATACGTTTCTGAAAATTCATGTAAACCTTAAGTTACTCTTCAGAGGAATACAAATTAAAAAATAAAGCAAAAGAAAATGAGGCACATTGCTTTGAAATAAGTTAAATTCTATAATAATAAAACATAACTTTTCTCTTGAGCAGCAAGCAGTGAATTTATGCGGTACATCACTGTTAAAATGCACGAAATAGAATTATTTAATATTTCAAAGTAAAAAGCATTATGGATTGGCTATCTTTCTGTTATTCTTGAAAATATATGTTTTGCATCCTGATGTCAAAGAAAGGCTATCCCATTATCAGAAGCCTTCTCCCAAGACAAGATGGTTTAAAAGGCTTTCTGGATATGGTATAATCTTCCCTGATGTGTGGACAGCTCACTGGTCGTCTTCAGTCAGTCGAACTGCATCCGGAAGGCCCCTCCACGTACCTCATTGGGAATCATGCAGAGTGAGATCTATGGGTCCCACGAGCATTTGCTTTTTCAAAGGGGTTCTTATACTGCTGTATAGAAAGGGTTCCTCATCCTTGAGAAATATGTCCCTGGGGCTGAAGATTTTGTAAGTGAAATAAAATAGAACAGAAATGTTCAGACTAGGATGATTTTTACTCTTTTGCTCTGTAGTTTATAACAACACCATCTGCTCAAGGATTTTCTGCAAGTGGGCTAATTTCATTGAATAAACTGTTCACTCCAGATTGTTTGCTCCGCTCTATATAGCAATCTACAATTGTTGATTAATTAAAGTGCACAGTTCCCCACTGAGAGAGGTATGTACTGTTATTCCAGATGGGGAAACTAAGGCACAGAGAAGTTATCTGACTGGTGAAAAGTAGCTGGAGAATTTAGTTTTAAATAGCAGATCGCTGGAGCAACCTATCCCCATCATTACATAGCAGCCTGAAATATTCTGTCATATACTTTCCTTCTATGATTTTTTTGAGCAGTGAGAGTTTGGGGAAGGAAGTCTATTGGATGATCCTATCACGTACCTTCAGAAGCAGCTGGACTTGCTAGTGATAAATATTGAAAAGTATATATTGCCATCTGATGTCAGACTGCTTTGCCTGGTTTATAGCCTGAAATTTTGTAATCTAGGGGTTTCTTTGACAGGATGAGTTCCAAGGTGGAAAATCATAGCTGGATCTTGCAAAAACATACCAGATGATGTGACTGCTGCATTGATTCTTCTGCCTATAAATTAATTTAGAAAATATGTATTTGATATTAAAACTGCACATTCCTCACTCCTCAAAATAAAAGGCATGACTAAAACAAAGGATTTAAAGGGTTAAATTATCGACTTGGTGCCTGGCCAACAGGAATGCAAGCCAGGAGAGAAAACTGTTACATAAGCAGAAAAGCTAAATCAGCTAACAAATGAAGTTTGAAGACAATCCAAGAGTCTCACAAAATGAAGACAAATACACCTTCTTGCCACAGAAGAGCTAGAAAATAATTGCAGACTTCTTATTTAGAAATGTTTGCATTCATGCTCTGTGTGCAGTTTGTTTATGTACAGTTCTGCAAACTGCATTTAGATTAGTATGGATAATTTAACATATATAGGATTTAAAAACCGGTAAACTTTATCATCACTGCACCCCTAAGCTTACACTGTAGTTTGAACAAGGCTGGAGCTATTTAATGAAGGAAGACACGTTATTGAGAAGAAGCTTCCAGTCTTGAGAGGCTTAGGGAGAGAAGAGCAGGTTCTTGGCAGTGAAAAGGCAAGTCCTACAGCATGGCTAAGTTTTGCAGAGCACCTGCAATCAGGAGAAGATGCCAACAGAGCAGAGCATGTGCTGACTTCTGTTGTGTTTGGTGGGGATCTTGCTGTCTCTCCATGACCATAAATTGTCATTGATGGGAAAGGGCCAGAAATACCAGAGTAGGAAATAAAAACTCAGATGATCTCTTCTCATGCATTAGCAACAAAATTCAATTAGAAGCACACACTGTTAGAGATGAATGGTTTAAAGTGAGAAATTAAATATGTGTAAAGTAGAGCTCTGGTGCCAGGACAAGCCAAGACGAGGGTTAGATGAGATAGGGTCATAAAAATATCTCCCTGCAGAAACTATCATTTGGTCCTGATTACTTTGGTTTTGGATAGACCAACTTAGGGATAAACCAACAAACAACTCAGACAATGAGTGTATTTGAACTGTGATATCCAAATTCAAGATAAGCACTACTAAATTAAGAAGAAAACTGCAAAACATACCCAGGCAAAGACACCAGAAGGGAAGAGAATTATTTTGGAAATTTGCCACAGGCTTTTGTAGCAATGTTATTTTATCTACTGCTTTAGATATTCATGACATATTATATTAATTTATATTAATTGATTACATTCCCTTTCCATGATTCATAGACAGCTACAGCTCTGACAAGTTAATTCTGCATTAACTGTTGTTGGGGATTTTTGTGTTTTGTTTTGGGGTTTTTTTAGCACTTTCTTCTATAACAGAGACTAAATTATTCTCTACTTTAATACTAAATTTAAAATGTTCTATTCGTCTCACATCCAGAAAATTATCACTTTTTGCATCAGCAATTTCAGCTGGCCTCTGCTGCATGAAAATTGATGCTAACAACTGGTAAAATGCCAAGAAAACCAAATGGTAGTTGCTGTGTTGTTTTTGCATTGTAATAGCCTGTCCCCAAACGTACAATACCCTTGACAACTAAGTATGTCAGGATAAATTCTGATCAGATTAATTCTGGTGTAGATCCAAACTGAATTACTCTAATGAGCTGAAGAGCAATTCTTGCTTTTACCAAACATGTAGGCTACTGGCTTAATTCCATGTAAGATGCTAATGCTGGTTGGTGAGGCTATCAGTTGTGGAAAAAATACGAAGAACTAAGTTAAAATAGTTCATGGTTGGTCTGAGATGCCTGAAAGAAAATAACACTCGGGAGAATACATTTTATATTAAAGCAGAGGTCCTGATAGAGTTAAGAATTACCTAAAATGTAGAAAGACCGTAGTGGTTACGGTATGTTTTGTGTAGACGTAACATTTTCAGAGCCCAGAGTCTTTCTGAGTTTGGCAGCAGTCTAATAGAGAAACTCAAGTTCTTGTCCCCAAAATCTTGCAGTCCAAGTAGCTGAGAAAGAGGTGAATCTATTGAGAAGAGAGATTAACAGAAATAACAAGGAATGTTTAATTTCTAAGTAATAACACCAACAATGTATTCTGATAAAATATATTATTAACTTCTTAATGTTAGATTTCTGTCCATCATGGGGAAAGGATATATATATTTTTTTTAAAGAGAAAGGACACCCTGCATAGCATTTTCCCCTTTACTAAGGGCATTAGGTCAAGAAATTCTCACCGATGTAAAATATATTTAGTTTATTATGCAAGACAGAGATCGACCATTAATAAATTCTGTCACTCGGAAATGTGTGCACGTACACACATGCACTCTTTCTTCAGAGAATACAACTTCATTTTTCACACTATGAGCTCCCTCTGCAGCTTTTTATTCTTCCCTTTGTGCTGCCTCATCAATTTAGGTTTGGGGTCTTTTTCTTGTAAGTAGTCTCATTATTTTTTCTTACGAAGTGTTATAATTTCCATGCAGTAAAATGTTTTGTACAGCTCTGTGTTGTTATCATACTGCTTCACTGTAAGCTGCTTGACTTATCATTGTTGACAAAAAAACCCAGCTTCTTGTACATATATAATGAAAGCCTTAAATGTTTTCCAAATATCTATCTGAAACATAACACTTTTAATGAAAAAATATCCTGCAGATTTACTGTTGAGACTCACGATGTTAAAAATAAAGACATCTTTCTTAGTGCTTCAGTAGTCTAGGCAGTAGGCCAGTATGATGTGTACGATAAAGCCACTCTGACTTTTTCTAAGTGTGGGGTAGTTTTTAGAATTATACTAAACACAATAATTTCTCCCTCAAGTGGTTTATTGGTAGTGGCCTCACCTTGTACTGTAATCACCTCACAGCTGCTCACCATGTTTCTGTGCCTGTATCTTCAGTCTAGTGCTGGACTAAAATAGCCTGAATCAGTGTATGCAGGGGACTGTGGTTCTTCATTGAGTTTTTCAGGATTGGAATGACTTAATGATGGTGTTGTATAGCAGAACAACCATTTTCTTTGTAGCCCTGTTTTCTTCTGGGAACTGCAATGTAAATCTGGACAGAGGGCTTAATTGCCCACACTGTGCCTTTAAATAAGAACACTAAAGACCAAAGTTTGATTTCTAGCTCTACTGGTTGGGTAATGAACAGTCGTTGATTTCCAGTCTTGCTGCACACACGGGTGCTTTATAGACTTTCGGTTTCATGCCAACATTGTATAGTGGTTCAGTTGAGTTTTTTTCCTCTCTGCTGTTTTGCTTCCTCATGCATCATTGGAGATCTGACTTATTCCCTCTGCCAGTGATGTGCTCAGCTGTCCAAACCTGGCTCTCTTGGGCTCCTCTTACAGAATAGTCTCTATTCCTCAAACCTTTCTTGTAGTTTATCTCTGCACCTGATCCTGTCTGAACTTACTTTCTAGACTGTGAAATCCTGAGTCGTTAGCAATATCACTGTTCTTTAACAGCTATTTCAGCTATTAGGCTCCTTGGCAGTCATTCTCAGTGTCTTCCACACATTGATACTGTACTGCAAGGAAACAAATGTTCAATGCCTCCACTATCAGAAACCACATGAGTCATTTTTTCTGATTCCTGTCTGAACCAAAGCCTTCTTTGAGTTTATAATTAATTGTGTTCAGTTCCTCTTTCTCTGCAATGTTGTATTCCTCAGTGATTGGAAATTGTAAGTGAAAATAGTCAGAAAAGCACCAGGCTTGATTAGAGCCATCTGCATCAAGCCTTAAAATCTTGTGCCAAAATGCAGCGTACCTATACTTGGCCATAATGTAATTTCAAATTATCACACATTTGCAGTGCTAGGAATAGATAATTTGGATGAGTATTTGGACTTTTGAATACTATGAAGTCTGTTCTGAAGCCTTCAGAAAACTATCATATACTAATATGATATAATAAAAACTTACATATGTTTTTATACATACACTTCAAACTATATAGAAAAAATATCTGTACAGAGAGGTGAAGGTGCAAATCCATTTCTCGGCAGGTATGAACTGCTCATTTAGCTGATGCCAGGATCATAAGACTCATGAATGCGTATTTCAGTATAATTTTCTATGCCTTTCTTTTCCTAAAAACTATTTTGTTAAAAAAAAAAATAAAGCATGTTAACTACTTCTAATGTTTTCTATTCTCTTTTGTCAGAACCTGTTTGGTTATAACTTTTCTTTAGAACTTTAAAACAATGTGCTAACAAAACTGTCATATGTGAATTCCTGACTGTCTCCCCTGCCTAAGGTCCACTGGATTTTGACATTCCTCAGGAAATATCAGAGCTTTGCAGGAGTGGCAAACAGCAATGGAAATATCAAGAACATTCAGAAGTTCAGCTAACTCAAGTCTCACCCTGTCAAACCTCAAGTAAGTTACGCTTCTGACAACTAGCAAAGGTCTGAGACAGATGTAATGCTGATTTGTGTAAATCAAATGTAAATTTTGGTACCCAGACTTTTGTTTCAGACTCTCAAAAGAAAGCAGCTAGAAGATCTGTTTTTATACTGGAAGTTCTCTGTTGTTTGGGGATATGTAGATGATGAATACATTTGCATAACTTCTAGAGATGTCTAACTCCTAATGAGACAACAGGTACTTTTGCTTTTGATGAAAGATTATGCCACTCCTTCTAGAGCAGGAAATAATATTATTTTGGGGCTTGCTGCAAGTCTTCACCTTTTCAGAAAAACAAAACCAAACCAGATCTCCAAAACTACAGTCCTAAACTGTATGACTTAACTGTGTTAAGAAACAGTCTGCCTATGCCTCACAGGGGCATTCATTCAGCTAATTAACATCATAACTCTCTTTAGAGGACAAAAAATACCAAGTTATCTCCTGACAGAGCCACGTGGGACTCCCAGTCTACACTGCACCATGGTACATCTTAGGCCCATAAAAGAGAATAAGGTACAAGACATCTACTTATACTTCGAGTAATGAATTGCTGTGACATTTCCAAAACTTTTCTGAATCTTTGTGGTGGTTTGACTAAAACAGTAATTTTTGGTATTTACCTTTTGACAACTTTTCAACAAATTTAACTGTAAAATTTAGATAAAGTCATAAGAGATTGCTGGGATGGGACAACCCAATCTCTCCTTATATTTCCATGTTCTGCAGAAAAGCTGGCATTTCCAACATGTGCAACAGGATACAGCCACCTGTTTGCTCTCCGTTGTTTTCTCCCTGTATCTGACAGTCACGAAGCATCTACAGAGTTTAAAGAGTTTATTATGTGAATAGAGAGGCACATACAGTTGGAAAGAGATATAAAAGAAGATACCTAGACTTCTATCAGTCTCAGAATGGAGTTAATTCCATTCTCAATTTTTCCCAGCCCCTCACTGAATACAGATGTGGAAAGTTGTGGCAGATGCACTCACCCCACTCCCCCCGCCGTCCCAGCCAAACCAGCAGCAGTTTGGTCCAGACTCCACAGGACATAAAGGCCTGAGCCATAGCCAGGCCAATAACTCCTTTTAGGAAACCCACAAGGAAGCAGAATGGCAACTGAACACTGATAAGTTGTGGGTGCAGGGAGTCTCGTGCATACTTTTCCTACTGCATGCAATTTGACTACGAGTCAACCACTTTATTCTATAAATATGACAGCCTGGGTGAGCCCACTGTGAACTCTCTCTGCTAAATAAGTGAGCTGTATGGCAATGGTTTTGTTACTTACTGGTCAGTGGATGAGCCCAATGTAAGTTTAATATTAATCATTTAGCTTAAGTAAATGCACTCTAAATATAATGAATCATTTAGAAGTATAGGGTTGTATGAGAACAGAAAAACACTCTCTGTTTCATGTTACTTAGCAAGCTGGATTTGCTGAAGTCTTAAGATGTACAGTTCTGCCCATATTTACCAAAAGCAACTACAAACTACACTGAATACTTGCAAGATAAGGTCTAGTTGGCACTTTGCTGGGAAGAATGGAACTGACTGGGGAAAAAATAATTATTACAAGGCTAACATGGAAACACTACTAACACCTGCGTAATGAGATCTGTTTTGCACTTCGCTAAGAAGAAAAGGATTTATTCAGACAAAACAGCACCTGCAAGGCTATGGACCATAAACAAAGTCTACAGCTAAACAAAACAAAGGTACATATGAGATAAGTGAAAAGGATCCAATGAGAAGCAAGAAAACCCCAAAGTGAAATATTGCTATTGGGCTGAATAGTGGTGTGAATGGTCTGTAAAGATATAAAAGCCTATGATTTCCTTATCCAGGTTGGACCTCTATGCGGGTACCCAGCTTGAGCCAGCCCTCCTGGTATTCTACTCCATTGACTTTTTCCTGAGAGTTTTGTTTCCTGAAAGTTTGCTCTGGGAATGGTTATCAGGCCTTGCCTGAACGTTTGCCTCGAGTTCTAAAATATAGGCCCTGGAGTGAATGGTTATCAGCGAGGGAATGCCTGAAAGTTTGCTTTCGCAAATGGGTGCAGGCCTCCCCTGAATGTTTGCCTTCAGGGCTCTGAAGTACAGACTCCAGAGTGAATGGTTATCAGGGAGAGAAGATGCTCCATGAATGGGTATCAGGCTCCTGGAGAGAAGGTAAGCAGCATTTGGCTTTGCATATTTCCTTCATGCAGTAAATAATAGGGTGAACCTGTCATCGAACTCTTTTAAGTTGCGCTTTTTTTTTGAGAAATCTGGATATTGTTCTGCAGTAAGCAGAATCCTAAGTTACTTCCCCATGACAAAAGTGAAGAAAGGTTTAAAATAAATATTGGGGTACATTATGTTAAATACTGCAACCACAGGTGAGATACTGATGACACTCAGTTGACTCCTCAGAACGTGTATTCTATGTTTGGGATAATTAAATCGAAGATCATTTTTTAAGCAGGTGGGATTTCAAAAGCTCTCTCCATTCTCCCAGAAGAACAAGAAAACAACTCATCTTTGACCCACCCCTATCCCGGACTCCTGAACTTATAAAGCTTATAGGTTTGTCTTGGACCCTCACTTGGTCAAATTATCAGAGTCACCTCTAGCATGATTTTTAATTCCAGTGGCAGGGCTATTAAAAACAAACAAAAACCAAACCAAAACGAACCCATCTTCTTATTCATCAAATGGCATATTTCTAATATTTTTATCAAGCTGACTTGACCAAAGATACTAAACATTATTTCTGTTAGCAGTAAATAGACAATGAATCTCTGGGGGAAAGTTATTTTTGTTCCCAAATCATTAATATAATTATTACAGCCTGAGGGTCTCCAAATAAGTGAAATGAATTAGATATACTAGTCTAACAGCAATTTGGAGAGGTGGATATCAAAGTACTGAGAAGCTATTTTAAGCTCCCATGGCAAAATCTCTTTGCTTCCCGAGCCTGCAAGGCTGAATGATGGCTCTCAGATTCCAGGTCAATTTCCAGACATCATTTTTACAAATAATAACAGAAACCTACTTCTCTGTAAATGGAGTAGATCTGCCTAGAACTTGTTGAAAGGATAAACAGGGTATTTCTAACTGCATAATTCAATGTCACTTTTCAAGATAGAATATGTATGAAATATAATTATTTTGGGGATCAGTAGTTTTCTTTCAAAATTATGTAATATCATCACAAAAGGAAAGTGAAAGGCATGTTTCCTAAGTTCAGTCTGTTAGCATCCCAAAGTTAGACATCTGAAAAAAACTTTGTCAATCAATACCATGTTCAAGGTCAACGGATTTAGAGCCATAAATGATTAGAGAAATTGGTCCCAATGTTATTGTAAATGAAACCACACAAGGTGGATAAAAACCTGTATCTTTTGCAGTGACTGTGTTCAATCATAAAATGCATTACTTTCATTTAAACACAGAAAAGGAGAAAATGGAGGGGAAAACCCCATCAGGACATGCAAGAGACAGGACCTGTACAATACAGGTTGTTTCCTTGTGTGTGCATTATAATCTCTAATCACAGACTATTTTTTTTTTTTAACAGAGGTACTTTATTATGAAGTTCATGTTTGTGTGCTAACAAGGAAGGAAATGTGAAAAAAGGGATTTTGGAATTTTGATAATATATTTGAAGATTTCATTTTTATTTTTATGCATATTCTGTAGATTTAGAGTAAGGAACATATAGAAAATAAAAATAAACAGTAAATATTTTATAAATATTTTGGATTAATAGGGTTTCCTTTTTTCAGAAACACTAAAAGTTGACAGGAATCAATTTCAGACCCACTTTCTAGCTCTGAGCGTAATGTTGAAGGAAGCAGGTGGAAGCAAAAACAGCAAGCACGCACTGTAATTGTGGTGTGAATTTATGAGGACTGGAATTATGCCAATGCAGCTACAATTTCACCATAACATTTTTGTCTGTATCTCATTAAGTTAATTCCACTGTTGTGGGATAAGAAGTGGTGGTCTGCAGAGCAAGTGACTTTAATGAGCCTTTGTAGCAGTATCCCCAGCCCCTCAGTCACATGTGCAACATAGACGCAGTTAAATTCTGAGTAATCTTTTAGGCTATGAGGGTCTTAGAGCACAAACAGCTAATTCAGTTATATAAAAAATATCAAAAGACAGATAGTGGTGTCTGTTATCCGAGATGAGACCTGGCAAACGCACCTGGAGAGGCAATTAATCAGTATCAAGCACCACATCCAAAGGTAATGGAAAGAAAACAATAACAGCATGTGGTACAGTTTTTAGTGAGAATCCTAAACAAGTATGAATTTATTGTGTCACAAATTGAGCCCAAAAGAAATCCAGACAAGGCCATTGGTAAATTCCCTCAAAGCCCATTTAAGCACAGACAATGCGATAAAGGTTATTCCACTCTCCAGTAGGCTGCAATTTTACTGAACACCCTTATTGGACACATACAGGAAAATTCAAGGCTAATGTAAGGAATATTATTTTCAGGGTGACAGGATATAGCTGAATAACTGGGAACCATCTGTCAGGCCTACCAATAAGTTCCACACAAGCTTTCCACGTTTTTTCCAAAATACTGGTATCATTTTTTTTTTTTAGACCAAACTGATAGCAGTTTATTCATAAAGTCAATTAGCTAAACAGTGTAATAGGGATACTATGTGATTTATAACCTACTGTAGTCTTTGAACATTATTTGGTTTCCCCATGCTCTTACAACAATGCATTTAAGAGCTACAAACAGGCCTATAGGATATATGCCTATGTCTACAGTATCATTATCTTGCAAAAATCCCTTTCTAGAAGATGCTGAAGAAATTCCCCATTTTATGTGCCTTTTTATTAATAAAAAAGGGGTTTTAGAGATTTTTCCTCCTACAAAAAGACTTCCACTTAGAGGTGGGATTACCTTTATATTAGATACTTAGCATCCAGTAGAAACTTAGCGGCCAGCAGGTCAAGGGAGATTCTCCTCCTCTGCTCTTGTGAGACCTCACCTGCAGTACTGCACCCAGCTCTGGGTGCAACCATAAGGAGGACATGGATCTGTCAGAGCAGGTCCAAAGGAGGGCCATAAAAAATGATCAGAGGGTTGGAACACCTCTCCTGTGAATATAGCCCAAAAGCGTTAGGGTTGTTCAGCCTGGAGAAGAGAAGGCTTCAGGAAGACCTTATAGTAGCCTTCCAGTACCTAAAAGGGACATACAGGAAAGCTGGAGAAGGACTTTTTACAAGGGTATGTAGTGATAGGATGAGGGGTAATGGCTTTAAACATAAAGAGGGTAGATTTAGATGAGATATAAGAAATTCTTCACCCTGAGGCTGGTGAAGCACTGGAACAGACTGCCCAGAGAAGTTGTGGATGCCCCGTGCCTGGAAGTGTTCACCACCAGGTTGGATAGGGCTTTGAGCAACCTGGTCTGGTGGAATTTGTCCTCGCTTATGGCAGGAAGGTCAGAACTATATGGTCTCTAAAGTCCCTTTCATGCCAAGCCATTCTATGCTTCTATAATTCTATGATTTTATGATCCCTATTAATGTACTTCTACTCCTGGGTGAGTTCATCAGTCACTACTGTCATTAATACTGTTTATTAGAGCTTGGTTCAGTTGTATAGAATTTTTCAAGTTTGACTTATCCATTAATGCTCTTATCAAAAAATCACATTATATGACTGTTATTGCTATTTAAGATGCAGCCAAAGTGAACGCATTTAACTAAAATAATGTAGTGGCTTTAGAGAAGTTCAACCTATCCTTCCTTTACATAGCCTTTCTATAACGCTGCTGTCAAGGCTATGCCATGATTGGACTTAGTTCCCCAGCTTGGCAATGGATATCATGTGTCTACCATCAGGTGTAACTACAGAAATGACGATGCTAGCATACTTTATGTAGCAGACAGTTCTTAGGTGAGATTTTGACCTTTAATAGTAAGTTGTCCCTTGCAGAAAACCAACCCCATGTGCTATACTCAGTAGTCACATTGTAGGGTTTAGGTACATTCAGCAGCAGCTTACTCTGGTTCTAAGCTTTGTGGCAATTCAATCTTGTGCAGAGATACACCTAAACACTAACTCCCAGTAAGAAGCAGAGTGTAATCATTTTTCACAAACCATGACTAATAAAATGGAGGTTTCTCACTTTTTTCACAACGGCCCAATGGAGAAGTCTTCAATATACAAAACTTGAATGGCTTTGGATCCAAACTTCTCTTATCAAAGAGGAGTTCCATAATTTTGAAGGGGAATGACATTTAAAATTATACTGAAACTGGATGAAAATAAGTAGAGACAAATGGAGTCAGAAAAGAAGTCCACCATCTTTTCTGCTCAATGCCCTGCCCAAAAGGTAGAGAGGTATAGCTTCTTGTCTGGCTACTTCTAGCCTTTTGGCTTTTGTATTTTTCCTTGTTTGTGCCCTGTCACAGTCTGATAGTTACCCTACCTACCTGGGATATAAGAGCTGGCAGGAAGACTCACACTTTCCTAACTGGGGCCCAGTTCAGAATCAGTGTCTCCCATTATTTGCCACCGTACACTGGCCATTGTTTGACTATCGAAACAAAAAGTACCAATTGATGCCTTCTCTTTTGCTAAGCACCTGGTTGAAGACCTCATCACTCATCATCCAGAAGTGCACACAGGTACTTAATTTTTTATCTGTGTGCTTAACGAAGAGGAGACCTAGGCAGTTTCTAGTCCAGACCTTTAGCTTCCTCTATTACTCTGTGGAAGTGCTCTATTGTTGCCATAGACATTGGCATCTAATTCAGCTGGTCTGTGGCACTTCGCTTTGGCAATAGTTGTCTTATTCTTAAATGTTGAAGTCTACCACAGGCGTCTGTCATTACCAGATGGACACTGACCTCTGGGTCACCTCTGGGATGTTTAATTTAAGGCATTGTGTGCTGGGAGGAAAATAGAGCCCTTCAGCTTTGGAACCAGGAGCAGCCAAAAAGAGCCCTCATGAAAACAAACTATGTTCCAAATTAAATTGCCACCATCAGTCAAAAGCATAACAGCCCAAATACATAAAAGCAGAACTATTTCTGCATAAAGTCTGTTAGTAGGCTAGGTCTAAGACCTCAGGAGACCCTACAGATGAGAATTTTCTCAGGGGATGTCTTTTTCCAGCCCATACTGTCCTCATGCAGCCCCTTTCTAGCCCCACTTCCACTGCAGCTCAAGCACTCTCTTTGTCCCAACCCCAACCCCTAGTACTAGGCTGGGCCTAAGTGCAAACCCAGAAATCTTGAAACAAAAGGGCTGTGATTTTGAGAACAACTTAGCTAATTGTTTTGGTGGAATAAAGATCTAATCAAATCAGATTTCATGAAAAAAGTGAATTAAGTCCTCCAATAAGAACCCATGAATTCTTTTATGTGTTTATTGCTATGTAATTATTTATACTTTGTAATGGATATTTCCTTAATAATTTCCCATATCCTACAATAGGCAAAGTATATCTAGAATTACTTACCTTGACTATTTCAAAATCACAGGATCACAGAACTGTTAGGGTTGGAAGGGACATCTGAGGATCATCTAGTCCAACCCATCTGCTAAAGCAAGTACACCTCAAGTATATTGCACAGGAATGTGTCCAGCAGGGTTTGAAACTTCTCCAGAGAAGGAGACTCCACAACCTCTTTGGGCAGCCTGTTTCAGTGCTCCAGCACCTTCAAAGAAGTTTTTCCTCATATTCAGATGGAACCTCCTATGCTTCAGTCTGTGCCTGTTGCCCCTCAGTCTATCAGTGGGCACCAGTGAAAGGAGACTGGTCCCATCTTCTTTACATCTATCCTTGAGATATTTATAAACATCGATGAGATCCCCTCTCAGCCTTCTTCAGGCTGAACAGACCCAGCTCTCTCAGTCTTTCCTCATAAGAAAGATGCTCCAGACCCCTAATCATCCCCATAGCCTGCCACTGGACTCCCTCCAGTAATTCCTTGTCTTTCTTAAACTGAGGAGCCCAGAACTGGACGCAGTACTCCAGATGTGGCTCCTCAGCACAGCCCCCGGCAGAGTAGACAGAGACAAAGAAGGCATTCAGTACTTCTGCCTTCTCTGTATCTTCTGTCACCAGTGCACCCACCCCATTCATCAGTGGGCCTACATTGCCTCTGGTGTTAGTTTTATCTGCCATGTTTTTGAAAAAGCTCTTTCTGCTGTCCTTGACCCCTCTTGCCAGGTTTAATTCTAAGGAGGCCTTAGCTATCCTAGCTGCCTTCCTGCATCCTCTAACAGCAGCCTTATGTTCTTCCGAAGTGGCCAGCCCCTCCTTCCATGACCCATAAACTCTCCTCTTCCACTTGAGCATACCCAGCAGTTCCCTGTTTAACCAAGCAGGTCTCCTGGCTCCCTTCCTTGACTTCCTCTGTGTCGGGATGCTCTGATCTTGAGCTTTGAAGAAGCAGTCCCTTAATGCCAACCAACTATCCTGGGCCCCTTTACCTTCAAGCAGCCTTGCCCATGGGATTTCCCCTAGCAATTGCTTGAAAAGATCAAAGTTGGCCCTGCTAAAGTCCAAAGGTGCAATTCTACTTGCTGTTCTGGTCCTACCACATGAGATCCTGAACTCCACCATCTGACAGTCACTGCAACCAAGGCAGCCCTCAACCTTTACTGCTTCCACCAGACCCTCCTTGTTAGTGAGGGTGAGATCCAGCAGCGCACCTCTCCTAGTTGGCTCCTCCACCATTTGCATGAGAAGTTATCTTCAATGCACTGGAGGAACCTCCTAGATTGAGGCTGGCTGGCTGAATAGTCCTTCCAGCAAACATCAGGGAAGTTAAAATCCCCCACGACAACCAGGGTCTGTGACTGTGAGGCTGCTCTCAGCTGCCTGGAGAAGGCCTCACCAACTTTCTCACACTGATCTGGTGGCCTGTAATAGACACCCACAACAGTATCACCCCTGCCAGCCTGCCCCTTAATTCTGACCCATAGACTCTCAACTCACTCATCATCTGTCCCTGGACAGTAGTCAGTACACTGTACCTGCTCTCTCATATGCAATATCTGCTATTCATGAAAATTATGTGTATTGCAACATAATTATCTCAGATGACATACTGACTGACTCCTAATTACAACAGATATAGCTAATCACTTTGGTTCATCCTGTAAATAGCTCAGCATGTATTTTTATGAGAACACAGTAATGATACATCGCTCAGTGGGACTGCATGTGTAAATTGATTCTTAAGTTTTCTATGCATAAAGTTCTTATTTTTCAATATCTGTGTAAGTTTTGCTTTGAACTTCTTCAAAACTTGATGTTGACAAATAGAAGAATATTCAGGGGAACTCAAGTGGATACCGTTCTCAATATCTAAACAGGAACTGAACCCCAGAGTCAGATTTCCCACCATACTCTCTTAAAAAAACCTTTATTTCTCTGACAGGGACAAGAAAAACACTAATTCATCAGTCCACTGCCAATGGATCTGTTCTGTAAAAACTGATCTTTTACTTTTTGAGTTTACACCATAGAAAAACAGTGGTAGATGGAAGTTGTGTAGTGATTCTGCTACCTGCCTGCAGAAGTGAGACAAGACTAGAAAACTGATATGATAGATACAAAGCACCAAAATGTAGTCAAAATTCAGTGGAAAATGGATGGAAGCCTAAGTCTACTTAAAACCAAATCCCACCTGTTTTGTTTAGATCCTACATCGAGCCATAGTCTGTCATCAGAAAGTTATGCAATAGGAGACAACAAACATGCTGTTTTCTTTTCTGCCAAAAAATGCTGATTTTTGTTTGATTTGGTCCTAACTTGACCTCAAAAGGTAGAAATGTAAAAAAATGCAAGAAGATAGTATCACAAAATATTTTTATTCAAGAGCATTTGTATGGTTTAATCAGAATATTTGTCAGTAACGCGAAGCAATATAACACATGAAGTGAACAAATTAAGAGACTACAGTAACTTTGGAATAACTTTTTTATGCTGAGTCATTACAGAACTTTAAAAATCAACTGTTAAATGAACTTCACACATTGGTGCTATAGATAAAAGCTCAAAAATTATTCTTTTACCAGTTTCAAGTGTTATATTTTCTTCCCTCCTAGCATGTTTTCAACCAAGTAATCCACCAGTCTGGTTTGGGTTCCACATTTTTTACTGGAATCAAGAGTTCTCAAAGATTTTCACGAAATCCTCACATTAACCAAAAGTGATAATAATAAAAATGTATTTCATACATATACCAACTTGCCTTTATAAATTCTAGGTTGCATACTCTATTGTATAGTATTAAAAAACCAATCAAACAAAAAAAAAAACACACAAACAAAACAAACAACAACAACAAAAACAAAACCAAACCTTAATTTCTTGTTAGAATTTTACTCGAGTCAGCAAAGGTGACCTGTGCATGACTTCGGTGTCTTCTCTTGCACTAAAAAGTGACTGACAAGTCTTTTCTACCGCAGTGCATCTGGAAAGTACTTGCGAACAAGTGCTACTATCCACCTGGTCCCAGAAAAGTTCAAAGCATTTTTCTTACTAGTAGTATTTTACTCCAAATGCCCTGTCTAAATTTACATCTTAGTGTGTATTCTGCTTTCTTATTGTAGACTGAACACAGTCCTTACTTTTTTGTCCAAGCTCTGCTACCTACATCTCCAGAGCCAACTGTATTTCAGTTGCAAAGAAAGTTATATAATTTGTAAAATACTTTCTATTCCATTAGGGCAAGTAGCAATATATACGTTGAAGACATTTTGAAACAGTTCCTCAGGTGGTACACACAATGAGGTTGCTTCAAAGACAGGTGGTATAAATCTGCAAGCACCTGCTTCAGTATAATCTCTTGGGCTGAGGATTGATTCTGTTTCATTGAAAAAGGGGGAAATAATAACATTGACAGAGAAACTGGCAGAAAAACTGTGGGTCTGCCCAAATTAGAACTCTATTTTTGTAACTGCCCCACTCCTCTCTATCATTAATTAGGCCACCAAAGAATTTGTCTTACATTTAGATGCACACAGCTGTGGCTTCAAAGCACTTATAAAACCAAAAACAGCGCAAGCATTTAAATCCTACTTTACACTTTACACTTAGGTGTCTTCATATAAACCTATAGAAAATCTTTGTTACATGGCCATTAAGTAAAAAATATCACTTCTTGCTCAGAAAGTTCTTGATCACAGGTTGCTTGATGTTGGAGAAAATTCTGAGAAACAGTAATAAATGAATATAGATACACACTTTCTTACCCTACTTTTCCTGTCATAGACATCATTGCAAATAATTTTTTGACAGAGGCATTCAAAGTTAGAGCAAAATATGTTTTCTGAAGTACCTCTGCAATATCAGAGGACAGTAGTATGTCTTATTTCATTGAACACTGTACCCCACTAATTAAAACATGAATTGCCACAGGTGGAATCCGCTGTGGCAGCTTTAAGCAGTACTTCTGAAATTTTTTTATCATCGATCACCTTCAAAAATGTATCAATATCCATTCTGTCGAATTCAACTGAAAGCTGAAGTAATGTGAGCTTGTAGTTGTCTTGGAGATGCTTACCATGCTTTTGGTTCAGATTTCTACAAAATGTTTGCAATTTAGCATTTCATTTGTAAACAGCAAATTACCAAGCATCAAGTCTCTTAACATGACAGGAACATAAAAAGGAATTAGTACTCGTGGAAGACTCCGAATTACAAAATCCTAGAACTGATAGATCATACTGAATTTAAAATATTGAGTTCTGAATGAATCTTTAGATCAGAGAGGTCAAAATCAACAGCCTATATTTTCTTTGGAATGCTACCTCACTTTTTATCATTCCACTTAGCAAATGACAACTCATTAAGGTGACTATCTCTGAGTCTTATCTTATGAGGTATTTTTCATGTCTTGAGGGATCATTAAAAAGAATGCTTTTATAGTTTGATTTATTTATGTAAAATTAATGAAGCTGAAAAGTCACACTGAAAAATTATGTTTACAAAAAGACTGTGATGCTAGCATATAAGAAATACATTTTTAAAGGCATAGAAAAGGGTTAGAATTTATTAAAATGCAGCACCAGCATTCAAGCATAGAAGTAGATACAAATGGAAATTATTGGACAGCCATAGACAAATAAAAATTAATATTAGGTTATTTCCAGGTGAGAGTTTGTTATTAAAGAAATATTTCTTCCATTCAAGTTGCTGACATGATATTGTTGATCTCTGAAATGGTTTTACTTTATAAATTAAAACAAAATGTCATAATAAATATTAATTTCTAATTATTTCAGAATGACACACAAAAGGAAAAAAATAAAGCAACTACAACAGTTTATTTTTAGGAAGTAATCAATTGCTGAATGATAGAAATTGACAGGCAGCTTGCTAGCAAATGATTGTAATTATAAATAATTATAACTATTTTAGAGATTTACATCACCAGAGGGTTGCCTGTAATTTTTGTAATAGGATAAACGATTAGGATTTTTTATCTTCTGGCAATATTTTCCTCAATGTGGAAAAAAAAAAGTCATGCAAGTTATATATGATAAGGATAATTTCAATTTCTCTCTGTGCTATTTTTGATGTGCTGTGCATGTCAACCATTTGTTGGACTTCTTGCATGTTCTGGCAGCTACAATGACCAGGCTTATTTATTTCTATTACCAATACATCTATAAGAGGTCTTGTCAAGTATTAAGATCTCTTTGTACACAATAAACAAGGAAAAAAAGGGAAGAAACAAAACCACCTGGACGGTCCATTCAACAGTAAATCTAAAAGGTGCTCATGACAGCTGGTATGCTTTTTTCAGAGCTTCCATGGAGATCCAGTCTCTGACTATAGTGCTCTAGACAGAGCTCAGCAACCATTACTGATGCCAGTAAATCAATCAAGGATATGACATGCTGTATGAAATGCTGGGAGAATTTTGTTTTGCAGTAATGACCTTAAAGACAACTAGATAATGAGGGGATATAAGCAATTATTTAACTTACATTAAAAATGGTCTGGATTTGAAAAGTGTGGTATCCCATTAGTGTGGTGCTCCCAAGAGAAGACAGAGGTATTAGGAAGAGGCAGCCAAGTGATTTTTCCAGTGTAGAATTATGATGTTTCCTTGGTTATCACACAGTATTTACATGTGGTTTCCACATTTTTCTTACAAAATCTTTTAGTACACAAATATAATCCTGCTGTTTCTACTTCTGTGTGCCATGTTATTTCAAGGGGGTCACCATCAGGTAGGAAATTGTTATCAGGTCTATAAGGCTACACAGTCTTGCTTGTCTGGTGAGGCTGCAACGAAGTGCAGGTATTCATGCTGCAGATACTTTGTGCTAGGAAGCAGACTGAGAACCTTAGTTCCTTCCCTCTGACACGGACTACACCATTAGTTAATATTAGAGTAAGGTGGATAATTGGGAAAATTGCTATCTTTCTGATTGCAGAAAGTCCCCAAAAGAAACCACACCTCTCCTAGCATATTTATCACTTGAAATTATTTTAGTCATTAATTTCAGCAGGTGACTCGGCAAATGACCAAAAAAAAATCTAACCTGAGCCGGAAAGGAAATGCAGTGTGTACAGTACACAAAGGTCCTTTTTCTTGCTTGTGTCAGTATAAATCCTAATTCGCATTAATATCTACAGTCAAATTTGCATTTTACTTATAGCTCTTCTCTGGTATTGAAGTATTTGCAAAGCAATGGAATAATCCTCTCTCATGTCAGAGTGTCTCATATAATCTCTTCTGGCCTTTCTCTTCGATGTCTGACATTGCAATAACAAGGTATTCTCATTCATGTATCTATTTCTACTGAACACAAAGTTTTATTTTGCAGTTGGTTTCAAAGAAAAAAAAAAAAGGGGAGAGAGGGAGAAGAAACAGAGAGCTGGATTCATTCCAGACGTAATTTGGAATAGTGATAAAGTATAAAATGTAATGGAGTCCTTTGAGATGTAATATGGGAGATTTATTTAAAATAACTTATCAGGAAAATCTGACAAATATATATTGTTTTATGATTGCTCATGCCTTTGTTCTTCATTTGTCCTTCTCTGGTACTTCTCATCCTCTGTTGAAATATTTTTCTAATATTTTGGTACACACAAAGACCAGAAAGGCTCATAAACATCTAAGATTAATCTCAGTCATGCTTTTGCTATCTTCTTCAGAAAAGCAAATCCAGAGAAAGCCTTCAGCTCAAGTGACAGTAGTCTGGTAAAGAGTCATCCCTCAGGAAAACAAGATAATGAGTAATAGGTCTGTAATCATCAACCAGCTAGCCCATAAGAGGTAGCCAGAAAAGCATGGAAGATGGAGACAAAACACAGGGTGACCTCATTAATGTTTATAACTATGTAAAGGGTGAGTGTCATGAGGATGGAGCCAGGCTCTTCTCAGTGACAACCAATGATAAGACAAGGGTACCAACTGGAACACAGGAGGGTCCACTTAAATATGAGAAGAAACTACTTCACAGTGAGGCTGACAGAACACTGGAACAGGCTGCCCAGGGAGGTTATGGAGTCTCCTTCTCTGGAGACATTCAAAACCCACCTGGACACATTCCTGTGTAAACTCATCTATAATACTTCCATATTTATGCTCCTATTAATCTTCATATAGGAAATTCATGTATGTTTTCTTCTTTCACCACCAATCTATTGAGCACTGGCCCTGGGACAGAATACAGACTCTGCTATAAGGTGTCACGAAAGACTGGCAGATCAGGTGTCATTGACTCACACTGACCACCCTTGGTCAGCCAAGGTAACTTCTGTTTAAGGTGTCAAGGGAATAGAAATGGGCAAAGCACGAAGCTACTGCAAACTGATTCACATGCATTACTGAAATATAATCATAATCATTAAATTATTTATCCAACGAGTCTGGATCTTTGTAAATATATTTTTTTTCATCATTGCTCAAGAAGGCACCTAAGTGCCAAGTGTTTATATCATACAAATAGTAGACTTTTGCAAGAGGCCTCTTCGTAAGATCAACTTTGCTGTAAATGCTTAGGGACATTCTCTCCCCTAGTATTTTTGCTATATATTGAAGAAAATCCACTACGTTGCAGAGCTTTTCCTTCTTTTGGCCTCTGGTGATATTAATAGAAGTCTACAGGCCATCCAGGTTCAAGAGGAGACCAAGGGCTTGGTAGATGGACCAGCTCCCACATGTGAATGCATTACATGATGCTAGGACTGGGTGGGACTTACTACCTGAGACTCTTCAGCAGCCACAGTGAGTCTTCTCACTGACTTCACTAGCACATTAAAGTCCTCAAAAGCTTTGGCAAGATTAAGGAAGAGTCTGGCTTTTTTTTGTAACACCATGAGCATGCCTCCAGACCTTCATTTCCACTGATATTCACAGGTGAGTTCAAACACTGCAGCAGAAGTAGAGTTTGTGCCTGCATTCTCAATCTCCTCTGAACCTCTCACTGTCAGATGTGACAGAGACTGAAGGCATACCCCAGACTGTTATTTAAGAAAAGTATGTCTTTCCACAAGCTATAATCTAATGTCCCTTCCTCTACCATGCCTCATGAGGCAAACCATGAAAAGTAAGAACACACTTGAGCTGCATTGGACATTTTCCTTCGATGCTTTGATAGAAAAGGGGCATTATAAAAGGAAAATTATAAATAATCTGTTTTTTGCAGTGGAAGCTTCCTATGTGATGCAACTGTAATTTTCATGATTTTTCATATATAATTTTTGAAGTAAGCTAAACTGTTTAACAAAAGGAGAAGGAGGGCAATGGAACAGAGCCCAGTTTCACTTCAAGTCTTTACATTTAGTAAAATAAAGGATTCCTTTTGATTTTTCTTATTAAAAATAAACACCCATTGTAAAAAGTCTAAAAAATAATAGTACAGTGCGGGTATAACCTCATTTCTAGGCTTCCTGGAGAATTTGTCTCTTACAGGGACAAAAAAGATCGAACAGGATTTTGAAAAAAATCAACTGTCAGCTTTAATCATCAGTAAGGTTAGTAGGAATTGCTCTTGAGCAACAAAATTCTGTTACACTGCACCTCAGCATTTTGATAGTAAAAAAATTTGTTTTTCTCTTTAGTTATTTGAAACCAGTCTTTCACTAGACATACAATTGATAGTATGACTTACTTTAGGCAACACTAGTGGGTAGAAAGGATATTTTGATTTTGGTTCTCATACATTTAAGTGCCTGCAAGGCAGACAGAAGCATCTTCATTATTTCCAACAAAAATGTATCATACAAGGTAATTTAGTTTTCTCTCATTTCTGTTTCAGGATATGCTTAGGCCAGCTTTGAAAAAGTTCTAACCATTAAAGTATAGCATTTTCAGAACACTTAAAAACAATCAAATATAATATTTCTAATTAAGGACCACGTGAGCTTCTTATCTCACATCAGTTGATGTGAAGCTTAGGACTATGAAAGGAAGACAATTACTGGAGCCGTTATTTTACGATTGTTTATTCTTACATTGCTCCAGATTCCGTCACTAGACCTTATTATTGGTTAAATATTTAATAACTACAACATACTTCACAAACAGCAGTAAAAGGACATTAAACAAATTTATTTTCAATAAGCTATCCCTCCCAAAGGATAAATATAATTCCGCTACTTTCTGAAACCAGAGTAACTCATCTGAAGCCAGTGGAATGATGCTGTCAAAGAGAAAACTACTCTTCACGGGAGAAACTTCTGGTTTTTTTTTTTTTCAGAATTTATGAGTGCACTTTGAGATCTTGGGAGAAAGGAATAATGAAATTACTCTATACTTTTGCCCAGAACAGGTTATTCACAGAATCTCAAATTACTGAAATATCGTACTGCAAACAAGGAATTTTAGGTTCAAGTGAGGCATACCAGTTGGCATCTACTACATTCTTAGAAGTATTTCTTGTGTAATACATACATAAATATGAAATAACCTCATATTAGAAATTCAGTAAATAAAATATATATACTATCCTAAAACAATGAAAAGTCTTACCAAGATTCATGAAGCAAATAAACAAGTACCAACAGAAAACACAAACTATTTTCAATCCAAATTGCAGTGCAACCTGTTGTAGCGGGCCACCAGCCTGATTTCTCATCCCGGTTCTGCCCTTTGTTTCCTGTTTTCTTTCAGTGAAATTGTTTCCTTTCTCTGGTTCAAGTTCCTACAACCATTACCCTTACCATATCTTTCTATGTTACATCTACAGATTGATTGCTTTGTAGATGAGAGTTACATATATTCATCTGAGATGAAAATTTGCATGCACTAGAGTTGAGCTATTTAAAATTGTTATTTTTCTTGGAGGTCTCAGAGTGGGTCTCATGGATCATCTCCACAGATTTTAAAAATATATTTTTGTTTTTCAGACTGAAGTGTCGTGATGGAGTCTCTTAACATCAAGATAAACAGACCAAGAGGAAAAATTAGAAAAGTGTTTTTCATATTTTCTGTTGAAACTCAACATTTTAATATCTCTGAAACTTTTTAAAAGATAATTCTGATATTATTTTAAAATGCAGAATTGTAGGCTGAAGTAAGTCCTGATCCTGCAATGATACGTTACATGCTTAGGTCTCCATGTTTTGGGACATTTCATGGAAATCAGTAGGACTATTCAGAGGTCCAAAGCTGAATTTACAGGCAAGCCTTTGTAAATTTAGGTCTCTAAATAAAGGGAATATAGTTTCTTTGTGGTTTTATTAATCCTTTATCCTTTTTCCAGTTTTCTTCTTTCCAATAATTCCTAAATAGTCCCTTTCAGACTTGACCAAGTAGATTGAGTCTTTTAGGACATTTTTTAAGTACAGCTTGAAATATTTCCTTTCTCAACTAATCAAAACTAAGCAAGTATCCATTTAAATTGTTTTTACAGGACTGGCTATTTATTACTGAAGTCTTATATCTACATTGTAATCCCACTAGCCACTGGACAGGAATGAAACACAAGTAAACTCAGTGACAAAAGAGGGACACTCAATGTTCCTGTATTCCTGTTGTAGTTCAGTTCCATATGCTCTGTAGAGTGATGAATCATAACTATAACTTAGTTGATAACATATATTAGTTGCCAGATAATGTTCTAGAATAGCTTTATAGCCAGATTCTGCACCAGACTTACACAGACATGGTTCTTCTACTGAGGTGCACCACTTACAAAAACATAATCCAATTTCCTTGTGCTCATGTGATACTGATATTCCTGTTATGAGCTACAAATATATATCCACGAGCTAAATCAGCTGGTCCGAAATTTAAAAAGCACTTTACTTTTAGTTAAA
Organism: Pampusana beccarii; assembly: GCA_013399365.1. NCBI lineage: Eukaryota > Metazoa > Chordata > Aves > Columbiformes > Columbidae > Pampusana > Pampusana beccarii. The sequence continues at coordinate 556,583 of VWYH01010163.1, forward strand.
CAAAGACTTTGCATTGGATCTCAGTCAGAGAATTTACTCTATTACTTTGACCTAGGCTAGATGATGAGATTAAAACCAGTGGTAACTGAAGTAATTTAAATATCTCTGACTCTTAAATTATCAATATAGCTTTAAAATATGCAACTTGTTTAACTAATAAAACAGTCTTTCAGGTTGTATCCATAGAACCTAGTCCTCTTGCAATTAAGAAACTCAAAAGATTTACTGGAGCACATACCTGTTCAATGAACTTACTTGATAGTCTTCTCTCCAAACCTCTTATTTTCTCTAGATAAAATCGGTAAACAGTCAGATAATTGCTGTCTCTCAGGGAGCAGCAAGAACAGGTTGGTCCTGAGAGGAAGATGACTCCAGCTAAGGCAGTACCCTACCAACGGAATGCAGACCCCAGTATCTGAGCTAGGTGGGCAGCATGCCTCAGGCACTGCTAGAGGATGAATTATCGCTAGGGTCCAGCCAAGAATATAAGGGGACTAGATCAGAGATGAGACTGAAGACAAAGCTACTACAGACATCTAAAGGGTCTGTCCAGAAGATAAGCTATCTAGGACATGGGTCTGAGTTCCATCCAAAGGCAGGACCAGAAACCAGAACCCCCGTAACACAGCTTAGAGAAGGAAAAGGTCCCAGGCCTGGGCTTAAATAGAACCCTGGGCAGTAGGTGTGGATGGGAGTTCCAGGTGAAGATGGTTAGGACCATTAGGGTAAATCAGTGTCCTGACAGTATCACTATTTTCTGGATTCAACTGCAGAAGAATATATGGGCTCAAACAAAGTTGCCATATTAAAAGAATGTATCTGATTAAACTCATCCTTGCTGTTCCAGTATCATCTGAAAATGTGATTGTACCACAGACTATGGTGGGCATAAATCGTTGCTCATTATATGTTTGCTCCAACTTGTTTATATTAGTTTTATGTGCTTGCTGCTTGCAAATATTAGGAGAGAAAAACTTTATTTCTAGGAAAATTTCCATTAAGTATATTTCATTGTAGTATATACAAAGGTGAAAAAAATGTTTTAGAGAAGATGAAATACAACAAGAAAACATTACGGCTTAAGCTGCTCGCTAGAGACATGAAAATCCCCCAAATTTAACTGCTTTCTTTGTAGAAAGGTCTGAGTCGGCTCATAACCTGAGGCATTAGTAAGAATGTGTCAAGGTTTAAAGCAAGGTGACAGTAAACCATGGCAGATGCTCTCTGTTACCCCTCACCTTCCCTTCACCTTTAGATTGGAAAGATGATAAGGAAGATAAGAAGGAAGGAAGAGAGACTTAGACTTCAAGATGGAAGGTTTTAAAGGGTCTTACTGATGCTACTAATAAATAGAGAATATATACACAATATACAAAACAATCCTGAATGGTCGATATGGAGCTGGTGTCACTCCAGCGGCAGTGGAGCTGGCATGGCACCAGCAGCTGCAGGGCAGGCACCCAGAAGTCATGGGCAGGACCTCACAGCAAAACCAGAAACTGGGTGCAGTGCTTGAGGCCTTCCAGATCTCAGGCAGACAGACAAGGTCCTCTCTAGACGTTGGCCATGGTTGAAGAGGGTTAGACCCTTGTGATCTCCCTCTTATATAGGGGGTATGATGATTATGGGATGGAATACTCAGTTGGTCAGTGTAAGTCACCTGTTCTGTCTGCTCCTCCTCAAACACACCCCTCTCAATTATGGGATGTGTGGAATTCTTGGCTGTCATAGCAATAAATCTAAACATGAGGGCTCTTCAGCATTCCGTTGGTCTTGACCTTGGTGATATCAGCACCAAGCACAGTGTCCAAGAAAAACATGCAGGCAAAAATTTCAGAAAAGTGCAGTTACTTAGAAGGCACTTAGCTGAGAGGAAAATTAACTAAAAGAGAAAACTGGTATTGTTTTTAACAAAACCAGGACAAAATGTTCCTTAAATATATTCCTAACATTAAACTGACTAAAACTTCTACTTAATTTGATCTGCAGGCATACCTGTGGCACATACGGAACTGATGAAAAATGCTTACTTAATTCTTCATTAATGTAAGGACTTCTTACATTACTGATTAAAGACCCATGCTACTTAGAGTCATAGAATCATTTCAGTTGGAAGAGACCCTCAGGATCATTGAATCCAACTACAACCTAACTCTAGCAGTAGACCATGTCCCTAAGAACCTTGTCTAAACACCTTTTAAACAACTCCAGGGATGGTGACTCCACGACTTCCCTGGGTAGCCTGTTGCAATGCCTGACAACCCTTTCCGTGAAGAATTTTTTCCTAATATCCAATCTAAACCTCCCCTGGTGCAACTTGAGCCCATTTCCTCTTGTCCTATCACTTACTACTTGGGAGAAGAGACCAACACCCTCCATGCTACAACCTCCTTTCAGGTAGTTGTAGACAGCAATAAGGTCTCCCTCAGCCTCCTTTTCTCCATGCTAAACAGGCCCAGTTCCCTCAACTGCTCCTCATAAGACTTGTACTCCAGGCCCCTCCCTCAATGTCTTTCTTATGATGAGGGGCCCAAAACTAAACACAGTATTCAAAGTGGGGCCTCACCAGTGCTGAGTACACTGGGTTCATCACTTCTCTAGTCCTGCTGGCCGCACTATTCCTGATACAAGCCAGGATGCTGTACTTCTTCCAATAAAGTTAATAAAAAACTTATGTGAGTGATGAAAATATTAATCTTCAAAAACTTTAGGCAGGAAGGAGAGATGCAAAGATAATTCCTCTTCTCAGATGTTATCAAAGTTCAATATTTGAAATAATGCTGACGCTCTTTTCGTTCATACCTGAGGAAGGATGTATAAGAACTCTCCCTACTATCTGAGTTATATCCTTTTCAGAATGTTCCAGCAATGTAAGTAGTTTGACAACACCTCTGGCTATTATACTAAGAATTATATTCTTAATCAACACAAGTTAGTTATTGATAGAGCTTCTTACTGGGGAGAGAGCAGAAAGCTAGGTTGTGATTACAGGTGATTATTAAGCTAATAAGGGAAAAAAATATTAAAAAGAGCTTAGGTTGGCATTTCCTATTGAGCTAGGTTCCTAAATCCCACTGAAACTGAGAAGTTTAGTCTATAACTACCTTATGCTCATTTGAAAATTGAATTGTTGCTGGTCTAAGAAGTTGCTAAGAAGCAACAAGCTTAGTTACCTTGCAAAAAATCTAAAAGCCCTATGGCATTAACACAGAAGAAGAATTATGGGAATAGAGCAAGTCAAAATTAACCTTTATGGTACTGTAAGCTCAAAAGAGTTATTTTCAACAGCTGTATTGATTTTTCCATTTTTCCTTAAGGGTGTTGTCAAACTTTTGGAGCCATCACTATAGTATTTTGAAAATGACCAGACTAGATTTTATGTGAAAAAGTTTTTCCACTGTGCTATGCTCAAATCTTCTTGCTGTTTGCTTGTCAATGCTTCTGGTAAAATTTCTTTACTTCTTTAAGATATATGGAAATCCTTGTGAAGTTTTTGGTCCATCTTTTTAATATGAAGAATAATTTTGCCCATTAAGTTCAAATTTCCTTGTAAGTATGTCTGGTGGGAAACAAACAAAACCAAAACCAAACCACCAAAACACCACTGACAAACAAACAAACCCCCTCAATTTTTTTTTCTGATTTTGTTGTTGTTGTTGTTGTTATTTTACTTCAAAGAGGCTGCAAGACAGAATAAATCTTATTGCTAGCCTAGCCTTTTTTTTCTCCTATCTGCCTAATCTGTTTACATGCTAGCAGCCCAACTAGCTGTCACTTCAGTTTAACAATAAAGACACCTGAACAAAGTGTATTTTAACTAAGCGGTGCTTCCCTCCTTCCTCCAGCTGCTCTTGAGTCCCACAGCACTTTCTTTGACTCCAGTCTTCTGCCTCACAAGTCAGACTTTAATTGGCAAGTTGGAGATTCAGACACGGAACAGAAAAAAATAGCTGTCAAGAAAATACCTAGAGCTTTTTCTGTTTCGTACTGTAGGGTAGAGTCATCCTAATGTACTTAGCATAGTCTTAATAAGAAAACCTTAAAGAGATAAAAATAAATAATTTGTGTAAGAAGAAACGGATGACAAAGCAAAGTGTGCTTTGTCTAACTATTGACTTGTGTAGCTTTAGTAAGAGACTTTATTAGTAAGCACTGTCATAAAGAGGGGAAGCCACTGAGGCTTTATTAACAGGGACCAGAAAAGTCTTCCAGTCATCATGGGAAGGGGGGGAAACCTGTCTTGAAGAAAGTGTCAAAATGCTACAAACTCCCCTAAACTAACAGAGCACCAACACAAATTAACTATATGAGGTCTGAGAAGACATTATGGCCTGACCTGGTCTTCCTCACAATTTAGACATAGAATGAGGCACTAACACTGTAGTTCACAGAGTAGACAGATCAGCATTACTGCCTCGCCTTGCAGCTCTTTCATCTAGCAGCAAAGCTCCAGCGGAGACCAGGAAGGAAATAGCTGTGCTGCCCTCCTGGCATCTTAACAGCTACAATGAATGAGTTCTCTGGGAAGTAAGGTTGCTTTAAGATGTTCTCACTGTCAGTGAGACAAATCTTCAGAGATATGCTAATTAAGCATTGGAAACATGCGTGGCAATTAGCCTTTAACCCCCCACATGATTTCTTTACTCTTGGGTTGTCTGAAAGAGGCCAAGAAGAGCGCATAGAGGACTGCTCTCCTTCCCATCTACCACAGAAAATGTGGGCTTGGGTCCTACCGAATGCGAAGAGTCAGTACTCTCTAGACCTGGCACTTTCTAAAGATCTTGTCATATAAATCAGGTGCTTCATAAAAAAGGATGCAAAATCAGAATAATCAACTGAAGGAATTATTGGATGAAGTTTGTGAAAAGCAAGAACCTCTGCATATGCACTTTGCAAGGCGTAAAACAGTGCTGGGGATCAATCACAGACAGTAACACGTGGAAGAGTGACTGCTGATCACAGTGGAGACACCCTGGGTTCCTGGTGCCCTTTCAATCCTAGCTACCCATGAGGTCCACAACCCAGCACCATAAGGGCTTAGGTAATGAGGAACTAGAAAAGACAGACTTTACTATCACAGTGAAACCACAATGGACTTGCTCCAGGTCTTTGAGCAGAAACTGAGCAGCATATGATGTACAGATGAAGAAGGCACAATAGAGATTTATTAGACCATACTGTTCCTCCAGCGATATCCAGCTAATTCTTTTTAGCTCATCTGACGGTGACAGAAGGTTATACATACCACACTGTCTCCTCAGGAAGTTTTAGTAATTACCTGAAACAGCCTTTGGAAGTTTGTAAAGACTAGGGATTAGTTAAGCTACTTAATGGAAAAGTGCAACCAGTCAAAATATCAGTCCAAGTGAAATATCATTCATAACTGAAGTCACATTGGACTATTGAGTTTTGAATTGGGGCTTGAAAATCCTAGTTAGGGATTCTTGGGATTCAAATAAGGGCATAGACTGGATAATTGAAAGGACATAGCAAACTAATCAAATTTATGAATTATTTAAAGTTTGAGAAATGAAACATTAAGTATATTTCAGGAAAGGAATGATAATAGGAGCTCAATAAATAGAAAAAAATAGACTGGTATCAATTATGTAGTTAAGGGAGCACTTAAATAGAGACAAATAATGAGATGTGAAGAAACAGTAGAAAACAGAGGATAACTATTGCAGCTCCAATATCTGGGATAACAGATTATACTTCAAAACAGGTAGCAAGAAAGCAAATGCAGACTTGAATAGCATTNCTGATTTTGTTGTTGTTGTTGTTGTTATTTTACTTCAAAGAGGCTGCAAGACAGAATAAATCTTATTGCTAGCCTAGCCTTTTTTTTCTCCTATCTGCCTAATCTGTTTACATGCTAGCAGCCCAACTAGCTGTCACTTCAGTTTAACAATAAAGACACCTGAACAAAGTGTATTTTAACTAAGCGGTGCTTCCCTCCTTCCTCCAGCTGCTCTTGAGTCCCACAGCACTTTCTTTGACTCCAGTCTTCTGCCTCACAAGTCAGACTTTAATTGGCAAGTTGGAGATTCAGACACGGAACAGAAAAAAATAGCTGTCAAGAAAATACCTAGAGCTTTTTCTGTTTCGTACTGTAGGGTAGAGTCATCCTAATGTACTTAGCATAGTCTTAATAAGAAAACCTTAAAGAGATAAAAATAAATAATTTGTGTAAGAAGAAACGGATGACAAAGCAAAGTGTGCTTTGTCTAACTATTGACTTGTGTAGCTTTAGTAAGAGACTTTATTAGTAAGCACTGTCATAAAGAGGGGAAGCCACTGAGGCTTTATTAACAGGGACCAGAAAAGTCTTCCAGTCATCATGGGAAGGGGGGGAAACCTGTCTTGAAGAAAGTGTCAAAATGCTACAAACTCCCCTAAACTAACAGAGCACCAACACAAATTAACTATATGAGGTCTGAGAAGACATTATGGCCTGACCTGGTCTTCCTCACAATTTAGACATAGAATGAGGCACTAACACTGTAGTTCACAGAGTAGACAGATCAGCATTACTGCCTCGCCTTGCAGCTCTTTCATCTAGCAGCAAAGCTCCAGCGGAGACCAGGAAGGAAATAGCTGTGCTGCCCTCCTGGCATCTTAACAGCTACAATGAATGAGTTCTCTGGGAAGTAAGGTTGCTTTAAGATGTTCTCACTGTCAGTGAGACAAATCTTCAGAGATATGCTAATTAAGCATTGGAAACATGCGTGGCAATTAGCCTTTAACCCCCCACATGATTTCTTTACTCTTGGGTTGTCTGAAAGAGGCCAAGAAGAGCGCATAGAGGACTGCTCTCCTTCCCATCTACCACAGAAAATGTGGGCTTGGGTCCTACCGAATGCGAAGAGTCAGTACTCTCTAGACCTGGCACTTTCTAAAGATCTTGTCATATAAATCAGGTGCTTCATAAAAAAGGATGCAAAATCAGAATAATCAACTGAAGGAATTATTGGATGAAGTTTGTGAAAAGCAAGAACCTCTGCATATGCACTTTGCAAGGCGTAAAACAGTGCTGGGGATCAATCACAGACAGTAACACGTGGAAGAGTGACTGCTGATCACAGTGGAGACACCCTGGGTTCCTGGTGCCCTTTCAATCCTAGCTACCCATGAGGTCCACAACCCAGCACCATAAGGGCTTAGGTAATGAGGAACTAGAAAAGACAGACTTTACTATCACAGTGAAACCACAATGGACTTGCTCCAGGTCTTTGAGCAGAAACTGAGCAGCATATGATGTACAGATGAAGAAGGCACAATAGAGATTTATTAGACCATACTGTTCCTCCAGCGATATCCAGCTAATTCTTTTTAGCTCATCTGACGGTGACAGAAGGTTATACATACCACACTGTCTCCTCAGGAAGTTTTAGTAATTACCTGAAACAGCCTTTGGAAGTTTGTAAAGACTAGGGATTAGTTAAGCTACTTAATGGAAAAGTGCAACCAGTCAAAATATCAGTCCAAGTGAAATATCATTCATAACTGAAGTCACATTGGACTATTGAGTTTTGAATTGGGGCTTGAAAATCCTAGTTAGGGATTCTTGGGATTCAAATAAGGGCATAGACTGGATAATTGAAAGGACATAGCAAACTAATCAAATTTATGAATTATTTAAAGTTTGAGAAATGAAACATTAAGTATATTTCAGGAAAGGAATGATAATAGGAGCTCAATAAATAGAAAAAAATAGACTGGTATCAATTATGTAGTTAAGGGAGCACTTAAATAGAGACAAATAATGAGATGTGAAGAAACAGTAGAAAACAGAGGATAACTATTGCAGCTCCAATATCTGGGATAACAGATTATACTTCAAAACAGGTAGCAAGAAAGCAAATGCAGACTTGAATAGCATTATCAACAGTGTTATGAGTAAAATGAGCAATTATTATACTTCTATTTATTTTACACTGCTAAGGGCCCAGCTTCAAGATTTTCATCGCACTTTTAAAAGAGAAAGAACAAAGCAGAGCGTTCACAACCTTGAATGACAGAGAGTGATCAAAAGTTAGGAAAGTGAAGCTGATGATAAAAGAACATGCTTAAACCTTAGAAAAGATAACTCAGGGAAGAAAATTGTCAAGAAATCACAATAAGGATGTTATAAAAAGACAGGCTTCAACTATTCTGACTTCTCAGTGAGGACAAGTACATAGTAAAATGTGTTTAACTTAAACTGCAACACAAATATTCTGTTTAAACAGTAGGAAAAACAATAGTCAAATGCCAAAAAGTTAGCACAGTGCTGGATATTATAGTAAAAAAGGTCATACATCTACCCAGAGTTTTGGAAAGAAATCTAAATATCAAACAAATGTAATGTGACCATTCTCACATGAGATTGCTATGAGCGTGTCCCTTACTATAGGAATTTAAGTCATAGAATCATCATCATAGTATGGTTTGGGTTGGAAGGCACCTTAAAGATCATCTAGTTCAAACCCTCTGCCATGGGTGGAGTACTCCTTGAACTAAACCAGGTTGCTCAAAGTCCCATACAGCCTGGTCTTGAATACTTCCAGAGACAAGGCAGCTACAACTTCTATGGGCAGCCTGTTGCAGTGTTTCACCACCCCCGTGGTGAAGAATTTCTTCCTTACATCCAAGCTCAAAGCCCTATCCAACCTGGCCTTGAACACTTCCTGGCATCCACCAGTGCCTCACCACACACAGGAAGAAGAATTTCTTCCTTATCTCTAATCTAAATCTACCCTCTTTCCATTTAAAGCCATTACCCCTTGTCATATCACTATATCCCGTTGTAAAAAGTCTCTCTCCGGCTTTCCTGTAGGTCCCTTTTGGGTACTGGAAGGCTGCTATAAAGTCTCCTTGGAGCCTCCTCCAGGCTAAAAGACCACAATCTCTCAGTCTGTCTTGATAGGAGAGGTGCTCTAGCCCTCTGAACATTTTTATGGCCCTCCTTTAGATCTGCTCCAACAGGTCCATGTCCTTCTTTTGTTGAGGGCCCAGAGCTGAAGGCAGTACTCCAGGTGGGGTCTCAGAAGAGCAGAGCAGAGGGAGAGAATTACCTCCCTGAATCTGCTGGCCACACTTCTTTGGATGCGGCCCTGGATACAGTTGGCTTTCAGGGCTGCAAGCACACATTGCCAGCTCATGGTGAGCTTCTCATCAACCAACACCCCCAAGTCTTTCTTCTCAGGGCTGTTCCCAACACATTCTCTGTCCAGGCTGTATTTGTGTTTGGGATTGCTCTGACCTATGTGCAGGACTTTGCCCTTGGCCTTCTTGAACTTCATGAGGTTCACAAAGGCCCACCTCTCAAGCCTGTCAGCATCCCTCTGGATGGCATCCCTTCCCTTCAGTGTGTGGACCACAACACACAGCTTGGTGTCATCAGCAAAGTTGCTGAGGGTGCACTCAATCACATGTCGTCAACAAAGATGTTAGGCAGAGCTGGTCCCAATTCTGACCCCCGAGGAATGCTGCTAGTGACTGGTCTGCCCTTAGACACTGAAGCATTGACTGCAACACTTTGAGTGTGGTCATCCAGCCAATTCCTCCTCCACTGAGTGGTCAATCCATCCAATCCATGACTCTCCAAATTAGAGAAAAGGATGTCATTTGGGACAGTGTCAAATGCTTTGCACAACTCCAGGTAGATGATGTCAGTTGCTCATCCCTTATCCCCCAGTGCTGTAACCCCACCATAAAAGGTCACTGAATCTGGCACAATTGCACTTCGTGAAGCCACGCTGGCTGTCACAAATTTCAAATGTCTTCTTATTTTCCATGTGCCTTAACATGGTTTCCAGGACAATTTGCTCTATGATCTTTTTGGGCACAGAGTTGAGACTGATTTGCCTCCAGTTTCCCAGGACTTCCTTTTTCCCTTTTTAAAACCAAGGGGTAGTGTTTCCCCTTTTCCACTCAGTGAGAATTTCACTGGACTGCCATGACCTCTCAAATATGATGGATAGTGGCTTAGCAACTTCATCTGACGGTTCCCTCAGGACCCATGGATGCATCTGATCAGGTCCCACGGACTTGCACACCTTCAGGTTCCTTAGATGGTCTCAAACCTGATCTTCTACAGTGGGTTGTTCTTCATTTTCCCAGTCCCTGCCTTTGCCTTCTGTGACTTGGGCAGTGTGGCTAGAACACTCACTGCTGAAGACTGAGGCAAAAATATCATTGACTATCTCAGTCTTCTTCATATCCCAGATAGCCAGATCTCCCATTTTCTTTCTGGAGAGGGCCCTCACTTTCCCTAGTAATCCTTAGATCATTGACATACCTATGGAAGCTTTTCTTGTTGCCCTTGATGTCCCTGACCAGATTTAATTTTATGAGGGTTTCAGCTATCCTAACCTGATCCCTGGCTGCTTGGACAATTTTTATGTATTCCTCCCAGGCTACCTGTCCTTGATTCTATCTTCTGTAGGCTTTCTTTTCGAGTTAGATTTTGTCCAGGAGCTCCTTGTTCTTCCATGCAGGCCTACTGACATTTTTGCCTGTCTTCCTCTTCATTGGGATGCATCACTCCTGAGATTGGAGGAGGTGACCCTTAAATATCAACCAGATTTCTTGGGCCCCTCTTCCCTCCAGGGCTTTATCCCATGGTAGTCTACCACTCAGATCCCTGAAGTGGCCCAAGTCTGCTCTCCTGAAGTCCACAGTAGTGAGCTCGCTTGGTGCTCTCCTCATTGCCCTAAGAATCTTGAACTCCACCATTTCATGGTCACTGCAGTCAAAGCTGCCCTTGAGCTTCACGTTCACCACCAGCCCCTCCTTGTTGGTGAGAAGAAGGCACCTCTCCTCATTGGCTCCTCTGTCACTTGGAGAAGGAATTTAACATCAATGTATTCCAGGAACCTCCTGGATTGCTTCTGCCCTGCTGTGTTGTCCCTCCAACAGATATCAGGGTGGTTGAAGTCCTCCATGAGGACCAGGATTTGTGAATGTGAGGCTCCTCGCATCTGTCTATAAACAGTCTCATCCACTTGGTCTTCCTGGTTTGGTGGTCTGTAGCAGACCCCCCACTATAGTGTCACCTGTCCCTGCCCTCTCTTTAATCCTGACCCATAAGCTCTTGTCTGGCTCCTCATCCATCCCCAGCCGAAGCTCCATACACTCCAGCTCATCATCGGTATACAGGGTGACACCTCCTCCTCATCTCCCCTGCCTGTCCTTCCTAAAAAGCCTGTATCCTTCCAGTCCAACACTCCACTCATAGGAGCCATCCCACCACGTCTCCATTATACCAATAAGATCATAGCCCTGCAGGCATGTGCACCTCTCTAACTCCTCTTGTTTGCTCCCCATTCTACATGCATTTGCATAGAGGCATCTAAGTGGGGCCCCTGATGGTGGTGACTTACTAGCTGTAATTCCTTTGTGCTGCTCTTCAGCTGCAATTCTGGTGACCTGTGATCCTTCTCCAGGTGCTGGATATCTATTGCTGGCACTGTCATCAAACTGGTAGGAGTAGATGGATTGAGATTCTCATCGCCTGGCAACTTTGATTTGAAGCCCTATTCACCAGGTTGGCAAGCATGTGGCTGAAGATGTTCCTCCTCTTCTCTGACAAATGGATCCCATCAGCCCATAGTAGACCAGGCTTCTAAAAGCGAGTCTCATGGTCTAAGTAACTGAACCCCTGGCTGTGACACCAGCCCTGTAACAATTCGTTGATTTGCCAGATTTGACTGGCCCTTTCTAACCCCTTCTCTTTGACTGGGAGGATTGATGCAAAAAAACTACCTATGTTCCAGCCAGACCACGTGGTGTCTTTTCCTTTTGGTATTTTGGGTGCGAGTTGCAATTCAGGGCAAGGGAGCGGGGAACAGTGGCTGCTTCAGTGCAGCTGCAGCGGTGAGAGGGTTTAAGTGCAAGCTGGGGGGGGCGAGCTGACGGCTGCAGCGGTGGCTGCCACTGGGGGAAGGCATCTGTGGTGTGGGCCACGCTGCGTTGTGTGCCCATCATCTTTGTAGGTTACTTTACCACTGCTGTTACTGCTTGTTCGTTTTTCTTTGTTTTCTCCTTGCTGCCCCATTAAACTGTTTTTTATCCCAACTGACAAGTTTTTGCCTTTATTGTTGTTGTTTTTTAATTCTCCCCTCCATCCCACTGGGGGTGGAGGGGTGAGTTTGCAGCACGTGGTTCTAGCTGCCAGCTGGGGTAACTGGGGCTAAACTACCACAGTCCCTACCGCTGCTCCCAGGGCTTTGTAATCCTCCTTGATACTCCTCAGACCTCTCCCAACTGTGTCACTGGTGTCCATGTCAAAAAATAGCAGTGGATAATAGTCAGTGGACTGTATGAAGCTTGGTAGTCTCTCAGTGACAACCGTGATACAGGCCCCCAGTAAGCAGCACACTCTCTAGAGGGAAATGTTGCCTCCGTACCTCTCAGAAGAGAGTCACCTACTACTATGACCTGTTGCTTTTCCTTAGCTGTGCTGGTTGTTATAAGAAGAGCAGATCTAGCAGCCCTACTCAGGTCCAGCATCTCTCCTGACGCGATGGGTCTTTCCTCTTCAGTCTGCAGAGTGGTGAAGCAGTTTTGCCAGGGCACCTCAACTTCAGGGGAAGTCTCTTCCTCCTGCTGGCCCTTGTCTTTGCAAGCTTCCATTCTTCTGCATTACTGTCTCCCGTCCCTTCTGTGTGTGCTGCTGGAGGAGTTTTGGCCTTTTTTTTACTGTGGGCTGTGGGTTTACTGCAGACTGCACTTGGAACCAGCTATCTAGCTCCTTTTCAGTCTTCCTGAAATTACACAGCCTTCTTACCACCTCCTGCAGCTCAGCTACCTGCTGCAGGTGGTTCTCCACCTGGGCACACCTTTTGCAGGCAGGTCTGCTGCCTGTCCCTGTCCCAGGAGAAAGGTCTAGGCACTTCCTACAGTCTGAGGTCTGCACCGCAGCCTTTCCCTTCAGCAGCTCCATCTGCATGGAGGCATCGGCTTGGTGTGGGTAGTGCAGACCCTCCAGCTGGAGCTGCAGCCTTTGTTCCTAGACAAACACCCACCATTCTGCCTTGGGGGTCAGGTAGGATGAGTGCCCTCCACCTAAATGGAAGAGGAAGGTGTGTCTTTTTGCTAAAGACAAGAGCAATTAATAATTTAATAAGCTAACCTTTTAAGTAACAAGAATAGAGACACACACGCTCAGTAAATATTTATGATTCATTCAGAAACTATTTTAAGAATTAGTCTGGATTTTTTAATTGATCAGATTATTAATTAATATAGATTTTTATAGATTTTATAGATTAATATAGATTTTTAATTGATCAGCCATACATTACTTTTGTACAGCCTGTTCTAATTACCCTGGAGAGTCGGTAAGGAAAATCTTACGAAATTCATGAACTTGGTATAAAAAATCTAACTAAACAATTTCTTAACATGTCAGGCAAGTCTGAATTCAAGTGTAATTTTCAAATATTTTTCGTTGTTCTGTTAAAAAGAAATAAGATGAACTGTATCTATTTTAGGTGTGACCACATGATCACTAGTAACTGCACATATAATTTCTGTAGGAAATTTATGTATTATTTTGACATCAACTATGGTAGCTTTTGTTCCTAATGCACCCTTTTATGGAACACTTTGAATTCAAGCAGTCTGCAGAACCCTGACTATAATTAACAAATAAATCTGCATGATTTCTTGAGAATTTGATACTGATTCTTTTAAACATCAGCTATATCTAGTATCTTAGCTTAAAGGAATTTTGTTAAGCAGCCACAAATAATTTTATTTTCATTCTCTATTCTATATTTAGGATTGAGGTATTCCATCCTAATTCAGAAACTATATTAAACATGCTTGCCAATTACACGTCTTTACATGAAACTACTTCTGCCCAGATGCTTTTTAGTACTGCATTGCTGCAACTTTGAATGTTGACTTGTCTGTAGTTTCATTAATGGCATCATGACAATACTATGGCTGTGAGAGTCACTGATTGTTCCTGCTTGCTTATTTCATCTGATCCAGGAATGCTGAAATGTACGGTACTCTCTTGTACACATCCATAATGACAAAAGCATCATGATTTTGCCATGATTTCAGCTAAGAGCTTTTCTGTACAATTTTTTTTGGTAAATAATCAACAAATGCATGTTTTTATTTGGTAACAGGATGTACAAAATACTATTGATTACTTTTGACTAAAACAAACAGTAATGCTCCTATTTTCTAACATATAGATAACCCCTTCCTTTCCTTCCCACAAGGCCAAGCAACTGGGAGTGGTTTAATCTTAAATTCTATTTAGTGTTTGAAATCCAGGATTAAATTCCTGAGTGCATTTGTACAGTAAAAAATGCATGGAACTGTAGGTGAACCAGAGGGTCTATGAAAGCAGGTGAACCAGCCAAGGTCTATGAAAGTTTTGATCTGACATCACTTTGTAGTATATGTATCCCTATAGTAGAGGACTGTTCTCTAAATTGAAATGGACTAGTAATTTCAATGTAAGCAGTACTCAGCTGTGCCTTCTAATTTTAAATGGAAGCTTTAACAAATTTGGAGAATTCCAGACTAATCCCATCCTGAAATGGAGGTTAGAAGTTCTAAACACAACCAGTTCAAATATCCAAAAATGTATGCAGGGCAAAAAAATCATATCCATAAAATCACTTCAGCAAAAATCACTGCAAGCAGAGATTCCTAATTGAAGAGCCGTCTTTCATCCACAATTGTCTGGAAATAGCTTTTACTGTCAGACTAAAAAAGAAGAAAAGAAGAATCTCATGAATAATTTTAACAGTAATTTATGAATAAGCAGATGCACTATGAAGCCCATGTACCATAATTACACACAACGCTATAAAACCCCAAAAGCTTGTTGACCTGTTTATGCATAGGTTCTGCAATAAGGAATGAAGAATTCTGTGTGGTAAAATTGTATACTTTCAGTACCTACTAAGTTGTCCATATATCGTAGCAAGCTCAGAAATCTATCAGGCATGAATGAGAACAGAAAATAGGGACATATGTCACACATGTCAGATGTCTACTATTGTACCTTATCCTACTAAGTACCTATTCTAAAAATAATGATATCCCGGCAATGCATGAATCGTTCTCTCAGCACTTTTTCCTAATATTAAATCTTTGCTCAGCGGAAGTGAAAACTGCCAATTCTTCTGTGCAGATAAAGAATGAGGATTAGCAAAGCATCAGTTAAGAAGGTTATACTGTACTTTGTGAGATGCTGTGAAATCAGAAAGGACCATCTGCCATGCTTTGCATTGTTACAAAATGGCCTTGGCCACAAGCACCCAGATGACTGCTGAAAGTCCATTTATAATACCAACAATTATTTAATTTTGTCTCAAAAGTATGATTTCCACATAATAATATGTCTCTTCACTGTTTTTTCACAACTGTGAAAATGTTTCGTTGAAATTCTGGTTTAAGCATTTATGTTACTGCTAATAATAATAATAAAAAATATAGGGAAATATTCAAAAGCAATGGAATGTCATCCTAGAGATTAAACTTCAGTTTATCACTATCTATGCAACTTTAGATGAGGTGATTAACTATTTATTAATGAACAGGATATTGACTCAACATATTTTAATACTGAGACCAAGAGGATTTTTGCAGCTAATCAGAAATTGTTATTTTTATGAACATTTAACAAGGTTTTGCTTGTTTTGTTGTAAACTACTGCATGGTGAACAACAGATAAAATTCATCTAGTCCTTCAAGTACCATGTAGAAGTCCTATGCAACATATAGGTGCCAGCAAAAATACACACTCTGAGGACAAAGTAGAGTAAAATACGTCAAACAAGTTAGGCAGTTGAAGAAATAATCTGCAGAATGTTATTTACTATATTATTTTACTTGCTGATAGAACCAAAGAGTTAACCCATCTTGTGTAAATTTGAAATGTTTTAGCCATCAAATAGGCATACTTCTCTTTAGCATCTCACACTAGCATGTCATAATTTACTACAGAAAATAAAGAACTTCTTACGAACACATTTGTGTTCCCAGGCTAATTTAGGCAGCATTTCATACCACAGAACTTGTAGATTCAGCCAAGATTTGTTGAAAGGTAATAGAGAATCTGTAAAAATGGCAACTTGTCAAGAACAAGATTTCTGCTTTGTTAAGAAGCCCCACTTCCGTTATCACCATGCAATGACATTGTCTCATGTCAGAGGAACAGGAGAGGAGTCTTTGTTTCTGCATAAGCTTAAGCATGGACATAAATGTACATAGAACAATATAATCATAAAATAATTTCAGTTTGAAGAGACCCTCAGGATCATCGAGTCCAACCATAACCTAACTCTGACACTAAACCATGTCCCTAAGAACCTCGTCTAAACACCTTTTAAACACCTCCAGGGATGGTGACTCCACCACTTCCCCAGGTAGCCTGTTGCAATGCCTGACAACCCTTTCCGTGAAGAATTTTTCCTAATATCCAGTCTGAACCTCCCCTGGTGCAACTTGAGCCCATTTTCTCTCGTCCTACCACTTGCTACTTGGGAGAAGAGACCAACACCCTCCATGCTCCATCCTCCTTTCAGGTAGTTGTAGACAGTGATAAGGTCTCCCTCAGCCTAATTTTCTCCAGGCTGAACAGCCCCAGTTCCCTCAGCCACTCCTCCTCAAACTTGGGCTCCAGGCCCCTCACCAGCTTCACCGCCCTCCTCTGCAATCTCTCTAGTACCTCAATGTCTTTCTTATGATAAGGGGCCCAAAACTGAACACAGGATTCAAGGTGTAGTCTCACCAGCACCAAGTACAGTGGCACAATCACTACCCCAGTGCTGCTGGCCACACTATTCCTGATACAAGCCAGGATGCTGTTGGCCTTTTTGGCCACCTGGGCTCATGTTCAACTGGCTGTCAATCAACACCTCCAGATCCCTCTCTGCCAGGCAGCTTTCCAGGCACTTTTCTCTGAGCCTGTAGTGTTGCCTGGTGTTGTTATGACCCAAGTGTAGGACCTGGCACTTGGCCTTGTTAAACCTCGTGCAATTGGTCTCAGCCCAACAGTTCAGCTGGTCCAGATCCCTCTATAGAGCCTTCCTACCCTCCAACACTCCCACCTAACTTGGTGTTGTCTGCAAACTTACTAAGGGTGCACGCATTCCCCTCATCCAGATCATTGATAAAGAGATTAAACAGAACTGGCCCCAATACTGAGCCCTGAGGAATACCACCTGTGATCAGGTGCCAACTGGTTTTGGCTTCATTCCCCACAACTCTTTGGGCCTGGCCCTCCAGCCAGTTCTTTATCCATCTCAGAGTACACCCATCCAGGCCATGAGCTGCCAGCTTCTCCAGGAGAATGCTATGGGATATGGTATCAAAATCTTTACTGAAGTCCAAGTACACAACACCCATAGCCTTTCCTTCATCTACTGGGTGGGTCACCTTGTCATAGAAGGAGATCAGGTTGGTCAGATAGGACCTGCCTTTCTTAATCCCTGTTGACATGTCACAGTTCTAGTAAGAACAGTGGCAAAAACAGTACACTGAAAATTATGTGCATGTGAGAGTGCATTTGCAGACCACAATCTGAGGAAGAACACCATATTTAATGAATCTGAGTCACTACAGCAAACATATTTTCTCTCGAAAATTCTTCACCCAAACAGTAAGAAAAGATTTTTCTTAAGACTTCTGGGAAGTTAACATTCAGAAGGTAAAAATGCAAGTTAAGACATTATTAAATAACAGAGTACAGGAATAACATAAAACTAGGATATCATTTTGTTATTTCTTCTTGCTTTCTAAGCACCTCAGAAGGGAAGTTGACAGCAGTGAAGCGGAAGAGTGAGAAAACAAGAAGGACATCTGTAGTGGCATAATGTAATATATTAGTAAAGCAAAAGAAATGCTCTTGGTGCAGATATAAAGCAAACACAAGCTAAGAGGACAATGTGAAAAGAAGCACATTGGTCAACTCATTGGCACACAAAGGCCTGGACACAGAGCTAAGACATTGTCTCTGTTCTAGCGGTACTAGTAATTCAGCTGAGGCTTCTGTGATCATGCATTTACAGGGATTATGAACAAAATCAAAGTAACTAGTCCAATGTTTTCTTAGGAAATATGATACTTAAACAATCCTGGTGGTCTTTACCCAAAATCTGACTTTATTCAGATCAGCTAGGAGCTAGCAGGACAGTGGTGCAGCCCACCCAACCTTAAGAACAGATGACTCTTCTAATGAAAATAAGATATAGCCAAATGTTTCGCTTATTATTCAGTATAGTTGTAAGGGAAAGAAAAATAAAGTTGCATTTATTTTTTCTTTATTATTTCTGTTGCCATATCACTAAATTTGATGTGTCTTAAAAGAGACTAATGTGGTCCTGAATATCCTCACGTCTTTCTTCAGAGAATTTACTTTAAAAGACCATGTTTTCCACAATGCAACAAATGGGTATGGAAAACACTAACAGCTTCTCCTGCAAAAGTATGGAGATTTTTTTGCTTGTGGAGCTTCCACAGATGACTTTTTAGTAAGTGATATTTTTAAAATCTGAAAAAACGTGATGCTGGCTGAAATTGTCCAAGTATTGTCCTTCCTGATTTTTGAATGCGCACAAAAGTTCTACAGTGTGATCTTACTTGGAAAGGTTAAAACAATTTGTAAGGAAGCTCACTGATTCTGTAATGTATGTTTTATATATTATAATCCATATATGAACTGTGTATGTTGGTTCACCTGTAAGATGTGTCCATCTTTTTTTTTTTTTCTGAAAGATGCAATGAATTCAGTCAAGCAAAAAAGTTTGAATTAACAGAGAAACTGCAGATGCATGACAGCACATATGTTATTCTGATGAAAAAAAAAAGAAAGTTCACTGACAGGGTTTCACAGCTATATTTGCTTTCCCTGCTTGCCTCTGTTTAGTCCTATCACCACTGACAGGCTGGGAATATGAAAAACAAACAAACAAAAACAAACAGATGAAGTTTTGGGGTTTTTTTTGTGACTGGTGATGGGTGCTTATTTTTTCTAGAATTAGGTGTTACCTTCATAAAATGCATTCCCTGGGCAAAATAAAGATGCTGTCAGTGACTACAACTTTTTCATTCTGTCAAACAAGTGAAAAAGGAAGAAGACCTTTGATCATGCTAGAATCCTGTTCCATCCAAATACTAAATAAAACAGTGGCAGACAGACACATTACTGAGAAGATTTTTTTTATTTTTAAAGTAAAAATTAATAAATTCTGGAGTGTTGATTAATATCATACAGCAAAAATCCAAGGCAAATCATTTTCATTCTGATGATCCACATTCTTTCCTCAGTGTGGAACTGACCTTTCAAAAACGCTGTCTTTTAGTCAGGATTTCACAGACCACACAAACTGGCAGCTGCAATGACAGCTATTTTAATTCATGGCAGAAATCACTATGATGTCTGCTTGAGACAGAATTGTTAAAAGGGCTGTTAAAGCTGAGAAAGCTGAAAAAATATAAGTCATCGCTGGCAGGCAGGCATGCTGTCCTGGCGGCTGCTGAGTCAGGTGCAGTGCTGCTGTCCCCAGGCCACCTCCCCAGCCATCTTTGAGCTCAGGGTGAAACCACCATCTCAGATAGCCAGAGCCTGCAATATAGTCACTGCCTTATCTGCTTCTGTCAAAACACTCTCGGTCAGCATAAATGCTGTCAATAGCAGCCTTTTGGTTGGCTTTTGTCAAAACTGAGGCTGTTTTTGTACAGCTGATCTACAGAGGGACTATAAGATGTGTAAGTCTGCCAGCAGACCAGGGATGTGGGCTTGAAAGGATGGGCAGCCTGAAGGACATAATCCCTTAGACCGATTGAAGTACCTCTGACCACATATCTCCCAAGACTGTAAATATTACAGCCTCATAAACCTTGCTCTTATAAAAGCTGACAAGCATGGGGTGACTAAAGAAATAGGAGCTTGAAAACAATATTTAAATAGAAATAAGTACTTAAAACATTAAACTACTATTAAATATATGTGTATATATATATATATATACATATACTCTTCTCATTTTTTGCTGATTTCTGTATTCCTGTCTCCCTTCCCACCCTTTTTTTTCTCCCTCTTTTTTTTGGTCCAGTGACAGAAAAGTGAAAAAATCTTAATCATTCCTGAGATAGGGAACCAGTTAGAAGTAGTTTTCCACCTCAGCATCACTTTCTCAAAAAGAAGATAAAAGAAATTTTCCTTCTAATGTAGCACATCAAATCTAGGATTGGGCAGAGACAGATAGGAGATGTAGATTTGGACCACTTAAGGCTAATGGGGATGTAAAACTAGTTTCCTTTGCCTGAGTGATAGGGCTCTAAAACCACACAGATATTTTTCAAGAGAAAGCTGAGAAAGGTGACCAAATCCACAGGGTCACCTACGCAACTGCAGCTGTTGCAATCTGCCAATTCATATCTCATGCACACTCAGATTTATGAAAGAAGTGGAATTTCAGATCTGTTCCTTTTAACATGTCTTAGAAATACCTCCTTTTGGCATTCCACTTTCATGAACCCTATTCATAAGTATCTGCTCTTTCCACATGTATGTATTACAGGAAATTTGATGCTGTTATCTTGTGAATTCTGTTACAGAAGATCAGTATGACTGTATTAAAAGAGCCCCTACAGAAATTATCTGTCAACTACGTAATTACCAAAGCGTACAAAATCTACAGAACTTAGTCCTTAAAAATAAAAACGGAACCATGGTCTTGATTGAAGAATTCTTTCCCTAACATAAAATTCCACTAGGATTTTTTAAATTACATATGAATGTAATAATTCTGCAACTAGCTTAATAACTTTCTGTGTCTACCTTATAAACTTGCCTTGTTACCTTTAAATTTGAAATATAATTCCACAAAAGACCCTACATAAAGCTGGTGCTCAGCAACAAAGGAATTTTTATTCTGCTTTCCAAGATCTTACTCTTCTTTTTCTTCTTTCTTTTATATACCACGCAAATTCTGAATAGCAACATTAGGAATTCAAGTTTTCCTTAAATGTATAGCCTGATTAAGAATAAATACATTGTTGTTATTTTCAGGTTGTTCTCAATTAATCCAAATGTGCTATCAGCTAAATCTGATGAGAAACACAGATGCTCTGCACTTTCTATTAATATCTCAGGTGGCTGCTGAACTGCAAACAAATTCATTTGATGCACCCTAACCTCAGTGGAATGAAATCTTCCCTGATAAATACATTATTCAAAGTCAAAACATAGCTTTCTAATTTCAACTGAGGAGACTATAAAATGTCTATGACAATGAGCTGAAAATTAATAAAATATCTGTTGCAGAGATTCACTTTTGTTTTTTGAATTTGAAGGTTGCTAGGTGATGAAAAATAAGTTGATTGAATCAATAGAAAATGCTTATGACGAACTATGAAACGGATTGCAGGGTACAATTCTTTGAACATGAATTAGCATATTGTTATGAAAAAGAAGGCATTTTATAGAATTATGGGGCTGAAGATTTGATCGAATTTACTAGCAGAAGACATGAGCATCAAAATTATTCTGGAGGCACTTCATGGTTAGTAATGAAAAACAATAAATAACTGAGAACAAGAGAAAAGGAGAATATTGGAGAAGATGTAAGAAATCAAACAGTCTGTCTGCTTTGTAAATCTAGAAAAACTAAAACAAAAACCTGTTTTGATGTGGTTAAGGTAAAATGCTGTTGAGAACATGTACTTATAGAGGTATAGTCAAAGGCAGAAGAATATGCCTACATTTCTTTGTGTAAAAAGCTTAATCAGCTTCCCTAGCTAATTACATGATCCTTACAATACTTCACTTCTTCAGGATAAGAATACAGTCTCAACAGCAGGGACCAATATAATACACCAAATCATCATCAACAGAAGCAGAGCACTCTGTATGTTTCCCAAGCACTTTAAGATGAAACTCCTAAAAGAACCACTATGCTTTGTTTAATTTTACATATATAAAAATCTAAATAGCTCAGTGCAATGATCAAGCTGTACTTCTTTATTCTGGAGGAGTTAGCAGTATATTTATTGCCACCTTTCTAAAAAAATACTGCCTAGGATATGTTGGGGTTTGTCTTAAAGGTTTCATTTCCTTAAAGCAAAGAAGGGGCATGCAAAAGGATTGAGGGATTAAGGAAAATCAAGCTACATGGGAGGGTGCTTGATAAAGTGGAGCAACATAGATGTGGGCATAAGTGAAAATGAAATGCAAAACCATTTGTAGCTATTTACTTTTAACCTTGGGCACCATTATAGAGACATCTTTGGGAACCAGAGGAAAGCAAGAAAATGCAGGTCTGAAAACAATGGACAATTCTGAATTCCATTATACTTCAGCAAAATCTGCCAAAAAATGCAGCATGTATATGGAAAACTTGTAACCAGATGCCAGCTATGAAATAACAAGCACTAATGAGACAGCGTTGAAACTGTGACAGGCAGGACAAATAATCAGGATTCTCATTCTCCATTTGCTGGAGCACTGCAATAGTGGCGAAGACTATGGACATGGGTTGCCTTTAAAGTTTCTAGCAGCAAGACAGATCTTGTCTATCACTTCATCACAGCTCAAGGTTTCTCGGCGATAGTCTCTTGCAGGAAAATCTGGCCCAACTGCTCATTCTGTGCCTTTACCCTGGGAAACTCTAGTTGGAGTATTGACTTTCTCTGGTGTTTCTTTACACCACAGCTTAACTTCAGAACAGCACTGGAACACCTCCCAGGAATGTGCTTTTGCCTTTGGTAGCTCTTTCAGGCTTTGGCAAGTTTTTGGACGTCCCACTGGCTACTAGTAATGTCAGACTGAAACAGCTCCTGCATTTCAGACATACTTTCTTTTTGGCTAGCTTCTTTCAGATTATTTGTGTGCACTGTCAAAGCAGGTTATGCCAAAAGACTTAAAAGACTTGCCCGTGAAGTCACGGACTAAGTATTTGTTAACCCCAGGGAAATTTCACACCAACACTTAAGTGCAGTTCGACTCTGCTGGCCTTAGCAACAGTGAGAATTTAGCACAATTAGGCTCTTTTTGAGAGTATGGGTCACAGTGTAAAGTGAACAGGAAGCTATGTGAATGCAGTTTGCATGTTAACAAACTCAGACAAGCAGTCCCAGGGCTGAGATGTTATGTTCTTCCTCTCTGCAGAACTGAACAGCCTGGGGCAAGCCTAGTGCTAAACTGCATCTACCTGGTTTCCAGAGAGCTGGTAAGGAAGAGCCTGCAGCTTTCTGAAAAACACCAGCTTTCTGAAAAAACACCAGGCAAATATTCTGTTGAATAAAGTCTATGTTATAAGAGATGCCTAGGTTAGCTCAGAGTTCCCAATATTGGTCTTGCTTTGTATACAATTAATGTTTATATACAGTGGCATACCTGGCCAGCTGATTCACATGATCAAAACTGGCCAGATCTCCCTTGAGAAAGTAATCCCAGTTCCCAACCAAAAACTGATTATATAATCTCTGGGCCATTCTTTCCTGACATAATCCTACCACTTTAACTAATTAAAGGACTCTCAAAGATACAGGTTCAGAAAAAAAAAGTCTACAGTTAAAGATTTTCACTGGAAGAGCAAGGGCCTTGTGATTAGCTGGTGGTCCCCTGTCTCTGGAAGGTAGAGACCATATCAGATTATTAACATGTCATATGAACCAGAAGACCAAATTTTTGACCTTCTAAGTCACTACAAATATTGTTTCAATATCTGCTTCAGAGAATAAAGTGTTCAACATTGTTCTAATGTTATGAAGGTCTTAGCTCTTTAATATAATTTCAGTCTGAAGGGAAGAGCTAAATTTAAGTTTAGAAGTAAGTAGAATCACAGAGAGGTTGAGCCTGGAATAAACCTCTGGAGGCTGCCTAGCCCAAACTGACAGCTCAGTGCAGGGTCAGCTACAAGAGGTTGCTCAGGACTGCATGCAGCTGTATTTTAAATATATCCACAAATGGAGACTGAAACCTCTCTGGGCAACTTTTCCAGCTGGAGTCTCATGGTGACTTTTTTTTAAATTCAGTCTTGAATGGAATTTCAACTGCATTTTGGTTTGTGCCCGTTGTGTCTTGTCTTTTCACTGGACATTACTGACAAGAGTCTGGCTCCATCCTCTCCACTCCCCCCATTAGGCATTTATACACACTGGTAAGACTTCCCACAGAGCCTTCTCCAGGCTGAATAGTCACAGCTCTCTCAGCGTCTCCTCATATTGAGAGGTGCTTCAGTCCCTTAATTGTATTTGTGGCCCTTTATTGGACTTGCTCCAGTATCTCCACATCTCTTTTGTGCTGGGAAGTCCAGAAATGGACCTAGCACTCCAGAAATGTCTCAGTATTGCTGAGTAGAAGAGAAGAATCATATCCCTTGACCTGCTGGCAGTGCCCTGCCTAATGCTGTCTAGGAGGCTGTTGGACTTCTTTGCTCCTAGGGCACATTGCTTGCTTGTGGTCAGCTTGTTGTCCACTAGGACCCCAAAGTCCTTCTCTGCCAAACTGGTTTCCAGATGGTGAGCACCCAGCATGACTTTGTGCATGGGGTTGTTCCTCTCCAGGTACAGGACTTTGTATTTTTGCGTTTGTTGAACTTCATTAGGTTCCTGTCAGCCCATTTCTCCATCTTGTCAAGGACTCTCTGAATGGCAGCACAGCCACGTGGTGTATTATTCACTCCATTCAGTATTGCACCCTTTGGAAACTTGCTGAGGCTGCACTGTGCCACATCATCAAAATCATTAATGAAGACAATACACAGTATCATTCCCAGTATCTTTCATGAGGTACACTGCTGGTGACTGTCCTCCAGCTGAAATTTGTGCCACTGATCACAACCATTTGAACCTGGGAGTTCAGACAGTTTCAGCTTGCCTCAGTTCACCTCACTTACCTAGCCTGTACTTCATCAGCAAGCCTAGGAGGATGCTATAGAAGACCTTAAAATGGTCAAGATAAGCAGTATTCAATGCTCTCCCTCATCCACTGAGCCAGTCATCTAATTGTAGAAGAATATCAGGTTGGCCAAGCATGACTGACCTAAAATAGCTTTATTTCATGACAGACACCAGTATAACAAATATAATTAACATTACTATCATGGACTGCCATCAGTCTGACTGCTGAGGTATGTTTTAGCCTCATGATTATCCTGCTCTACTCAGTACTGCTCAGTAAAGGGTAGCAAATTCTGGACAAAAAGCTGAATAGTGATGTCAGCATTCAGCTGAAATTAAGTTCTATGCTCATTTAACATAAAGCTTTAGATTACCAGCTGTTTCAAGAAAGTTGCTTTCCTAACCACTTCTCTACTAGATTTGAGCCACAATCACAAAAGTGAATAATTGTTTACAGAAGATACCATGCAAGTATAATTAAGGAAAGACAATATATGGTCATATGGGAGTTTGAACTGTAGCCACAGATTCATTTCTTCTTAATAATTCATTAGAATTATGCAAAATTAAATTCCAGACATCACTATTAGGCAGTGATATTACGGTCCCTTAACAGGTCATGTCCATGACAGTTTGTGTAATTTTGTTTATACTTATTGTACTGTGGAACTCACTGTTTTGAATAAGAAGTTGTGTGTGACATTTTCAGAAGGACCTCGGCTGGCCTTTGGCGTTTAGGAAAGTTTGCACCGGTTTAACAGCACCATGTCCTTTCTCAGGGTACTGTTCTAAAAGATGGTAGTAATATCTACTTCTGCCCGCTTTATAGTTCTGTCAAATAATTTCATGTCTTCCGAATGGGATAATAAAATCAATTGATAGCGCCAAACCTTTTTTATTTTCTCTTACACAGATGATTACCTAGTGACAGCTAAAAAAAAAAGTCTTCAACCACCTATAACATATACAGCTGAGATCACCATGGCACTCTGAAAGCACCTTTGCAAAGGATCTGTAGGAGAAAGTTCACTGAGTCAGAGAGATACTCCAGTCAAACAAATGTGCTTTCAGCTATAAAGTTTTGTACTTCCTTGTATTTGTAAAATACCACTTCAAACATCAGAACCCTGGGTACAGTAAATATTTTTAAGATCAGCTCAATACTGAAGACAGTGAGTGCAGTCGTTTTAATAAAGCTACATCTCATCCAAAATATTATCAGGTAACCTAAGATGATCTGTAACTTTCAATGCCTTGTTATTGTAGTAGCATAATATTAATGTATTGTGATATGATATTGAGCAGTATACAAACACTATGGGACTCAAAAGTATGTAAAATACTTCAAAAGTTAGAGGAATTTATTGCTAAACATTTTTTGATTAGCAATATTTACTTTGTCAAAATTGAAACTTAAAAAACATTTATATTTTGCATAGGAAGAATAAAATTCAAGAATGTCAGTAATAAAAATGTCAAAGGTTTAATTTTTTAATATGTAAAGGCAGAAGCTAGATAATATTGGTTTCAAAAGTTTGCAGTAATGTTTAAAATTCTACTTTGAGGGTATATTTTTCAATACATTTTATAGTTCCCCAGGAGGGACTCAGTAGGTTCCATAATTTTATGGAACTACAGTACTTAATTACCAGACTATTCACCTAAAATTCCAAGTTCACATACTGTTCAATCTATTTTGTATGCAATTAAACAATTTCATGTGCATTATATTGAATGTAACAAATAATTACATTTTGAAAAAAGAAGATGCTTGACTCTAATGTAATGAGTTAGCAAACATAAATGAGTTTCTGGAAATACATATATATCATACTCAACCAATTTATTCTAACCATCATGAAAGTACCTGGACAACTAAAATGGTCAAATTGTGAAGCTGTAATTTTTATGAGTAAGTCACTGGATTTTTTTTTTTAACTTGTTTGCATCACAATTAAACTTAGACATTCAAACCAAGGTATAACTATAAAACCACTTTAGATGGTGCCCATTCTTACTTTGGGAAAACTTTGAGAATTTTGTTGTTGAGCTCAACAGATGTAAAGTCATACCTCTAGCGAAAGTTTAAACTTAAAAACTTGAAAGCATTTATAGTTGGAAGTCTTGTACACAAATGAAATTACTTATATCCTTCCAGACTTATACAGTAAGCCTATAGCAAATCCAGAAAAATATCTGTATCACAAGAAACATATCTAACTGCATGAAAATGTAATCCAGCATCCTCAATCACAAAATAGCATTTTTCTTCACTTTTCTATGTTATCCCTAAGTAAATACTAAGCATGTTATTTAACTTAATAATTTTGATACCAGATAGTCTAGCTTTTCAGTTCAAGGTAATAGTATGGTTAAATAAAAGCATTACTTTTTGAACTTAAAAACCAGACTTAATATCCTATTAGTAGTTATGCACCGAGGAATCAGATTCACAGTCTGTAAATATTTTGACAGTAACTGGACATTCATAGCAGAAATTTAATTTTCAACAGGAATTATCCAGACTTCATTAGCAGTCCTCTTGCATAACACATCTGTTACCTGCTTGCAAAACCAATACTAACACTAATTTGGAGATCATAGGCACAAGCACAACAAAAAGCAGGAACTCAGTGAACGGTTTACAGGCAAATAATATGCAGAATATATTCTACAAAAATATTGCACAAATAAGTGTAAATAAGAAATATGCCTGCAGAAGCCAAAAGTGGTGGATATATAAAGGTTTCTAATGGAATGATGCAATATATTTGTAATTTGATTTCTTAACTTTAAATATTAGCATTGAAATACAAATGAAAAGAGAGTGATCTATAAACAAATACTTTCAGCCCTGTCGTAACTCCAGCAACATTGATTCTGTGTAGTGGTGAGAATATATTTGACATAAATCAGTACAGTTAAGTCCCCTCACTTACCACAGATTTATCGCAAGTTGTTTGGGACAATGAGCAGGGGTCATATGCATCCGCTTTCCCAGCTAACTTCTGGAGTTGCCTGAAAGAAGAATAACTGTCAAATGAGACTTTTAAAGTTCTTCTTTCTTCAATAATGCAGGATAATAAAGGCCAAGGCAAGGACATGCGTTTGAACATCAGTATGAGCAATACTACCGCTAGTACAGACTTTATATGACCTCCACATGTAGCTTCTTAGTCATATGTAATTCACTACTGCAGTGCACGCATCAGTACTTAAACTTATCAAGGTACTGAAGTTTCTGATTGGGCTAGTTAGTAAATTTCTTAGTTCTCAATTTACTGTTGTTAACTGTAAGGAAAAAAATACTGTAGAATTTAGAAGTTACAGGTGCAAGCTCACCACCCAGAGAATCAGAACACAGCTTTTAATCAAAATCTGAGGGAACTAAATCCATTAAATTTATACACATCTTTGCAAAACCAGAATTTTTACCACATAGAGTTGTGAGACTCAGATTTTCAGCCAAGGCAAAACCCAGGAAACCTCTGGGTACCGCCATAAACAACTACTTGAGGCTTCATTTCCACCCGGTAAGTGGCACTGGAAGTCCTACATAAAAGTCATTAAAGGCAAAACTGAAAATCATCAGACAATAACTTAAGAGGATCTACATTATAATATAAATATTTATAAACTTGAGGCCTCAAATATTACTGTTCATACAACTATGATGAAATTATACAATGGAGTACCCAATATAGATTAAGCCTCAAATGTACTAGATTAACCTTTTTAAAAATCAAAGGAATTACACAGCCTCCTGCCCTGCCCCTCATTAGTGCTACTTGAACTGTAGGCAGTTGAGGGTGTTAAAATATTCTTCAGTGCTTGCTTTTTTGTTTGTTAGCATTGATGGGTATTTAGACAGCAGAAAATACATTCCTTTTACAAACTTTTCATAATGTCTCCTAAGTGGATGATAGAATTTAACTTCAACTTTCAGTCCATATCCAAGTAAGTTCAACCTTGGAGAAAACTAATTCACTCATCTCTTCCTTTATACCTTCTTGCAAATATAGCTTCCAGCATCTCAGCAAATTGAAAATTTATACCTGTGTGTTCACGTGTGAAGGCCCTATTCACCATTAAATAATACATAACTCGACAATGTATTATTTACTTCAGGAAACACAGTGTGATTGATGCAATGAGACACAATATGCTGCAGCACATAACAGAGCAACTGAAAACTCAGAAGAAAGAAAAAATCAACAAACCCCCAAGCCAAGCCACTTCTAGTCCTGTAACAGGAAGGAAAAGAAAAGAATCATACTTTCATGAAAGAAATCCAGGCACCAAGAAACCAAGAGGTGAAGAAAATACTCATTCCATTTTTAGTTTGCTATAGTCTATAATCGTGACCCCATTCAAATGTTTTGGGGTTTTTTTTTCCAGTTTGCCTAGCTTCCATTTCAAATTATTAAATTTTCTTAACTTCTTTTTTGCTGTAGCATATCCTAGATTTTCTTCCTGTGAAAGTATTAACACACTGTAATCACAAGTTTTTGATCTATTCATTTAAAAGCATGTCACTTTGTGCATTTCTCTGAGCACTTCTTGAAAGTTAATTATAGGTCTCATGTTTCTGAAATACAATCTTTCTCCACACTCCTGAAAAGCTGGGCCCCAAAAACAGAAGGAGTATTCCAATATTTTAAAAATCACTGACATACACAAGCGTAGAAAAGGGAAACCTTTTGTTTTCTCAGTGCTTAATTCTACAACCATAGATGACATTACAGAGCCATTTGTCACAACATCACACATAGAGACCATGCTAAATTATTTATTCGCTCTGATCACAATCTTTTTCATATTGTCTCCTTTAAGTAGCCTCTTCTTTCTGCTCCTACCCCTTTATGTAGGCATTACAAGGATTATTTGTTACTACATACATAATTTTGCATTAAAATATTTTTTCTTTCAATAGGCTTAATTTACCTCTGCCTAAACAGTTCCTTGACTTTGATAGTTTATCTGTCCACCAAGCTTTGTAAGTGACTTTTAAATGATTTTGGAGTGATTTAAGTGACTTTGGACTACTGAAGGAACACTAAATAATGTTAGACCTGTTATTTATCTCTTCAAGATTCTGGAAGAAAACACCCTCAGTGACAACTACTTTTGAGATCTGTCAACTAGGTAGCTCTTAATTCATTTCACATTGGCTTTATAGATATGAATAGTGCTATTTTCCTCTCACAGTGTTGAAGGCCGCTATATTATACATACACAGTTACCTTTATCCATCAAAATTGCAATCTCAAATACTGAAAATAAGTTTACATCACGAGACAGATTTTGCATATGTTGTATTGAATATTTTTTACATTCTTTGGTGCTTTATCAGCTTGGGATGTTCTTTGTGTTTGTGTGCTTGGTTGGTGTTTTGGTTTTACATGTTTGTTTGTGGTTTGTTGTTGTTGCTTTATTTGTTTGTTGGGAGGGGCTGGAGTTTATTTATTTGTTTAGGTTTTATTTTGGTTTTGTGCTTTTTTCATCTTGTTAATTTCTGTTGTTTTACTAGAAGCCTGTCGGATTAACCAGTTTGCAGCAGTTTGTCTTGCTTGTCTTTCCTGAAAAAAAGGACAACAGCTTTGTGGGGCTGCCTCAGTATATCTATTTCAGTAGATCTATTAAAAATTGAAAACATTTTCAGCCAATTCTTTTGAGGAAATTCTGTGGTGTTCAGGGTTTTCTCAGTACTAGAGGTTATATTAAGGGACGTTCTGTCCAACCCCAAATGGAGAAAGCGAACAGGAGTTCCACTTCAGTTTAAGAAATGTCATCCCTGAAAGCACAGTTTGCAAGACCCCACAGTTACTTAGCCTTACTGATTTAAAAGTTGAATCCCTAGCAGATGCTATCTCCTATCTGCTATTACTAATGGACTAAAAAGTGCTTCATTGTCATCAATCATGCTAACAGACACACCTACATCATTTCAGAACTTTCCAAACAGAAAACAAGTTTTCTTATTGTGGAATACCTCTGTGTTTTCTACAGTGTTATTCAAAGGTTCATCATGGCCATCTGGTGTCTGGCTTATGACCCAGTTGGATTTATTATGTTCCAAATGTAGTTCAAAAACCCCCACCCAACCCACTATCTTATTAATTCGCTGTAAGCACCAGGGATTTCTTTTCTGCTATCTCCAGCTTCTCTTGTCAATTTTCTACAGTTTCAAACTTCTAATTTTTACTGACTGTTGTCTTATCTCCTCTTTTCTTTAACTATATGATACTTTCTAATAGCCATTTGTTGCCTCCATTTCATCACTTGTGTTGTTCAGTAAATTGAGCTATACAGAGAAGAAATAGGTGGGCTTAGCCAAGGCACAGAAAAGAGAAATGCCCATTTAAGTGGGAAAAGAACACAGGTCTTGAATCTGAAATTGGTTTTTCAGAGGAAAGACTTCACCTCTGTAGAGATATTTGACATCTACTAGTGCTAAGCATGATGAAAGAATGAATTCATCCTGGACTGTGAAGTTGTGACTCAGCAAGGATTCTTAATATTAATTTACATTCTCATGCAATTTTTCCTCTCAATTTTTCTCTCAAAAGTTTTCTTAGCTTTGAAATATTAAAATTCTTGAACCCCAGGCCTCTTAAAATAGTTATTACAGGCATTCTCCAGCATGTATCTGCAAATAGAAGTCCCTATTAATAATAAATTGATGCTTTAAAAGGGAAGCTTATCCAGTTGTCTAGTTTAATTTGACCAATATAGAACAGACTCCTTCCTGCATTTTTTGTAGAACTGTGCATGTTAAAGCATTGACTTGCAGGTATTCAAGATCTAACACTTATGAGTTTTCAGTAGCCTTGAATCAGGTAATGACTTCTTTAACATAGAAGGTCTCTTTCTCACACACACAAACATGTATTCTAAATTCCTGAATGAGGTAAAACAGTTTATGGTACTCTGGTCATGTGAATCACCCCAATAATTTTCTTTTATAATGCCAGCTATATAAAATGTTTAATATCACAGAGAATTTCTACTTGCTGCTGTTAACGTTTAGCCTTGATAAAAAAGCAAATTAAAAATTGTCTTTCTTGACAATTTTGTGACCTTGAGTTTATGCAAGATTTGTTTATTTCATGTTCTCTAGGATGCTTCAGCTTGCCTGTCACTGATAAGATCCTATGAGAACAGGCTGACCTGCTCACTCAGCTGTTTTTCTTGTGGAAGAACAGTGTCCCCCCATCCCCCCAAACACACACACATCACACATACAACAGTTCACCTCTCGTATTTTCTGCCATCTGTCTCTTGTTTGTGAAACCATAAGGACATCTGCAAAGACACTTCATATTTTTCTCCGATGCAGTTGCCTTCTGAGCTCGTATTAGAAGAGATTTTTAAGTATGAAGTTTCATGTGGCTCCATATCTTAGTTATAATAGTTATCCTATATAAAGTTCTGTAAAATAACTTTACACTGCTGATGAACCTTGCTGTTATTATTTCCATTACATGAGTGTAGAACACATTGTATTTGTATTTTTTAAAAATACTTGTTTTTTCACTATTTGCAGTACAGAAATCTTGAGTTCTTCCTGCTATAGCATCTTTGAGTAACTTCCCTTAGTACCTGCTTCTTCATGCCAAATAACGTTCTCTAAATATGTTCCCTGCAACTCTGTGTTTTGTCCTTCCAAAACAGCTTTCTCACTATATGACTCATCAAATCTATGATAAAAATGTAGATTTCCTAGCTAGCTAGAAGGCCTCCTACCTCTCCTTAGCAGTTGGTTATCAAATCACCAATCTGTTTCATTTTCTTTGTACTGTTTCTGGCAGGGATCTCAAACTATGTCATTTCAAGAAAAACTTTGTTTTCTCAAATAGTGTGTTGATACTTCCATTCCATATTACTAATTCTTCACTTCACAATTATCAGATTATACGTAATGCTGCTGTTATATCTTCTTTTGCTTTGAAGTATTTTAAGGATGAAGTCTCATTAAATGTAGGTTTGTGGTTGAATCCTTACAGACAGGGAGATGGAGAGATCAAGTGGGAAGCAGAACAGAAAACACAACCTGTCCGAGGCACCTTAGTCATTGCACTTGATTACTCATTATCTTCTTCTGTTACCTGCTGCAAAGCCATCTGTTACTGGAAGGAACTCTACTCTGTTTCTCCAAATTTGCTAAAAATCCCTTGTTTACCATTCTGTTCAAGCAGTTTCCTGGGACTACTTGTACATGTAAAGTCAATTGTGTTCTTACATGTTTACATGAGCAAGTCAAATGTTTGCCAAGAAGATTAAAAAGTTACTGGTGTTTTTGTTCTTGAATGAACAAAAACATTATCCAATTCCCACAAATAAAACAATGTTTAAAAAATTGTCTTCTTCCTCCATTTTTTCCCCAGATGTTGAGGTATTTTTCACTAAACATATTTGATGAAATAAAAGAGCTACAACTATTAGTGACTTCAGCAAATAATTCAGGACATGGGGTTTTTTTTAGATACTCACCTCACGTGGGCCACATAGGGACAGACGGTGTTCAATGTACAAGCTTTACAGTACATTTTAACTTTGCAGTACATTGAAGCAGACTGCTCTTAATATCTGATGTTTTCGTTTTCTTGAATATTACTGTTTGGTACTTATAAGCCTGTTGATCAAAAAGCAAATAATGCATTAAATTCTCCCCATAAAACTCATCACAGTAAAGCATTATAACATTATATAATTATACTGACTTGCAGAATTCATATTTCATTGGAAAAATGCTTTACCACTCCCAGCTATTTCAAGTTTTTCATTGTTTTTACCCTTGAAACTAACATCTTTAATACTCAGAATTTAATATCTTCTAGTATAAAATACAAATGTGACTTATAGAGAAATACTTAATTTGCTGTATCTGACCATCTGCAAATAATGGGCTTATAAACAGAAATACCAGATCTATTTTTTTGTGTTGACACACGAGGAACAGTATTATTTTCTTATTGAGAGCTTTCTCTCCATAAATTTCATTAATAAATAGGTAGATAAATAGGGGAAAAGTTGTCAAATTTAACCTGCTTTTGTAAGAACATATATTTGCAGTGAAATTATCACTAAACACATTAGGTTAAATGTTGCACTGCAATACAGGTTTTTTTAACTTTACATTCCAGATGTGCTAAAACGGCAACTTGAAAAAGTAAAAGTGGAATTTGATAATTTTGTTCTGTCTAAAGAATATTTTTGCTTGACAGCTTAATTTTATCTGGCATTTTATTGAACCAAATCAGCATCCTGTAAAAACACAGAACTTATGAACCACTACTAATGAGTAAACTGTGTTGGAGTTTTACTCCTCCTCATCGTGAATTGCTTATAAAAAAAGGTATGTTTGTCAATGTTGTGTTTTTAAAACACAGTTTCTGTGGCAAATTGCTTGTTTAATATCTTCTAATGAACAAATTGCTGTAAAAATATTTTTTTTTAATTATAAGATGTCAGGAAGATGTCCCAGGGGAAGTTTAGGTTGGACATTAGGAAAAGGTTCTTCACCCAGAGGGTGGTGGAGCACTGGAACAGGCTCCCCAGGGAGGTGTCACAACCCCAAGCCTGACAGTGTTCAAGAAGCATTTGGACAATGCCCTCAGACCCATGGTGTGAATTTTGGGGTTGTCATACGCAGGGATAGGAGTTGGACTTGATGATCCTGTGGGTACCTTCCAACTCAGGCCATTCTATTATTCCACGATTCCAAGACCCACCTTGTGCTATTTTTCATACCCATCTTTGAACTAACTTCTGCTGTTCAGCTCCTCAAATCAGTCCACTTTAAGTGAGAAACTGTAGTATTCCAAGGAGAATCATATACATTCACTTCTTATTTGTTCTACAGACTGCTTTTTATAGTATGACATACATGGACTCACAAATTGTTGAAGCAACTATTTGAAAAAATCAGTTTCTAGTTAATAATGAAGTGTGGATTAGTAGCAGCAATGATTACAGAAGATCATCTGGATGTCCTATAGCATGAACATTTTAATGCAACAAAGGTAAAAGAACTGAAAGGTACGCAGTTTCTCATTGTTTTTATTAACTATCCAGAGAGTTTAGATGCATCAAGGCACCATCCTGTAAAACCAGGGGAGCACTAAAACCTGGAATATAAGAGAGATTTACTCAAGAGACAGTTCAGCTGTACTTTAAAACACTTCTAACTGAAAGGTAAGACAGATACAACACTCTAATAATCTGTTTCTACATACGTGCAAGGAGTTTTTGATTCTCATCTGTATTGACTAGTTCATATGCTATGTTTCATCTAGATTTTGCTTGGAGTATACAAAGTCCAACAATTACTTCAGGTTTACAATTTAATTTGGCCTCCTTTTGAAGGGGGAAAGGTCTATTCCAATTATCATTGTTCACTAACAGCAGAGGTGAATTTGTTCCTATCTGATAACTCTGACATTTTATTAGATGAAACTGGTAGATTGATCCACTTTTAAACCATGCAGACATTTCACCGTATCTTCATGTCAGGAAGAGAAATAGCCAAAAAAAAAAAAAAAGTTGCAAAGTGTTGACTCTTCTAAATTATAGTAGTGATTTGGCTTTAAATTAAATAAGGCATAAGATTCCAACTGTCAGCTTCCACTTAACATTTAACATTGCAATGCTAAAAATTCAGATCACCAGAGCTTTAGTGACTTAGACAACATAGACCAAAAGCAGAAGCATGCAGTGAACCAGTTCAGGTTTTGAATTTGCCGTTATATTCCAAATTGCCACAGCCAGGGACCCATTAGCATAGCAAACCAAAGGTCATGATTTGGTCATAAGACCACTATTTCTCTCTTCTTTAGATTGTAGGGTTCACCCTCATTAGAATATCACTTTTATAGTAACAGTAAAAGAAACCTAAAAGTATTATCATCCTTTCCAAACTTCATTAAGTTTTCCTTTAATATTAACATCTTCCGTAAATTACTCTTTCCTTTATACTTTATTCTTACTTTGGCTCCAACCTTCTCACCATGAAGTTCTATAAAAAAACTTGCTTTAGATTCCCCTTGCCATTGCACAGTTTTCCTGCTTTCTCACATCTAACATACCTGAACAATTCATCTGTTCAAACTGTCTGAAGACATTCTTCCTTGAAATCAAGATTCCATTATTAGATCTAACGAGCAACAAGAAAGAAAAATCTTTTTTTATTTTTTACTTGCTCTGTCTGCTCTGCTCTGTTCAAGTGACTTTGTCTTCACAATTGTGCATTGACAGGTATGTCTGTATTTTTACTGGTATCTTTATTCTCTTCTGTCCCAGACTTATTCAGTGGCTTTTCCTGTTGCATCTTAGGAAGAGTGGAGGCCAAACTGTTCTTAAAACTTTTGACCAAAACCTCCCAGATCTTCTTGTCTACCAAGTAAGTCTTTCTTCCTTTCAACCTCACAGCTGTTCATCACATCTACCAGCCAGCACAGCATGAAAGAACACTAGCTGTTATCCTTAAACCCTGACATCTGTCTCTGTTTCTCCATCATGTTAATTTTTCTTTCCCAAGCATGAAAATCTTGTAATGTACCAGATTGGGTTTTGGTTTTGTTTGTGTGTGTGTGTGTGTGTGTGTGTTGTGGGGTTTTGTTTGGTTGGTTGGTTAGTTTGTTTTGTTTTAGTTTTTTGTGGTTTTTTTTTGCTTCGGTTTGGTTTGGTTTATTTTGTTGTGGCTTTTTTTGTTTGTTTGCTTGTTTGTTTGTTTGTTTGTTTCCAGACAGTCTTCATATCCATAATGTGAAGATATTTTGCCAAGGGTTTGCATATACCATAGATTATCAACAACTAAAAATATTATAAAGATGTTATCAGTTGCATTTATTGGCTTATATCAAAATTGACATGGCTGGACGCATAATAGAGAAATAGGTAGAAGCAATTTGGAGGGAACAAGCTAGTGAAAGGTTAAAAAGAAACAAGAGCACAGACGAAAAAGAAAGGGATAAATGTGGTTTGGATTTTCTTCATTTAATCCTCTCCTTTATTGAATTGGAAATATATGCATGATATTCTAGAATCAGGATTTTTTTATTACATATTTAATGGCTTACATGATGCACCCAAACTCTGTTATCAAAATAAATTCTGAATAATTTTAAAATTTTTGTGATACTCCTTTTTTCCCCCCTATCACATCACCACCAGCACAAGCTCTTCAATGCAAAGCTTCCTAAGTGTTTTATCATAGTGGTCTTCTACAGGCATTTTAGGTTCTCAGTGTTGAGAGAAATGATCACCAGCAGTAGCTGCTGACAGTGTGCCACTTTCTCAGGTAATCTGTTAAACTTGAAAGGTACTTCCTACAAAATACCCAAGTTCCCCAAGCAGACTGTTATTCCACCTCTTCCCTGTTCATGACAGTAGTTTCTTCTCTTATTTTCACCAAATTATCACTAGCAGGATGAGGACAATGTTTATCCAAGACAATAAGTGACTGACCCCAACTCCCAACAGGAGTCCTGCTTCCACTAGACATCACATGTACTTTCTCTTTTTCTAAAGGAGCACAAAAATATGGATAAATATTTTTTTATGTGTACACAGATATACTTGATCTAGAAAGATACATTTATACGTGTATATAGAGCTATATGTGAACATATAAAAATACATATTAGATAAATATATATATCCATATATATAAACTGTAGGGATATAATTTATAAAACTTCCTTTAATAAGAGCTGAAAAACTGAATGATTAAATTTAAATGTGAATAGAAAGGAATTAAACAAAAGTAAAGGGCAGGGTCATGGTCCCCCCTTCATAAGGCTGCTGGACAACACCTAACGTTTTTGTTCACAAAGGCAAAAAGTGGCAAAAAAGCGGATGAGGGGCAAAACCACATTGGAACATGTTCAGGGGCTACGGATCTGCCCGAGGAGGCCACCAAGGGGCTCTTCGCAACATCCACACTGTGCAGCACACAGGCCATCCTACAGCTACCTGTAAGACCACTAAAGGATGTAAGCCATTGCTCTATGTATCTTCTTATCATTAGGTCAGTGGCCTTATAAAGGGGGGATATTTGTGCATTAGTTGCACAAAGAGGGGCTATAAATTTGTGCATTAGTTGCATTGATTGTCCACAGTTGCATTTCCTTATAGGAAAGCAATGCAAATGCCTGATTTTCCGTCTGGCCTGGCCCCTGCCAGCCAGGAGAAAGGCAAGGGAAGGTGGGATGGGACCACGCTCAGTGACAAGGAGCCATGAGGTGAGTCGATCCCAAGCATAAGGGACATAAATAAATAAATAGGTTTATTTAGATTTAGTATATCGGTATCTCTGTAATTGGTTAAGACTCTCAATGTTTTTGAGTATGTCTATTTTATTCAGAGCTCTCGGCTGAGATTTTCCTTCTTCTAAATTGCCTAAGTTATACTAATTCCTCCAAAGCAGTAACATGTATAGGTAGTGTATACTTATAAGCCTTCTAAGTATTTATACCTGGTGTATACCTAGTGTATACCTATACCTTATACCTGTAAGCCACCATTAGGTCAACTTCTTTGTAGTAGATTTATGTAGCTTAACTAAAGTTATTTTGACACATTGCATGAGTATCCAGATGTATTTTTAGATTAATGTTTTTATTATTTACTCCCTGCAAGATATATTATTTTTGGCTTCTTGAAGTTTAGAACCCTAACCCAGCAGCAGAATACTAACCTGTGATCACTGTCATTTAGTTGACTTCTTTCAAATTATATTTAGGGTTTTGCTGTATTTAATTTTAGGCATCCTACTTCAGTCCATAAAATTAAAACATTAATAACTGTCTCTGTGTTCAACCACAAGAATTCTTTTTTAAATGAAGCTGTTCATTAAGCCAAGTTATTTGCATATTGCATGACATGCCACTGTGAAAGAAAGACTCATTCATATATGATAGTGCTCATCCTATTATGCCTGAGACTTGTGTCAGCACTTCATTTGCAAATTCTATTTTTGCTAGTTTGTAGCTCAGCTATGTAATCTTTCTGGGGCTGAAACTGACAAAGAATATCTCCACTACAGAGTTAATTTGAGCATCAAATTTCAAAGAAAATCAGGTTTACTGTTTCCATAAACTTTTTGTGCAAGCATGACACATCACGTTGTATTCTTGTCAGCTCTCATAAGCCAGGCAGGGTTGGGTCTTTAAATAAGAGACCTCCTGGGAAAATCCAGGAACCAGAAAAATATTAATAATATGGGTAATTCAAGAAGCATACATCTTTTCAAATTGGTAATGAGTCTATACTGTCTTGATGTCAACAAGCTAGCTACTACTATGCCTGGCACTTCTGGATTTAGAAATATCTGTATATTACCTACCATTGATTATAACTCAAGATGCTTATTACTTCTAAAATAACATTGTGGCAAAATACTGAATTACACTTAAATAATTTGCATATAAGTAAAACATATATCTGTGTGCATACACATATATATATAATGTGTAATTACAGATTGTTAAATTCAGATCATTACGGATTAAAGTTCTATTTAAAGTTCTATTTTCATACAAAATCTTGGTTATGACTCCAAAAACAACATGATCACAAAATAAATTAAAAATTTATTACCTCAAAAATCTTCCCTTTTTATCAATCACCAACTTTCAGTCAAGTTCGTTGATCAACAGGGTCACAAAACTTAGCACTCCAAAAAGTGCATAACTTTATTTATTTGTTCTTTGTATCTATAGTACACAAGGTGTAATGCAAACATTGAAAGACAGAAATCTTGCTTTCAGGAGAACAAAATCTATGGACAAATTTGCAATTTTTGTAGGAAAATTGTTTAATTCCATATTTGAGCATTAATTTAATTAAGTAATGGAGAACTAATAAAAAAGTATAAATGTTGTGCACAAATATATTTTGAAGTATGTATTATGAAGTATGATTTTGTATCTTAGTTCATTCTTTTTACCTTTTTTGGACGTCTTCTTATTCTACCACACATGCATAGCACTCAACGTTCAAGAAATGGGTGCACCTTGAGTGTATGTGTATTTAGACAAAGTCACATAATTATGTTTTCCATTTTCTCTATTCTTTCCTAATAATTCCTAGCATTCTTCTTCCTTGCTGACCAGTGAAAATTGACATTTTTTTCATGAAACTATTCGTGAAGACATTTTGAGTCACAACATTCAGTTCAGAGCTCGTATTTTTTTTATGCAGATGTAGTTGTTCCTGATTCTCCCCCTACATAACTTAGTTCACAGTTGCTAATATTGAAATGAAACACCAGGTTCATCACCATCACTTAGTATTAAGGAGATCCTTTCACAGCAGTTTATAACCAGGTTTGTGTTTTTACTACCTAGAATAATTGTTTTCGTTATCAAATGTTATTTCACTATTTGTATTCCCCTTTCAAATTACTAAGGAAGATAAGGCATAGTAAAGAGAGATTAAATGATCCATCACTGGTACTTCCAGGGCTCATTGGTAACTTGAGCTCGCCGTGTGTTACACAACTTTTTTCCTGTCTTTGAATTGGTTATTCATGAGTTGTTCTTTCCTTCTGTTAATTTAGTTTAGCCAAGAGATTTAGAGTGTGATCATGTCAAAAACATTTTAGAACATCTTAATTCCTAATAATACCTTTATTTCATTTTCCAACTGTGAGTTCAGGGAAATCTAACAAAATTTCACAGATGTGACTTCTTTCTTGCAAAAGCAATGTTGACTGTACATCCATTATATCATATTTGTCTTATAGCTCTATTTTTCTTTACATTTTCTTCCGATTTATCCACTAGATAAATTGGATTTTCTGGTCTATTGCTCTTCAATAGACTCTCTTCACACTCAACATAAAAAAGTGACACTGCATTGACAATTCTATGTTCTTCTG
This sequence comes from Pampusana beccarii, assembly GCA_013399365.1. Lineage (NCBI taxonomy): Eukaryota > Metazoa > Chordata > Aves > Columbiformes > Columbidae > Pampusana > Pampusana beccarii. Next base: position 597,330 of record VWYH01010163.1, read on the forward strand.
GTCCTGAGGCTGATTTAAAAGAAACAGAAACCACATGAAAGTTAACAGATCAAGGAAAACTTTACTAGCTTTGTGCATATACTATCCAGAATGAAAATAAGTTACTACTCTCAAACTTTTGTGGTTGACACTTAAATTTAAACAATTTGTCAGATTCACTCCCACTAAAAATATTTATGGTAACTTCCCTAAGTGTACTAGTAATAACTACCAAATAGATTTTACTCCTTTATCTGTTTTCAACTTGCTTTCCAAGAGTGCTTTTTAATTTTCTTTGCCATTTGTTGACCGTATCAATTCTGTAAAGATCAATGTAATTGGAAAAGAAGTTTTTTTCATAGGGATTGAGGTTTTTTCTTCTAGTAAGATTTTCCTTGATTTGTTAAAGAATTACCATGTTAAATTTTTAACTTCCTGGTAGACCCTTTGTTGTTTCTTTTAGTTGGACACATCTATTACAAAAAAGGTCTTTCATTTCTAACATCTTTCTGTACTCCTCTGTTAAAGATGCAAGCCTTCCCTCTACATCCTTTCCCCTCTTCTGCCCATCTCTCCTGTTGCAGTTTTTGTGTAGGGTATACAGTTATTCTGAGAATTCACTGTCGCATCTTTAAATGATTGTGCTGCTACAGCTATAATATTCCAGCCTTTTGGACAGATATTTCAACCAGCTGCTTCATTTCCCTCTCTGAAGCGAAATATGGTTTTAGTGGATTCTTTCCATTCCTACAGTGATTTTAAATATAAAGCTACTTCTGGTCACTTCTAGACAGAAATGTCTTCCTTCATGCTGCTTAGGTGTTTTCCTTTTGGCCCATTGCTCTGAGAAGCTATCTTTTAAAATGCAGGCAATTTACATGGTAATGATAAAATTCTCTTGCTATCAGTGTACTTCTTGCTCATCAGTTCTGTCAATTACATTTATTGCTACCTTCCTAATGGGTTGACCACTAGCTGTATACACTCATATTACAGCTGTTACACTCTAAGTTATCCCTGGATCTTCAAACTCATATAAACACAATGGCGCCTATTGATATAAAAGTATTTGCCTGATTTCACTCTGTGCTTTCTGCATTTCTTCATCTTTTGGAACCACTCCTCCATAGCATGGTTTACTTCAGTATTTCTAAGTGTTTTACTCCCTAATATTAAGTGATTCCATAGATTATTTTCCATCACCTTCTGTACATGCCAAATGTAGCAATATTCTTATCTAAAACCAGATGTTTTAGTTCATTCCTTTTATTTCTGGATTCCAATATTTTTACAGAAGCATATATACGTTTGATCTTTTTTCTTATTTTCATTTTGTTGTGGCTGTTATTTGGTGTTTCCTACAGGAAATATATTGATATCTGCCCTATCTGTTGTTGCCGTGAATAATATTGAATTTTTAAATTGATGCACCCCCAGAGAATGAAGCACTTGCTGACTTTCAAGCAGATTTTATTTTAATGATTTGATTCAAAGTTTTCCTAATTTAACATGACAGAAGTCTTGTTCCATTTTAGCTTTAGTTAAGCCAATCCTTCCTCTACAGGTTCTCTCTGTTTCTCTCTGTTATTTTTCCTGCATGGTTCTCTCGAGCACAGACCAACATTTTGTCTGCTTTGGAAACCTTGCAGAGAAATGGCACAGTACCTCATGGAAATCCTGATCTTAGGGGGTTTTTTTTTAAGAAATAAAAGCTCCAGTTTCAGACGAAGGACTGAATGATACAGCTATCTGTAAGAAAGGATCTCTTTCTCCAATCAGCTATTTCAGAAAACCTTTTTTTTGCAGTGTATTACTGCAAAAGTTACATTTCCATCAGAAGATCCTAATTTGCTGAGGAAGCACTTACTGGAAAAATTCCTGCCAAGCTCAAGTCACATCCTCAAGTGTGAATGTAGAAAGAGACAAAGAAAAGTCACAGAAAAATATATCAACTTTGGTAATTTTTAAATGTAAAAAGAGTGATTATTGTAGTTGAACAACTTTGGTCACAAGGCTGTCCAAGTCTGACTGTTCATAAGTAGTCTTAAATATTAGTCTTTCTAATATAAACTGCCCAAGCCGTGGGACTAGTGACACAAGAAAAAGTAAGTATTTGACAATTAATTGGCAATAACGTTACAAATACCAGAAATTCTTTTAATCTAACAATATGGCATATGCTGCTGTTTTGCAGACTATCATTTTTTTCCTATTATTACATCTCTAGAAAGGTTCAATTTTCTATTCCAAAACCAATTCAACTGCTTCAAGAATTATTTGAGGTGTTGTTTTGTTTTGTTTTGTTTTTTGGTTTGGTTTGGTTTGGTTTGGTTTGGTTTGGTTTGGTTTGGTTTGGTTTGGTTTAATTGAGGGCAAATTAATGGCCATAGATGTAAGAAAATGCTTAGAGGAAGTATCCATTAAAGTGTTTTAATCCATCAGTGACAAAATTGTCAGGAACCCGTATAGGGTTTGGTTTTGCACCCAAGTATACTTTTACACAGTGCACTTCAACAAACTTCACAAAGGCTTCCAAGAAACTTGCAGACAGGCTACAAAATTTAAGGACTCCATATGGAAGTAAAGCTTGCCGAGTCCTTGAATACCACCTGGTCTTGATGCCTGACTATTTAACATATCCTGACGAATCATGCTGCTATTTTGACACTGCCAAAGAAGAAACCTAAAAACCCACCGATTTCAGAAGTCTATAACAGAGGCCTCCAAAATACAACAACAGGATGATACTAGTGCCCCCAGTGGTATAAATACAAATCACAAAAGCCTATTACTAATAGCTGCAACACACAGTAGTATCAGTTTTAGAGCCTAAGTGGAAATTGCAAAGAACTGCATAACAACCTATTGATGCTGATTGTGATAGATAGCATCAGCAGAGACACCTTTGAGATGCAGTTGGGGAGGGATGAGGAGGAAGGAGAGGGAAAGGAAGAGGAAATGCAAAAGGAAGAAGAGAGAGTGGAGACTGAAGTTATAATTTGCAATGGTAGGGCTCATTTCTATAATCTACAATATATTTCTGAAATTCCTATGAGGCTTTAGAAAAATCTGGTATAAGGCATTTGGAACTGATGGTGGTGGCATGTAGAGGTTCATCCTTTACATTGCTTTGCAGTTAGAACATGTAACAAAGAAATAATATTTTTTTCGGATTTCTGGCTTTGGTATTCATGGAACAAAACATGCGTGGAAGTTTGGAAGTCAGCATAGCTCCATGGAAACTGAGATGAACCTGTGTTTTTTTTAATCTTCAGAATCAGAATTTGTGCTGGCACATATTTCTAGAACAGAAACTTCCAAAATTCTTATAATGTTTTATTAATAAATCTATACAGATTGAAAAGTTAGTTACCTTACTAGAAATTGAGCATAGTTGTTCCTATCTGTTTTCAAACTATAATTATTTTGCACCTTCCTAGTCTTACACTGAGAGAGTTAAAGGAGTAAGCTTTTTCAGAAACAGAACCATCTACTTGAAGAGTATTGTTAAGACAGTATTCAAAGCTCTAAAAAATTCTTCCTATACTCTTATTTTTGGAATTAAGGAAGAAAAACATAAGTAATCTTAGGGTTCAGACAACAATTTAGTGGCAGAGGGGAGAAGATAATTCTGGTATCTAATGCTTAACTATAGCCTTCCTTAGTAATAATGCATGGATCAACACTGAAAAGTAATTGTATTATAGCTGCTACTATTTAATGTACTATAAATCTAAGCCCTGATAACCAGATTGCTTTTAGTCTTTTCTACGTACAGCATGAAAACCATTCTCTCAGACCAAATTTGACATGCTTAAAAACTACTCATATTATGAACTTGATAATCTACTGTATCTGATACTTTGCAATTGGATGGACTAAATCAGCACACGATCAGTTATCACAGTTTCTACTAATGAGCCATAACTTGCTAAAGTGTGGTAACTCACTTTCAGCATATGCTTACATGCTAAGAAAATATTTAGAACTACCCTGAGATAAGTCTTCCAGACTGCCACCCATCTGCCGCTAGCACAAATATGAACTCAGTGATACACCTGATTAAACGGGTAACTACTGCCACCATTTCATCTGAAGTTTTGGTGAAAACAACAGATAACAGGTTTATACTTCTGTAACAATCCAGATGGTGATAATTCTTTTCTAAGTATCTTAGGACTGCAGGTAGAAATATGTTGACAAAACACATCACTGAAATTTTAACACCACTTGACATTCAGAGTTAAAGCAAGTATTTTTATCTGCTTTTACTATTTATTACTGCTATACATTCTTCGTTGGTTGGAAGGCACTGGACATTGTCTCCCATTTAGGGAGGAGACTATTGGTACTTTTTTTCTACTGTCATTGACATATCAACACCAAAAGATGTTCAGTGAACTCTAAGACAGTATTTTGTTCAAATGTGAACAATATGGCCTGCAATTTCTTCTGCCACAATCAGTTGGACAATATGTCACAAATTCTACTCAAGGAGGTGGTTTATAGAACAGAATTTTGGTATTACATACCATGCCAGAGCCTTGATCTATATTGGGTAATTGCCTGTATTGTATAGACCTGAAGTTATTCAAGATTTGATGGCTCCTATGAATAATACTGCATGAACACAGCATAGCATGTAAGAATGGATGTAACTCTACTGAAACCTCAATTTTGAGTTCCGTAATAGGATTGTGAAAAGAATCTACCATAATATTTCAACAGCAGTTTAGTAATACCTTGTTCCAGGTTCTGTGGATCTTCCAGGAGATGTTGATTAATCTCTCACATCTGTTAATGCATACCTGCATTCTCAATTTGTCTGGACATATTTGAAGAAAGCAACAATATGGTTTGCATTGGAGTTACTCTAGCAGATTTTATAATAATTTAATGCATAATAATTTAATAATCAAATGCAGCATGCATTTGATGAAGGTCAGATGTACTCAGTGTTTCTAAAAATCGTCCTTTTATTAACTGATTAACAGTGGCTTCAGTTTACTAATAAATTTAGTACAAATTAAATTTACACTTAATTATACTGATTCTTTCATATTGTATTAAGGTTAAAGAGTGTATTTTTTTCAAATCTTTGTTACTTTGGAACTCTTTACAAAGAGACTGGTCTGGTCTCTGAACTTCCAATCTGTAGAAGCCTCTTCATATCCAGTAATTGAACACAGTCTTCCACCTAGCAGGTTCTCCTCACCGGCTCTGGTATGGCAAATTCCTCTAAATGTTAGTGCTACTAACCCTCCCTCACACAAATATTCCTAGGCATCTACTCTGCAGATGACAGATATTCTCCCTAAGGGCTAAAACATACGTGTACCTTGGAAATGTACAGTCTACAACTCTTCCAAAGCTGGCAGGCCTAACAACAACAGGTCCAACTTTTTGGGTGGCAAACCTACAATACACGATATCCTTTTGTCCAATATTTCCAAATATCTATAGCCTGGGCTACCAGACCTCCCCAAATGCAGCAGATCATTGCCGGAAGTGGTGGGGTGGTGGATTACCACTCAAATGGGATGTTTAGTCTCTAAAAGCCACAGCTTACTACTCATATCAGTGGAGCTGGCAGGTCTGATTGAAGCACCTATTCCAGTGCTGACAGTCCTCCAAAAAACATTTTACAGACAGTTCTTCTGTTAGTGGTCCTTTTACCTAGATTTATGTCTTTATAAAACTTGTATGTTGCTCTACTGGCAGAGTAGATCTGCGTATATGTGAGCCCTAGGCCTCTGGAGGAAAGAAGTCCTTTCAGCTGGGAACTGGTATTGGCCGTTGCTCAGCAAAAACAAATCCCAGTGGGACAGTGCTTGTCAGAAAGAGGCATTATTAATGCAGAGGCATTGACATTGGCAATTTTTAACTGGCAGTGAAGAGCTGTTTAAGTTGGGTCTTTCATAAAAAATATGTTTCACTGCAAAATGTCAGTTGACTTTTTCTCAGACTCTTAGCTGAATTTTCAAGCTGAAAGGTGACAAACCTTTTCCAAATAGCCAGGGGTTTTGAGCATTTGGCTGAAGAGATGAGGGCTAGAAACTATATCTTCACTCTGCATTTGGTAGATGAGTTGTCAGGCATCAGTCGATGGATGCTTCCCCTTAGTTTTTCCTAAAAGATACTATTTCAACTGTCTTCATTTCATTCTGATGTGAGATGGAAAATTTTCAACCTCAAAATAAACTGGGAGATTATCAAACAAGAAAAACAGCTTCTGAAGAAGATCAAGCCTTTTTCTGAAATGCTTAGCTACATGGGCTATGATAAGTGATTTAATTTCTCTCCTACTATGAAAGTAGAGATAATATAATTGCCTAGCTTATACTGTTGTCATGATGAACAACCAATGTCTGTGGTGTACTTAGCAAACTTGGAGTGCTCTAGCATTTCTTGAGGCCTGGAAAAAGTTTCATAGCACCTATAAGAGGAATGATGTGCGCTCACAGACTTTGCATCCTGCAGGGGACAGTACATTTCACCAAAGGATTGAATTGAGCTTTAAAATATAATTTTGCATGCAGCAGAACGCAGTATGATTTTTACAGGCAACACGGGACATCAGTGGCAAAAGAAACCTATTTAGTGCTATATTTTTTCCCAAAACACTTTTCAAAGCAGTTTTACTCAGAGGCTAAGGAGTGTGTAAGATTTTACATGCATTTTGATACAAAATTCAGCTGAATTAGGTATTTAATGGGTCCAGACATTCTAAGATAGTGAGGATATACTTTTTTTATTGATTTAAATCCATATCACATTTAGCTGTTTATATATTACACACATGCATCAACGATTACTCCTTACTGAGCTCTAATTATCCAGAAGGTTTGGCAGTTAAAGAAGCTGAAAGTCAAAGTTTGCTTGACAAACTAATGGAGGTAACTGTTGTTTTAAAACACAGTGAAAAGTTGTGTAACTACAATGCCACAGACAATGCAGAGAACACCTTTCAGCTTTTACAAAACAGTGTTCCCTTGATAAAATCTGAGAAGCAACATTAAATTTTAGCTCAATTTTTAAAGAAACAGCTTTTTCATCTTCTTAATTCTATATATGTGTCTAATCCAGATGACTTAATTTGGTCTACTCATGTACTTAAAAGTAAATGTGTACTTAAGCGTTGATATGATTAGCTTCTTCAGAACTATATGGTGGAGTCATGTACCATTCATCTTATATCAGATGCATTTTGTAAATTATTTTTATGTTAAATATTGTATATTACATTGGATTTGAAAAAAAGAATTATTAGAATATTGTTATTAGTTTGTTGCCATTATGCTTGGACAGTTGCAGAGAACCTTTTAGGGCTATTATCAACATGAACTGTGGGAGGCTGATTTTCTTATATGAATCTGACTCATTCTGCTATTACTAAGAAGAGGGGGGTTATTTTAGAACTATCTCTGTGAAAGTAGCCATTTACGTCTTATGATTTACTTCATAATAAGATTATTTTTTAAAGTAAAATATAGGCTTTCAAATGACTGACACAAGCTGTGCGCCTGTATACCAAAACATTTTTAATAGTACCTACAATAATCTAGTTACATTTTTCATTATTTTTCTCTCTTATCCCTTAAATGTTTAACCCAAACCACATTGTAACCCATCTCCTAATCTACCTTGACACTGTCATGTTTCCTAGATTCCTATCATCAGAGTTATTGAGATTTTCTTCACATCAACCAAGCTGACCTACTGATACTGAACACATGCCTGCAACTCATTTATGTCATGAAGACAATCACAGGAATGTAAAATTATTCTATATAGAGACAAAAAGAAACTGGTGGTATAAAAACTATTAATACTTTTTCAATTCTAAAACTGGAGCAATAGTCTGCTGTGCCCAGTTACAAAAGGAAAGGTGTCATTTATTCCCTGAAATAAAATACATGGGGAAAGGTGATGGGTAATTGAGCATTACACAAATGTGAAATTTTCTAATTTTAGCAGAACCACTATTATACTAAATTATTAAAAAAATATCATTCAAAATACAATAGACTAAGGCACATGGCAATGCCCTTTGAAAGCAAAGAAAAGGTCCTGACTACAGCAAAAAACAGTTTAGGACCTAAAATGTACTTTATTACCAAAAAGACAAAAAGTGCAAAAACAGTTTTCACCATTTAGCACCTGCATCCAGTTATTAAAAAAAAAAAAAGAAAAAAAAAGTGCTACTGTATATTTGGAAACTGAAAAACTGACTTTTATATAAGTCTCGTAGTGAAGCATCTCATCCACTTGAGAAGATTGTACTTCCATATTCCTCAAATACAGCTAAGGCAGATTAAACTTCTTGAAATGAAAGCATGGTCAATGGATGATGATTTAATTGCTCAAAACAATGCATCAGAGGGAATAAAATGTATCATATACATTATGTCGGGTGATATGTATTCCATAAAGGGGCTTGTAAAATCAGAGACTTTGTATAAATCAGAATGAAGGGAACTCACATATGACTGCATGTATATTCTGCATATATACATGCATGTGCATATGCTGTTGTGAACTTGACTTTGTCATAATTATATTTGCACAATAACTTAATTTTATCATTGTATATGGAATGCTTATCAGGACCTTTTCTCTGCCACTTAGTCATTTAACCATGGAATATGGTAAAATATAAATAAAAACATAAATAGAAGGTGATAGTGATTTGCCATAGGAGCTTTCTGAAGTACATATTTTTTCCTTAAAAATACACAGAACAGAGAATATATAAAAGCTAACACAGGAAATATTTCCACAGTCTCAACATGCATGTATTTACTACTTATATTATATGAAGATGTACAGACTAAAATAATGTTAACTAACTGATAGCCATCTATTTCACTACTGTCCCACAATAAGCTAAATATCTGTCCATGATTTGCTTCCTAATTGGCAGGCAGCAGATAAGAAAGATTCTCTATTCTTGTGTCACTTTATTGCTGGGTACTGCCTAGGAATAGGACAATCTAGTTCAAGATGCTAGCCCCAGAATTGCACTCAGAAGTAGGTCATGGAAGGTAGGTACCTTTTCCACATTATATACATAAAATTGTATCAGAGCACAGTTGGTCTTCTATTTCATTTAAAATGCAAAGAGCCAGGTTCCCTGCTGCAATGAATAATGACTGAAGTGGAAGGGGGAAAATGCATACACATACCTTAGGTTATCTAAAGTTTGGCAATTACGTTGCTTGTTTTGAGAGTAAGAGATGTACCTGTCAAGTTTTTTTTCCTAACTCATATAGAAAGGATTTAACTTTGTCTTCTTCAGTGAAAAGCATGATTAATATTTGAAGACCTTTCTGACAAAATAGAATGACGTAAGTTGTAAAATACAGTTTTTTTAGGATATGACATTTGATTTTGACCTTTAAATTGCCTTGTCAACAATGGATTATATATAAAATAGTATCAACAACATCCCTTAAGAGTTATTTAAAATCATACTATAAAGCCATTATTTTGAGTCTTTGCAGAACAGCACGGCATGGAAGACTGCATCTAATCTAAGAACATATTCCCAAATGAATAGAAGAGCATGTACTTATGTTTCAAACTTAAGAAATAAATTCCCCTCTAGCATTACGCTGGAGTAAGGCACTTCATGTGGAAAGAGTGGTTTCACTTAACTTTCTGAAACCCTGCTTACACGGTTATAACCTTTGTCATCACTAAATGCTGAGGGGAAATTTTTAACTTTAATGATATAGTGAAATGGGTATCATAGCAGAAGTAATCTTTTCCAGCATGCCCTATTAAAAGATTTCTAGTATTGCTATGGAAATAACTTAAACCTGCAAGATACTGCACATCATTAAAGGCACTGAGTGGGCCATAATACAAGATCTACTGAATGAAATGCTACTTTGTCATTTTGGTAAAGATCAGTATGAATCAATATCAGTATCTTTTCAAATACTTTTTAATACATGATCGTCTTATTCAAAGCTACTTTTGGAAAACAGTATTTGTGTTTAGTAAAATTTACCAGTAGCCTGTCCACCTAATAATAATCTGCTTTTTTAATCTCTAATTTTTCCTATTGATTCACCAACTGCTGCTTTTTCTTACATGTCACAAGTGTCACTTACGTTTTTTCCCCAAGTTGTCATTGCTATTTATTGAGTAACCTAAGATAGCAGATGCTAACCATTTCATTAAAAAACACAGGCTAACTAGACAGACATCAAATCACAATGACAATATATACATTCATGCACCAGTAATCTTTCGCAAGTCCCCACTGTCACCATGCTGAATGAAAACAATAGGTAATATAGCTGGTGTTTGTACGAGTAGCAATTTTTTTTTAACAATATTGCTGTTCTAATCACTACTAAGTATTCTGCTTTTCTCAATATGGTGCTGTTGCAAGGGTCCTTTCTTCCAATTGCAGTCATTATGGCCAGCTTCCCTAGATGCTTCTATGTCACAGAAGATGTGTCTTTCACCAGCTGGTGCTAGGTTTCCCTTTATGTTTTTGATGGTGGCAAAGAGCTGCTTCTGAGCTCCCTGTGACATGAGCAGTGAAGGGGCTCTCTTAGCACGGAACAGTGAAATAAAATATTAGCTGCCTGTAACACTATAATAAAGCACTTATTTTGCAGCAAGCATTTGTGCATTTTGGAATAAAGTGTGCAGGAAAGTTGTAGAGCATTTGCATTGCAAAAATAATTAGCAAGGGAATTTCTGAGATTAGAGGGTCAAAAATTCAATTGGCATAGTCCTTGTGGTTTCGTCATAGCAATGCCACTCACTTCACAGCTAAAAAGAGTCATGTCAACCAATTATACGTAGACTTCTCAGGGAACAAAACACTAAATAAAAAGTTAGTGAATCACAGCTGAGCTTTGAGTTGCTCGGCTAAGAGAATGTATAAGGTTTCAGAGAAGAGCTGAAGTTCTACCTAGCTATTTTGTTTGTTTCTTAATATCAGCATGTGTTCCCTTGATTTAAGAATGAAGGCAGCATCTTCGCATGGTGGTCTGAAGTGTTCACAGGGCCCAGGTAACTTCATTTTAAATTTAAATTAGAATATTTCTGTTATTTGTCTAAAAGAGGCATTCCTAAATCCTGGTGGCAGATGCTAGAAAGTTGATATTTCTAGTGAGAGAATATAAACAAAAGGAACGTAAGCAGCAGGAACAAAAACTGGGAAAACTGAAGGATAATATAGGTAGATGGAATTCCAACGCAAGCTTGACAAAGGCAGCAAGTTATCTCTGTTGCTGAAAGGTTTGAATGACTTTCGGACAAACAGTTTTTAAATTGCTTGCCCGTTCCATGAGCACCTTTTCTTCGGAATAATCTAAATACCAGCTGCGCCTCCCTCTGGGGGCTTCCTGCCTGTTTGTACTCAGTAGACAGTTCAATGAGCCATCCTCGCCCCAAAAATACCCCTATGGATTTCTGGAATTTGTGAAAAGGGTGGTTTAAGATGGGCATCTATAAACATGGATGTCCAGATAGATAGAGGAGAAACACAGCTTTTGACAGCTCCCTTTACAAGTCAGCTGGACTTGTGTCTGCCATTGCCAGGGAGAGCTATGATGAGATAGTTGTCTTACAACCAAATCCCTCTCAAGGTTAGCACACCACTGGAGGAAATTTGCTTGTATAGGAACATAAACTAATAGAAGAAAGATCAGTTGAACTGGGTTAATAATATTCGTAACACTGGTGAAATCTAGAACATTGTGAAATGTGTGGGTATTTGCAAGCAGTTTACTGCAAACAACTGTGGTAAAGTTCATCTCATTGTGCTTTTGTTCACCTGTCATTCTCACTATGTCCATGTACTGATGCACTGGAAATGTCCTCCTTCACAATTCTGAACAGTTCGAACTCATTCTAGTCCTGTCACAGCTCATTTTTTTTCACCCTCACATTGCCAATTTCTAGAGCAACCTCTTTATGAGGTAGCTGCTGAGCACTTATGTCAGACTTTTCCCCAAATCTCTGAAAACCTCAGCCTTCTGGACTAGTTCCATATTTCAAATAATCATGTCTGGCCATAGCCCAAACAGAGCACATTTGTCAGCTCAGCCAAGACATTAATATTCACATTGTGTCCCATTCCTTACAGCTAGCATTTAAGCCTTAAGAATACCGGAAAGATGCCTGGCAGGATGTGAAAGGATACTATTTTCTCCTTTAAATAGAAAGAAAAAAAATATATAGGAGCTACAAGCACACTCGATGACTAATTTTTAAAAGCAGAACTTTCTAGGCTATATTAAGAGCCACAACAGCAAATACTGCATGTGCGGTTTAAAATATTTAATAGTAATTTTAAGTTACATAACCATTAAATTATTCGAAATAGACATTTGTGCTGTTCTAAGCATACACAGACACATAGACCAATGAATAATTGTCTTTTCTTTCTGAGAGTCGTGTCCCATTTCTTATGATTCCTGTCTCTGAATTAAGTTTGATGACTGGATGAATACAAATTAATCTCCAGTTTTTATCTGTTATGGGTTTTGTTTGTTTGTTTTTGCTTTTGTGGGGTTTTGTTTGCTTGTTTGTTTGTTTGTTTTTCCAACCAAGGAAGTCAAAATAGTTTCTGCTGGGCATATCTTGGATGTTCTTAATAGTTATAATACATCTGCAATTAAATTAATAACGAAATTATTTCAAGAAGTTCCCACTGTTACATTTAATTCCTTTTCTTGATCCCTCTTTTTAATATTTTGATTTTCCCCCTTTAAATAATAGTAGCCTGATAAAATTCCCAGTAAAATAATTTAAAACATTTCCATTAACTTCATCAGAAATTGATGAATTTGGATTAACAAATGAGTGTATTTACAACATGCCACAGTGAAATGTTGAGATGTTGCTTAATACTTTACAATATCTACAAATAAAACTTTCATCATGTCCATCCACATGATATTATTATTATTATTATTATTATTATTATTATTATTATTATTATGGAAAGTGGGGCAAATTGTTCTGAAAGCTAAAAGTAGATTTGCATTCTGCTTTCAGATAACTTTAAAGAATACAAGGTCGCTTTACTTTCTCATATATATTTTAGTTCACATTATAAATAAATATGGTACTAGGGAATGATTCAAGAAATAACTGAAACCTCACAGCTATGGACATACAGGCATCAGAGTTCATCCATGGTTTAGCTTGCATGGCTGAGAAGTCCAGAAGAGCCACTTTCCTTTCTCAAGTCTCCCACAGGTTTGTAACATGCTTTAATCCCCACTTACTCCTAAAACAGGCCTTTTACATGGTGGCAGGGAGCTGTGCTCTGCTGGACAACAAAGACTGGGGTTTCCTCCATGTAGGTGCTTGTGAGGCAGAGTTCTGCAGCCAAAGGGTCTTGATGCTATGCTTTTGTCTGAAATATTACACAAATCAATGTAATATATTTAAGTCTTTCAGGAGAAACATGGCTGATGGCAGAGAATTAACTACCTTGTTTAGACAGCAATGTGTTCTGAGAAGGTAACCAAGGGTACCCAATAATGGCTTCTGATAGCAATGAAAAGGTTCTGTTAACATTACTGGAAGTTAGACTGGATCACAAATCATTACAGTACTTTGTAACCTTTGTTTCATTTGACAAGATAATAAAAATCAGTTATCTGTTAGAGTGTAATGAAAAAGAACAAAATTCAATTTATACAAAAATAGATCGTGCTACAATGCAACAGTCTTACAGGGCTTTCTTATTTATAGATTTTTCTCTAAAAGGTGACAGTTATCACCTTAATATCTTGTCACTTTACATGAATATGTAGATTTATCCTCAAAAGACCTCCAAAATATGGAACAAATTAATTCAGTGTTACAAGGTGACAAACTGGCTGAAGAAGTCGCATGGGTAGTACGTGGGAGAATCAAAACCCCTGACTGCTGAAGAACCAGAAATTCAGTGAAAACCAAGCTCCAATACATTCCATGTTATTTGGTATGGTGGAAAATGAACAAATGAAAACCTCTGCTGAATACTCAACACCAAACAAATATGAAGATATTAAGTACATTTTAACCACAAATAATGTTTTATGATGTGTTTCTTACAGTAATCTCTCATAACAGAAAGTTTTCAAGCTTGTATATTTTTCCTCACATTGAAAGAAAAAAAAACCACACAAAACAAAAACAAAACAATAACAACAACCAGAAAAATCAAACTTCATTTAAAAATCACATCGGCAAGAACAGTCACAGTAATTTTCAATCCTCAGCCTGCAAGTAATAGATTTTCCCCTTCACTCCTACTTTTATTACAGAGATTCCATTTTCTTGTCAAACTGGATATCCACTTTTGAAAAAACAGGTTGTGTTTGCTTTAGGCTCTATGCAAGGAGAGTAACATCCCGCAAGAAGCTTTATCATATGGTCAAAGCTGCTGGCCTACCAGCTAACCCTGAGATGAAAATGAAATAACATTCCTGTGAAGTCTCTTGGGACTTGTAGTTTTCTTTGAGTATAATAACTCTCTGAATGAAACGGATCCCCTGAAGTATGAACGTATCTCCATCTATGTCAGTTTGTTTACTAAAAACACAAATTCAGCCCCCTTGCATTTTTCATATCACTGAAAAACTTAATGAATTTTCTAATGAATACCCTTCTTATTAACTGTTCATCTGCATACAGCTTTCCACAAATCTACCCTTAACTAAAAAAAAAAGTCTATTTGAATTTTAGTACTCTGTTTGTGATTAGAAAGCAGAAGGACAGGGAAATTGTCCAACCAGTCAGGCATCAGTTTAGGAAAGCCAAAGCCCTTGTGGAATTAAATCAGGGCAGGGACATAAAGGGTAACAAGAAAAGCTTCTATAGGTACGTCAGTGATAAAAGGAAGACTAGGGAAAATGCAGGCTGTCTCCAGAAGGAAAATGGGAGACCTGGTTACCTGGGATACGGAGAAGGCTCAGTCTACACTGGCAAGTACTCTAGCCATACCACCCAAGTCACAGAAAGCAAACGCAGGGACCGGGAGAACAAAGAGCCACCCCACCGCTCATGACAGGTGGTTCGAACTAAATGATCTTTAAGGTCCCTTCCATCCCAAACCATTCTATGATTTTATGAAAGAATTTTACTTCAGGAAGATTTGGAATTTCTTCAGTAACCAGTCTCCATATTTGAAAAACTAAGTCTGCAGATATTCCATTTCATATTTTATCAATGCAGTCACTTAGAAGTGTACTCCAAGTGTCTTCATGCATTGAGTTTCAATATAAATAAGAATACTAAGCTGCTATTACTTGTGGGTAAAGCAGCCTGAAGGACTAGCAGACGTAATACAGGCTGGCACACAAAATAAGGGGAAATCATTAATCAGAGATGAACCCCAAAAACATGTGTCTATGGTACTGTTCAAAGTATTTCTCACTCTAGAGACAGATTGCTTTCAGAATAAGATCTTTGTTTATTTTAAAGAATTACTATGTGTATCCTTAAAGGAACCTGCAAGTCCACCAAATATGAGAGAAAGCGAAGTATTTACCAAATCCATATGAACCACTATCCCCTCACTTCTCTCTGTGTGTACACATTTTGCATATTGGAAACACAAAGATACAGCACACTATTCAGTTTGGTTGTCAGGCTTGATTTTAGTGAAGCAAAATTAAGTTATAGAAAGTTATGTAGAAGGATTACTTGAATTTCAGAAAAAAAAATTGCTCTGATTCCATTTAAAAATATTTCTCTTGCTTCTGAAACAGACTTGTTTTTATATAAATAATAAACCAAATCACAAATGCGGATTATGTGGTAAGGATATTTTTTTTGTCTTTAACTTTCTTCTTGCCAAATACTGGAGTGGCATTAATCAGTAGTTCCTTTTCCTGGTAACAACATGATGTCCTGGTTGTTCGACTTGTTCGTGCTTGGCTGTACAAGCAGGATATTGAAGCCATGGACCTATGGACCAGCAAAAACATACATGTATAACAAGGAAGACAATTACAGTTAGCTGTATTTCCAGTGAATTTATAGAACATTTGTAAACATTGCCGTGAAAGGCAACCAAGGAGACTTAGGAAACTAAAAATTATAGGCCAGTTTACCAATCCATTTAGCAGTAGAGAGAGCAGTGTAATTGCCCGTGATTTCTTCAGTTCAAATGTAAATTAACTTATAGACAGCATACTTTAGATATGCAGATGCAAGTGATTTGCTTATTCCGTTCCGTTTATATCGTAGTTAAATAGGATACAAATTTAACAAAATAAAAGATATCACAGTCTCAAAGTTCCACAGTTATCTCCCATAAAGTAAAACTCAGAGAATTACTGACCAGTTTTAACAGTGATCTTTCACTAGCAATGAAACTAAAGAACTAAATGCATGCAGCTACCTCAGTTTCTTTGGAGTTCATGAATGAAGTACATGAATTCTGATCTGATATTTTTGTGAAGTACCTTCAATTTAGAGAGGGAAGAGCACTGATGACATACGTTTCTGCACTCAAAGGGTGTGCTTTGTAGGCAGGACATGGAAAACACACTTTAATTTGAGCAGAACATTGATTTCTATTAAACATACAGAATTAGTATAGTTTCTCTCAGAGATCTACATTATCTTGAAATTTGTCATTAATTCATGTTAACTTCTTTTGGTGCTCAAGAAAAAAAAAAAAGTAAGAAAAAGAGCTCCAACTGTGTTTGTTATTCTTTTGATAGCTATTGTTAATGTCCCCGTATACTTAAAAAAAAAAAAAAAAACCTCCACACCAATATGCAATTAACCTCACTGTCATAAGAAAATTAAAATTGTACATACTATCCAAAATCAATACATGTGAGTCTTTCCTGCATATCAATGTCTGATTCATATCAAGCAGCTCATCTGCATATGAAAAGACTGACCTTTAAGACAAGGAAGACAGAATCAGATATTAAAAAAATGGATTTTTTATACAGTGTGATGGTTTTTGCAAGGGAAATTGCTTACAGAAATCTAATACGATGTATGAAAGGTCAGATTTCTCAGAAGTTCCCAGGGAAATAATTACATTTTTCACTATTTTTTATAATGTTTAATAAGGGAGAAATACTCTCTTTCCTTCATACATCAAGAAGCTTGGATAAGTTTAGTTTCCATCCAAAAATAAAACAAAGCTGAACAGAAGTGGTTCAACAGTTTTAGACAGGTAGCAGCTCTTGAGGACTGTGGGTATTTACTAAGAAACAGCTATTTTTAGGTAGCCAACATAATTGTGAAGATATAGAGAGATACAACCTGTGGAGGTGGTTAGGTGGTCAGTTCTATCAATACGAGCAGTTCATCAAGAATTATCCAGTACATAACTACATAAAAACTGTATGAAAACAAGTGCCTCCTATAAATAATAATTTAGATTTTTTTCTCTTTTTTAAAAATTGCTTTGCTCTGAAAAAAAAAAGAAGACATTGAGATGTAAATCAACTGATACAACAAAATACTTTGAATTAAAAGATCAAAAAAATTGGTTGTTTTAGCATGCTTGGTATAGAAACAATGGGGTTTATTTTTGTTTGGTTTTGTTTTGGTTTTTTGGTTTGTTTGTTTTGTTGTTTTTTTTTTTCTTTCTACTTCTGGACACAATACTTAAGTGAAAACTTGGATAAGTTGACTATTAAACCTTTAAGAACAAGGCAAAAAGAACAGCAACGTTGATTATCTTTGAGAAATGTGACTGAATGTGAAGAAGCACAATTCAGAATAAAATATTTATTTTACTTGCTCTGTAAAGTGTCTATTCAAAAATTGTCATAAATGGATGTCATCTTGGATGATACAGTAAAGAAGGCAACTTATATGTAATGCATTTTGTTCATGTTTTCTCATATTCATTTTGCCTAAATTTAGTACCATGTTTCGTCTGCTATCCCTTTAAAAAAACCCAAAAAACATCCACTCCCTGCAAGTATTTTTGGCAGGCTTTACAGGCTGGTCTTGTACCCATGTACATCATGACCCTTTTGCTAATCAACTAATTATGCTCAGGCCCATCTCAATTCTCATTACATCATTTAACTCTTGAAACATGCCCTCCCACATTTAAATAGTCAGAAATCTCTCAGTTCATTGTTGTGTCCATAAAACTTCCAAATGCACATGTAGTCCTAAGCCCCTCTGGACTGAGTTTAATGAAATTAAATTTCTTTGGGAGCACAAAAACTCCTCATCTGCCTTGCTTCTATTTCTGTATCTACGCAGCCTGAGTACCCAGCTTTGATTTTAGTGCTAGCAAAAATCAGTACGTTAACTTTCAGAGAGATAAAGGAAGTTTGTTAAAGCAAGTATGGAGAAGTAAAAACTAGATGTATGTTCACAATCAACAGTGTAAACTACAGCAAAAGCCCAGTTTCTTCTTGATCTGGAAAAAAAGCAGCTGAAATGTAGTAATAAAAAATAATTTTGAAGTTTAGCATTAGTTTTGATTCAGAACAGGGTCTAAATTACCATCTGTCTCAGACTCACCTCCTCTCTGGTTTTATATGAACTTCAGTTAGGCACTGAACAGCCAGCTGGGAGCAGGTTGTTGTGGCAAGAGCAGGATGTACGGCTCCAGCCACGTGGATGATAAAGGAAGATCTATACTAACATGATCATCCAGACGGCCAAAGAAGAAATAATACTAACATGATTAAATCACAGTAATTAGTCAAACATAAAGGGCCTTGGACAGGTTATACAGAAGTATGTTTTTTATGAGTGTAAGGAGTGATAGCCCAGACCAGTGAGAATGATATCTTGGGCCGGAAAACTGCCCCCAAATGTATGATGTATGAATGCTGGGTCTGGACGTGTGAATGCGTTGCTGGNTCTCAGCTCAGCTCTGACTGGCTCTGCTCTAGCTGGTAAAAAGAACTCTGTGTCTGCGTATCTGTATGCATGCCTGTATGCATCGTTTTCATCGCCGCAGGTTGTTGCTTCAGACAGTAACAAGGAGTTTGGTTTTCTTGTGTTTTGTTTGTTTGATTTTCCTAGTTACAGGAAGAAGTGATAATAGTCCCCCAAAAAGACTTTGCGACATTTGATGAATATCCTTAGTCCTCAAGGTCAGCTGATTTGAGCCAGTGCAGCTGGAGCCACATCAGCAGATCTAGAGGCATGGGGGGATTTTCATTTCGATTTTGCGACCTGGCAGCACCATGCCCCTTGCCTTGAAAAAGCCTCAGGGAGCGCAGTGATGCGTAGCTGCCCACCCTGAGGCTGGGAGGAGCAACCAGCGTGAGAAGCGAGTGAGTCCCACCCACACTGTGCTGCAGCAGCGGGTGTGGTAGTTCGTGCAGCAGGGTGTGGAGGTTGTCACTCCTTGCGTGTTAGACCATTTCACCTATTGGCAGTGTCCCAGACTGCTGCTAACCATGGTCTCCTCCAGAAAGAGAGCTTGTCACAAAAAGACTGTGCAGCCCAGATGGAGGCCCTGCCCCGAACTGTGGCTGTTCAGGTCTCTGGCTGCAGGGAGTGCCAGAGCCTGTTGCTGCTGGGGGAGTGAGGCCAGCATTCCACCTGTGTGAGGTGTGAGCAGGTGCGTGATCTGCTCGGCATGGTGGTGAAACTTCGGGAGGAGGTCGAGAGACTGAGGATCATCAGGGAGTGTGAGAAGGTGATTGACTGGTGGAGTAACTCCCTGGTGTGCCAGTCAGAAAGGCCCCAGGGGGATACCCCCCAAAAGGTGATGGACCACCCGCCCTGTAAGGCAGAGGGGGAAGACCTTGGACAGCCCCTGCCCTGTCGCTGTTGGGCAGAGGTAGGGGACCAAAAAGATGAGGAGGGTTGGAAGTAAGTTCCAGTTCGGCATCATGGGCAACCCCCCTCCCTACCTGTTTTGCTTCCCCAGGTGCCCCTCCGTAAGTTTGAGGCCCTGGATCTTGAAGGAGAGGTAGGTGAGGATGTGATGCAAGGCCAGCCTATAAGGTCACATAGGAAGAGGCGGTTGACTCCACACCTAAAGACTGTCTCTGATAAGAAAGAAAGAAGGGTAATTGTAGGTGATTCCCTTCTGAAAGGGACAGAGGGCCCAATATGCAGAGTTGACCCTCACCATAGGGAAGTGTGTAGTCTACCTGGAGCCCAAATCAGGGACATCACCAGGGCACTCCCCAACCTGGTGCTGATCTTCCAGACAGATGGGGAGGAAGCTGCATCCCGTAGGGTGAAGGGAATGAAGAAAGATTTCAAGGCCTTGGGATGGTTGGTGAAATAGTCTGGGGCGTAAGTTATTTTCTCTTCCCTCCTTCCATTTTCAGGTGCCAATGTGGGATGGTATAGAAGAATTCAATGATAAATGATACACTACAAGACTGGTGCTACAGGCAGGGCTTTGGATTCTTTGATAATGGCTGGTTTTATAAGACACCAGTCCGGACAGTGATTGATGGGAAACATTTATCTCACAGGGGCAAAAGGATGCTGGGACAGGAATTAGCACGGCTCATTTGGAGAGTGTTAGACTAGATTTGAAGGGGGCTGGGGTTGTAGCTGGGCTTGCACCAGTGGGGCAGCACTCTAGCATTGATGAAGACTGGGAGGCCTCCCAATCCACTAGGGTGAATTTGGTGTGCTCAGCTCGCTCCCTGAAATGCCTGTACACCAATGCGCGCAGCATGGAGAATAAGCAGGAGGAGTTTGAAACCTGTGTTTGGTCAAGAGACTATGATCTGGTGGCAAATACAGAGACATGGTGGGACAGCTCACATGACTGGAATGTGGTCATGGATGGCTATGTCCTTCTCAGGAAAGACAGGCCAGCCAGGCGTGGTGGTGGAGTTGCTCTTTACGTGAGAGAGCAACTACAATGTATTGAGTACTGTGCAGCAGTGGATGAGGAGCGAGTTAGATAGTCTGTGGGTGAGAATTAA
>VWYH01010164.1:6389-23891 GCA_013399365.1 Pampusana beccarii
CTGAGGGTGGTGAGAGCCTGGCCCAGGTTCCCAGAGAGGTGGTGGCTGAACCATCCCTGGAGACATCCCAGGCCAGGCTGGACGGGGCTCTGAGCAACCTGAGCTGCTGAAGATGTCCCTGTCATGGCAGGGGGGGAATGGGGGGCTGGGAAGGTCCCTCCAACACACAGCAGCTGTGGTTCTGTGAAACCTCTTCCAGTGTTTGACTGTCCTTTTCCTTAGAAAGTTTGACCTAAATCTTTTTTTGCTCCCAGTTTCAGCCAGTTACTGAGGATGAAGGGAACAGATTGTTCCTTTTTGCAGCAGCCTCTTTCCATGCTTGAAAATTGTAGCAGAGTCCTCATCTATTGGCTTCGTAACTTCGGGCCTTTGTCCATGGCATTTTCTGGTGCCCTGTTCGTGCCCCTGGAGTCTCCGGGATCACGGGGCCCGCGTTGGACGCGGCTCTCAGACCAGGGCTGCTCTGCTCAGCTGGTCCAACGCGTGGTTCCCTGTTCTCCGAAATACGGCGTTGCTGACTCCCGTTGGTTTGTGACCCGCTTTGGCCCCAGGACCCCAGCAGTCACTAATTATTCTGCCGCGCTGTCCTGTTCTTAGGCAAGTGATTAACGGTATGTGGAGACCCTCACAGCCGCCCCTTTGGAACTTAATCCTTTTAGACAATTTCTCCGTTTGACAAAGCCATTTAGGATTCTGATCCTCGCAGTCACTCTGAGTTTCATGCCACCTGCAGTTTTAAAGACCATACTTTCTTCCCTCATCTGTTTGGTTAATAAGAATATTGAGAAGACCTGAACCTAGGAGAAGCCTTCCCCAACCCAAGTTGATAGTCATTTCAGTTTGTATGGCTGACTGATAAGTATTCTCAGAATAGTTATCAAATCAGTATTGTGCTGAGCCTGTAGTAGGTTTATCTTAAATTAATTTTGAAAATGTGGTGGGAAACAGTCAGAAATGTTCCTTAGTGCGTGCTGCTCGACGCCTGCCCGGCTGTGCTGCTGTTACCCGCTGCAGAAGGAGCCCTGCTCAGACACCGTTTGTTCCTGGTAGATCCGTTGTGCTGGTGCTGGCCTTGTGTTCCAGGGGCTCGCAGGTTGTTGCTGTGGTTCGGTTTTGGTGTTTTGGATCAGTGACCCGTGAGTCCTGAGCTCTCTGTGAGTTTTTGAAGGCGGGCGCTGCTCGGCACTGGTCCTGCCGGCCCAGAGCCCCCGGCTCTTCCGAGGCTGCTCCAGACAATTCCGCCTTCCAGGGTCACCGTCATCAAAGTCTGGCGTTGCACGCTTTTACTGAAAGCTCGGGTGCGATCCTTCGGCCGCTGCTTTTGGTGGTAGATGCCTCTTTGCTCTTTATAGTGAAGACTGAGGCAGAAAGGCATAAACCGCTTTGTGCTCGGTGTCGTTCCTCAGCTGCGTTTCCTGTCCCCGGAGTAGCAGAGGGATCTTTTCACCGTTGTGACACCGATCCCTGGTGTACAAGAGAACCGCTTCTTGCCTTTGCAGGTTGGTGCTGGTTGCCTCTTTGCGTAACTGTTTTGAGTTCAGTCTGTGGTGCTGATGCTGCTGGTTTGTATTTATCCCTGTTAATCTGACCTAATTTCCACTTTCCACATGTGTGCCTTTCTGTGCCCGAGACCGATCAGGAGCTGGCGGGCGTTTGCCAGGTTGGTCTCGTGCCACACGTGTTCCTCTCCCCCGGGCTCGTTCCTGGTTGTGCCATTAGCACCGTTACTTTCAGGACCCGCCAGCTTTCCGAGTTATTTTTTTTCCCCTCGTGGATTTGCCTCTGATCTTGCCCGTGGAGTTCAGTTTGTCTGCCTTGCTGGCTCTCTTGGTTAGAGCTTGCTGTCCTTCCTCGGTACACCATAAGGCCTGTGGATGGTTTTTTGTGCTCTGCCTCGTCCCCGTGCTTGCTTTGGCGGGCTGTGGGACGGGGGGTTAAACCGGGGAGAGTTTAAGGTGGGATTGGAGGACAAGCACGTCGGTCAGACTGAAGCCGTGAGGCGGCGGGCGGCAGAACCGCGGTGCCGGCGGTGCCGGGGCCGTCCCGGTGCCAGCGCAGGGCCCAAGCGGCTGTGTCCGGTGAAAAGGTCTCGAAAACCCCGTGGCAGCACTGCCCAATCCACTGTTTCCTTTCGTCGGTTGTTCCACTTGTTAGTTCCTCTAGCTACTAACAGCATTTAATTTCTAATTTGCATTCATCTGGTTTAAAGTTCATTTTTTTTACTTCTTGCTTTAGATTGGGCTGAATAAAACTTGGTTACCTCAACACAATTCCCTGCGAAGTTTTCTTTATAATCAATTTTCTCTTGATGTTCTTTTTGGAAAGTTAATCACGTAGCACCCATTAAATGTCTCTCTGTGAGTTCATTTGTTGTGGCCTTCCAAGAATTTTTATGTCTCTTGGTTACCCTGTGTTCTTAAAATAAAAGAAGCGGACTGCAGCAGCCCGCTGTTCCCGATTCCCTGCTCCGGGTCCCTGCTCCGGGTCCCTGCTCCGGGTCCCTGCTCCCGTCCCTGCGCGGCCAGGACAAAAAGGCACGTGAGCTGCCCGAGCTCAGTTCACAAACCGATTCAGGTCGCTCAGTCGCGTCCCGGTCCCCTGCACTTGGGATTCTCCAAATCGCAGCATCAGCCCAGGTGTTTTTCAGCTGTGATCTTTTCACTTGCGTTACTGCGTCAGGCGGGAAGCTCTGGGCAGTGTCAGGTCTGGTACCGGTTCTTTTAGGTCTGGATCTCGATAAGTCTGCGGTCCAACCTGCTCAAGCCAGACTCTGCAGCATGGGGTTGGGTTGGCTGTGGCTTTATCCACCCGAGTCTAGAAGTCTCTTCAGAATGCAGATCCAACCATGTCTCTGCGAGTGCTGCTGCCTCAGTGGAGAAGGTTTTCCTGATGCTCTGTCTCTGCGGTCCAGCTGGTGGAGTCTCCATCCCTGGAGGGCTTTGAAAGGCTCACGGATGAGGTTCTTAGGGACACAGGTTAAAGCCAGAGTTAGGTTGTGGTTGGACTTGATGATCTTGAGGGGCTCTTCCAACCAAAGTGACTCTGCGGCCCTGGCCCCTCTCCAGCCGCGGCTCTCGGAGCAGCTTCTTGTGGTCCCCGCGGGCTGGCCCGGAGCTGCCGTCCCGGCGTTCCCGGCGGCCCCCCCGGCCCGGCCATGGCCTCAGCCAGAGCATTGGCCGCTGGTCCGGGGCGGCCCCGGCACCGGGGGTGCCGAGCATCCCGCGTGCCCTGTGAGCCCTCGGCTCTGGCTGCTCTGAGATGGCTCGTCACCCAGCTCTCACTGCAGGTTGGCAAGGAGTTATTCTATAGCAGCATGGTGACAACTCACATCTTCATGCAAATGTAGGCAGATTTGTCTTTATCAGCAATACTTTAAACACCTGGAGGAATCAAATCAGATCTAGAACTTGAATTTCCGTATCAAAAACCTCGGTTCCGTTTAACCCTTCCCCTCAGTGTGTAGGGGCTGATGTGACGCCAGGCGCTGGTTGCCTGGGGGAGTCTGTGTGTCCTTCTCTGCAGCCTGGGGGAACTTCGCTCTGTTTCAGTCATTCCTGAGTGCCTCCATTATTTCAATATTTATTACAAATTAGCATGGGCAGGAACACAGTCCTTTCTGTGTACTCCCTCTTTGTAAGACCATTTTTTTCAGGTTGGTTGTGCCTTTTGATTTAAAATACATTGTTTTGGTGACGGTTTTTTCCGTCTGTTTTTGCCCGTGGTGTGAAGCGTGTGTTGGCTGTTCAGCCCCCCGGGCGCCCAGCCTGCCGGGCGGTTGCGCCGTCAGCACCGTGCCGCTAGCACCGTGCCGCTAGCACCGTGCCGTTAGCCGGTGTCCCGCAGGACCTGCCCGGAGGTGCCCGAGTTTGCAAAGCCGCTTCCTGTTGTGCTTTGCATTGTTGAGAATCTTATTTTCCTGGAATCTCCAACTTCCTATCCCGATTTTTGATACTTCCTGTGTTCAATATCTTATTGACATCTGTTTCCTCCTCTTTTTTTCCCATTTCTTACTCTTTTTTGTCTATTTTGGATGTTAGCAGCCCCTGAGGTAGCCCGTGTCCCTCAGCTCCCCGCAGCGCTGACCCCAGCCCCACATCCCCTCCTCTCCTTGAGCTAATTCTGCCGGTCCCAGCGCAGCGGCGGGTGCCGGATTTAGGTGGCACACTAAAATAAATGCCTAGTTAATGAGATTTTGGGTTGCTTTATTGCTGAAGGAGGTGGTGTGCGGTTCCCTCCCGCCGGGGAGGGCGGCGGTGGCTGGCGGGACGGTGCCGTCCCCGCGGTCCCTGCCGCGGTGCCGCGGATGGACGGCGCTGCCGGCACAGCCCGTGCTGGGGCAGGGGCCGTTCTGAGCTGTGCCCCAGGTGCGAGTGGCTGGGAAGGGACACGGATGGGACAGACCCTGACTGACATACAGACCCCTCAGTAAGAGTGTTCCGTCCCATTGGCGTCAGGCTCCGTTTTTAAGGAGAGTCGGGACCTGCTGGTTCTTCCTCTCTCTCTCTCTCTGTGTCGGAGCCGGGACAGAGACCCGTTGGAGGCAGTCGTGTTCGGCACTTTCTTTGTTCAGCCTTTCCCCATCCTGACGTTTGCAGAGGCCTTGGGGCCTTTCTGCCCTTTTCTCTTTTCTCCCTGTGGGATCGGCTGTTGGGACCAGGCGTACTGGGACAGGCTGCTCGGTGCGGGGTTTGTGAGGAATTGCATTGAGTATCTTGTATTTTATATTCTATTTTAAATATTTACTAGTAGTGTATTAGTATTTTGTTATTTTATTGAACT
Source organism: Pampusana beccarii (assembly GCA_013399365.1). NCBI lineage: Eukaryota > Metazoa > Chordata > Aves > Columbiformes > Columbidae > Pampusana > Pampusana beccarii. The sequence goes on from VWYH01010164.1 coordinate 11,169, forward strand.
GTGTTTGTTTCAATTTAAGTTTCTCCCTTCCCTTTTGATTTGCTCCCCTATTTGAACGTTGGGTGGGGGTGAGCGAGTGGCTGCGTGGTTATATTGCCAGCTGGGGTTAAACCACGACAGGCTTGTGCTGGGGGCCGCGGATGGGCGGGGGAACGCTGCTGCCGTCAGTGCAGGGCTCGCCTGACCCGTGGGTTGTTCCCGGGCCGGGGCAGGCGCTGGGCAGCGCGCAGGACACTGCTCGGGCTCTGGGAATGGCACCCGGTCAGGGGCTGGGGGCACCGTGGCAGCCGGGACACCCCCTGCCCGCGCCACGGCCGCCCGGGGCTCTGCTGGCGCAGGAGGAACCGGCACCTGGAGCTGCTGCGGCAGCATCTGCCGGCCAGCCGGCGTGCGCCCGTGTCCGAGGGTGAGTCAGCCCGTCCCCGCGCTGGGTGACTCACCGCGCACTCCCCCGTGCGGCACTGCCTGCGCCTGACTCACCGCTGCCGGCACCGCACACCAGCGGGCACAGCTGGGGACGGGGGAGCGCGGGCTGGCTGGGAGCAGCCTGGGGAGAGGAGGGGATGAGGAGGGGATGAGGAGGGGATGAGGAGCCGCACACAGGCAGCCCAGTGTCTGCCCAGCCCGTGGAGCGGGCGGACAGTGTGCGCGGGGGGACCCCCAGGGTGGGTTTGGTCCTGCCGAGCGTCCGTACTGCGCGTCCCCTGCGCGGTGGCCCTGCGGGGAGCGGGCTGCGCCCCGTGCCGGGAGGAGTGTGGTGGCCGCGGGGCTGGCGACGCTCGGGGGCTGTGTGGGCTCTGCCGTCCCGTGCGTGTCCCCGGGGCTCTGGGGCTGCCCAGGGGTTCTCTCGGGCGGCCCGAGGACGCTCTGCCCTCAGGCACACACGCTCTCGTGGTGGAGCAGGTGCAGATGTGGTTTTTGGCCGGGGTTATGTGTCTCCACACGGAGCTTTGCCAGCTCGGTGTGGCTCTCACCAGAGCAGGGCGGGCTCGCCGTGTCTCGGGCTGTGCCGCACAACAGGGCTTCCCTCCATCTCCTGGGCTCTCTGTCCCGCAGCAGGGCTGGGGTTTCTCTGGGTGGGCAGCTGGTCCCCTCGAGACTGGGACATCGCTGTCCTGACCCGCAGGAGGGGCCTCAGGACTGGGGTTATACCCATGGCAGGGATTTGGCTCGTGACCGTGTTTCCAGGCGTGGGCAGGGAGCAGATGGCATGTGCTATGGCTGATTGACTCTCCGTTAGCATCCGTCACCCGCTGTCTGTCTGTCTGTGTGTGTGGTGGCACGTGGTCACGGCTGCACTGAGCTGTGGTGGTCCTTGAACTGGGGTGTCGTGGCCCAGAGCAGGGGCGCTCGTGCAGGGCCCCCTGGGCCCGCTGGCTGGTGGTCGTGCTGAGCACAGCGACGCCAAGGCCGGAGCACCGGGGGGCTTGGGGCAGTGACCCTGGAAGGGGACCCGTGGCTGGGCAGGGACAGAGGGGCAGCTCCTTCCTCTCCGAGATGTCTCCACGTTAGCCTCGTGCTTCCTGGGCACAGGCGGCTCCCCCGGTCCAGCTCAACGCCTTGCTGATGCCACCAGTGCCGTAGCTCACATTGTTGTGTTTGCAAACCCACGATACGTGTTTCAGGCTTGTGATGCTGCCTGAGTCCTTCTCGGCTTTGTTTTGAAGAAAGGCTTGTGGTTGCGTGCGGAGTGACGACAGGAGGGCCGGACAGGGTAACCCTCTGCTAGCGATAGCAATTAGCAGCTTGGCTCAGCTCTGCTGGTTCTCCCGGCTGACCATAACGAGCTTTGCTGCGTCAGGCAAAGGAGGCATCGGCCTCTGCTCGTGCGGCTGGGGCTCTGCTGGAGCCCGCGGTCAGGCAGTGACGCTGGGTGACTCACGCACAGAAAAGCGTTTCCTGCGCCGGGCGCCGCGCAGCTGGCTCGGCAGAGGCTGCACGGGGCTGCCCGTCCCCCAGGACCACCCCGACGGACGAACGAGCACCGGTCCAGCTGCCGTCAGTCGGGAGCTTCCATCTCCTGATGCACTGGTGCAGGGCGGCTCCCTGGGAGCCGGGCTGGCTGGGGAGTGGGGAGGATTGAACACTGACAGCACGGTCCTGCCCGCGGTGGAGCTGCTGTTGGCGCGGCCGTGGCACCGCGGGGCCGTGCGGGCCGTGGGGCACTGCAGGCCGTGGCGCCGCGGGGCCGTGCCGTCTCCTCTCCCACTGCTGGAGACAGGAGCGCTGACAGCCCGAACAGTTAAATACCCGATGCTGGTAATTGTCTGTAAACCGAAGTCTCTAATTCTGCTGTTTCCATGGAAATCGGGCGATCTTGTGATTAAGATGCAAGGCTGGTGTGGCAAGCGCTCCAGTGCTCTGGAGCCGCAGGCCCTGCTCCGCTCCCACCATTGCTGCTCCCCAGGGCCGCGTGTGCCCGGGAGCCGGGCCGGCGCTGCCCTGGCACAGAAATGGGGACACCTGTCCTCAGAAGGGTGTGGGAAGCCCCTGGTCCCGAGGACCCTGGCAGGAACATCCCGGCGCCTCCCGGGATGGCGCTGCTCCTGCCGGGCTGAGCGGGCTGTCAGGGAGGGCCCCGCGGGCTCGGCTGGCTCAGGGTGGGGTGGCACTGCCACACGGGTTCCCCGGTCCCCCGGGGCCCGGCTGGGCGGCAGCGGAGCGCGACGAGGTTGGGCGGCTCGTGCACCACAAGTGCTGGTTTTTCTGCAGTGCCTGTGGGAGAGCCGAGGGTGAGCAGATCAGGGGGAGACACCCGAAACACAGATGGCTTTGAGTCCATCTTGGAAAGAGCAGGAGGAGAAGACGTGATGGGACCCACGTATCTCAGGAGCGCATCCCGAGCAGGGTGTGGCGAAGGGCCCCCAGGTGGTGGGGCTCGGCAGAGCGTGTCCCCGCAGAGCTGCCCCACGAGACCGGCGTCCCGGCGCAGATCGGCGCCCATCTCCCGGCCTGCAGCAGGTTCAGCCCATCTCCCGGCCTGCAGCTGCCCTGCCCCGGCGTTTCTGCTGTTCCGTGTCTGAGCTGGCGCGTTGGGCTGGCGTGGACAGAAATCTCGCAGCCACCCCGGCCTCCTGTGGGCGGAGGGGCATTCGGTCCCGTGAAACGCGAATGGCAGAAAGTCTGTTTGCTTTCCCGAGAGAGCTTCGCTGCCGGACTCGCACACGGAGCCGTAACGCCTGCTGACAGATGTAAGAAGGGCAGCTTCTCTGTAAACTCTCAGTTCCTCCGTTAGTTTGTCTGTATTTCTGCCTTTACTGGTTTTCCTGTAATCCGCAGCCTTCTGCAGGTTGGCACAACGTTTTCTGCATCGCGCAGTGTAAGAAAGGCGGGTACTGGAGCGGGCTGCCCAGGGCGGCGGTGGAGTCACCATCCTGGAGGGGTTTAAAAGGCGTTTCGACGAGGTTCTCAGAGACATGGGTTAGCGCTAGAATTAGCTTATGGTTGGACTCGATGATCCTGAGGGTCTCTTGCAACCAAAATGATTCAGTGGTTCTACAGAGTCATTAAACAAATACCTCACCAACTTCCCATGTGCCCCAGGCGTTACCTAAATTCATACATTTGTAGTCCAGCAGAAGATACATTTAGTTCGGCCGTGGTTGGATGGTGCAACATCCCAGTCGTTCGGTTTGGGTTCAGTTTGGGAGAACCCTCAGCGGACTGTGGCCTGGAACTTCTCACCGGCCTGGAAGGCGCTGACGTCCGCTTGCTCTGACAGGACCGTCACCAGGTACTGTCTGCGATTTTGATGGCTGGAATTTTTTTTATTGTCTAAAAAATGTGAATAATTACAGAAGGAGTCTTAAGGTTGTTTAAAGCTTGGAGATAATGGCTAATAGTGTTGTACAGAGCTTAAGAGTGATCGGGTCAGTTTAGAAGCTGAAGATGGAGGCCAAAGCTGTGCAGGCTTGGCTTTGAGGTACTCGTTTTGTCGGAGTATCTAACCATTGGAATAACTTTCCTAGAGGTGCAGTAAATACTTGCAAGGCCTGAAATCGAATCCTGGTGTTTCTTTGCAGAGAACAGTGTGCGCTAGCTCGGCTGTAAGACGATTCTGGTGCTGAATGTATTGAGTGGGTTTTTGTAACCTGTGCTGTGCAGTTAAACGGCACAGGGGTGATCTCTGCTGTCTTTATCTGTAACCGGTGACGAAACATCCGGGATTCAGCAGGAGCCTCCATCTCGGCTGAAAAGCCTGCCTGCATATGTAACACAACTGATTGCGTTCAAATAAACCTAAGCAAGGGTGATAAAATCGTAAATCAAGCACTCAGAAACTGAGAAGCACTAAAATCAAAAGTGCCTTTCTATTTCTTGATATTTTGCAGTTATTTTCTCCAGGCTGTCAGCAAGGCCGCTGTCTCACAGATGCGGACAGGGCTGTTTTGGTGCAGCCCAGGCTGAGCTCAGCCTGTTGTGCGCCCTCAGCTGATCCAGGGCTGAGCTGCCCCGGGCTGTGGGTTCCTCCGCGTTATTTTGGGGCAGGATCGGGTCTGTTTGCATCCAGCAGCACAGACTGGGGTGAGCAGCGGCTCTCCAGGGGCTGTTCTCCAGGTCTGGATGCGCATTTACAGACAGCGAGAGTCGTCCCCTTGGAGGAAGGACGACCCCAGCAGCCGCTCGGTTCCAGCTCGGGACTGCGGAGGTCGATCAGCTCTTCAAATAACTCAGTCAAAGCTGGAAAAATGTACAGCTTTGGCAAAGCTACCTGATTTTTCCCTAACCTTGTTTCTGGAAACGTCTGAATTGCTTTTGCTGAAACTTCTAAAAATACTGGCACGATGCAGAGAGCAAGCATGGAAAATTTCAGCTTGAGCAGTGAGTTTGGAGGCCCCAATTCCCATCTGCCACGGTGGCTGTTGGAGGGGCCACCCGGAGAGGGGAGGAGAGGAGAGGAGAGGTGCATCTGCGTCTGCATCTGCACCTGTCCGTTCCTCCCCAGCCCGGAGCCGTGTGCCCGTCAGGGATTTCCCGGCCCACAGCCGCGTCTCCGCGCTCCCCGCACGGAGCTTCGTCCCGTGTCGTCCCCGCGGTCCCGAGCGCCCGTCAGCTGGGTGCCGCTGTCCCTTGGCGAGGCGCCGCGCAGCCGAGCCGTGTTCTGTCTGAAGAGATCTCTTTCTGCTTTGAACCCGCCTCCTGATTGATTGGGTTTGATGTCCCCTGGTTTGTGTTTGGGAAATCAGAACAAATTGCTCCCTGGTAGCCTTCTCGTGGCTCCTGACACGGGAGCCTCCATCCCCTTTGCCATTGTCCCCGTCAGCCCCGGTGCAGAGGCTGCTCGGTCCCTGCGATCTCTCCTGCCCGCCTCGGTCCCTTCCCTGGTTCCCTGCCCTGGTTTTGGGATGGGGTGAGGACGGCAGGCACGGGACGGCGCAGCCGGGCTCGCCGTGGGTCCTGCTGCCTGCTCCCCTTCCGTGGGACCGCTCGTGCAGAGCAGCAGACTGATGTGTTCGTGGAGTTGTTCAGAATAACCTCAAGATGTCGTTTGAATGGTAACGGAAAGTTGGAGCTCATGGTTGTATATGTAAAATAGAATTATTTTATTTCTGAGCACACCACTTTACATGGATCATCTACTGTTCTGTCACCCAGTTACTCAGGATTTTAAGGTTTTTTTCACAATGCTTTGTCTTTGTTTCTGCTATCCTGACTAGTGCTTTGGAGCTGATCGGATTGTTTTTCCCTTTTGCGCTGCCCGCAGACACCGCGTTCATTCCAGCACCGTCCTGCAGCGCGGGCTGCAGCAGAGCCGGGCCGTGCTGCTGTGAGCCGGGCTGTCCCTGGCCTGGGCGCCCTGTCCCCTCTTCTTCCTCCAGAGCTCCTCTCAGCCGGCTGGCTGCTCCTCCACGCGTCTGCGGCCTGGGAGGGCGTCCTGTGTGCCGCCCGCCCGGCAGCGCCGGGAGCTGAGCCGAGCCGTGCCGAGCTGAGCCGTGCCGAGCCGAGCTGTGCCATGCTCAGCCATGCTGAGCTGAGCTGTGGGACTGCAGCAGCTCCTGCTGGACCCCGGGCCTGCAGCTGCCGCTGCTGCTCTGGTTTCCAGCCGCGTTTTGTGTTCCCTCCCCAGGCGTGTGCAGCCGCCTCCCTTGGGTGCAGATCTCTGCCGGGGGGGAAGCCCTGGGCTGGGGAGCTGTGCCGGTGTGTGTGGCGTGGTGAGGTCCCAGCGGCTGGGGATGGGGAGGTGTCGGTGCAGGGGCACAAGGAGAGCGGAGCAGCGCCGTCGTTTGGCTCCTGCAGAACATCCCTGCGCTGAGGCCTCCCCAGCCTGCAGCGGAACCTGCGGAGCAGCGGAACCTGCGGAGCAGAACGCTGCTCCGCGAGGGCTTGTCGTTTGGCCAGGGTGAGCTGGGATGTCAAAATGTCGAAGGCTGGCCGCTCGGCCGGCACCCACAGCGCTGGGGGCTGCGGCAGCTGCAGGCGGTGCGGGGGTGCGGATCCCCAAGCACAGGTCGCTGTGTCCCCGGGCAGCCCAGCAGCGTTTCCCTGGCTTCTCACCTGCCAGAACCAGGTGACAAAGAGAGTGAACTAAGCATGTGTGGCTACTCCGTGAACACCTGAAGGATAGAAAAATAGCGACAAATGACAGCACCGGAGGGAACGGCAGGAGATGTGCAGGGGGGTCAGGGGGACATTCAGAACAGTTCTGCACCCAGAGGGGCTGCACACTGAACAGGCTCCAGGGAGGGGGCACGGCCCAACCTGACCGTGGTCAAGAGGAGACTGGACAATGTCCTCAGACCCACGGGGTGAGCTGTGGAACTCCCGTCTCCTCCTCCCAGACGGGCTGAGCAGGGCCGCCGTGCTCTTCTGCTGATGGTGCTTGTGGGACACTCGCCCGTTACTGCTTGGTTTAGAAGGACTGATGTCACAAAGACAAAAAAAAAAAGAAAAATTAGGAGCCGAAGCATTTAGGAGAAAGAACATAAATAGAAAATGCAAGCAATAATTATGCATTTCTAAAGAATGTCTTGTTTGTGCCCAAAATGCCCAAACCCCACAATTAATGAAGAAGGCTGCGCTATTTCAAAATCCAGCCTGGCATACAAAGGAGGTGGCACATCCGAACAATATGACTGTCATAGAATTAATCGTTAACAGAGAAAAGGTCGATATTACTGAGCATAAGCTTGCTGGAAGCGAGCAGGCGGAGGGAATAAGGCACAAGAAGCTGCCCAGCCCAGCTGGGGAGGGCGCTGGAGGAGGGAGGTGGGTGCCAGGTAACGTGGTTTGGTGGGATCTGTTTCCCATAACACTGATAACAGCTCCTGAGCAGACTGATTAGGTACAGGTGTTAATGATTAAATAATATGTTTAGGTTTCTTTATGATATTTGGTTTAGGACAGAATGAGCTTCTGATGAAGGAACTGGAAGAGCCTGTGGTCAATATGGGTTAAGAATTCAGACCTCAATATGTAGTCGTAAATAGGAGTTGTATTTGAGCAGCTAGCTTTGCGGTGGGTTTTGTGGCATCTGTTCTTCACCTTGCAGCATTTAGCATTTGTATCGGTAGCTGGGACAGGCTGGTGACGGCTCCTCTCACAGAGGCCCCCTTGCTGGCCCAGGGCTCGGTTCGGTGCGGCTGGTTGTCCCGGCAGCTCGGCTCTGCCGGCGTCTGCCGTGTCCTCCCGGCGGAAGAGCCGCCGGTGCGGGGGCGGCGAGCGGCTCCCGCGGTGTCTCCTGCCCCGCACGGGGAGGTCACGGCGGTGTCACCGCGGCTGGGCTCTTCCCTGCGCGTCTCTGCGGCCGGCGGGGGTTCGGCCGGCCCCGCTGGGCCCTGCGCCGGCGGGAGGTGCTGAGTGTGGCTGGACAGGTGACGCCGGCGCTGTCCCTGCCGGGGACCGCCAGTGGGACACGGCGCGCTCCCGGGGAGGAGGAGGCGTCACGGCCGAGGCCTCTGCGGCTGCAGCGGGAGCGCTGGGCACGCTGAGAGCACCAGAGCGGAGGAGGGAGCCCAGCGCCGTCTGCTCTGCGCGGCCTGCGGCTTCTGGGCTGCCTTGGGTTTTTGGTGGTTTTTGTTTGATTGGTTTTTTGGTTCTGTTTTTCTTTTTTTTTGTTTTGTTGTTTTTTGTTGTTGTTTTGCATGTTTGTTTTGTTTTGTTTTTTCCTGTCTGTGGTTGATGGTTTGGTTTTTGTGTGGAAGCCTTGGGGAGACAGCCCGAACGTGTGTGCTTGCCAGCCTCTGCTCGCCTGGGCGGGGGTGCGTGTCCCAGCGTGCGTGCGCGGGACAGGGCTGCCCGGTCTGTCCCCGGGCTGGGACAGGGCTGCCCGGTCTGTCCCCGGGCTGGGACAGGGCTGCTCCCTGGCTCTCAGTCACCTTCACTGTGCCTGCCCGAGCAGGGCCAGCGAGGAACAACCCCAAACCCTGCAGTGAGGAACAACCCCAAACCCTGCAGTGGGGAACAACCCCAACCCTGCAGTGAGGAACAACCCTGCCCTGGCCTCGGCACCCCGTTGGTGTCTGAGAAGGGAGTTTCTTCAGGGTGTTCCTTCCACTGGTTCTGGCTGCTGGGTTTGGGACTCAACCCCCGATAATCCCCCTCCCCGGGGGGCCCCGTCAGTGGGAGCACGCGGCGCTGCTCCTGCTGCTGGCACAGCCCTCGCGGGTCACGGGCTGTCCTGAGCTCTCGATGACCCCGGCATGGCCCCGCTCAGCCCGTCTGGGACAGCGGCCGCAGGGTCCCCTCCCGCCGGCCCCGCGGTGGCTGCTGGCAGCTCGGTGCCGTGCCGCGGTGGGGACTGTGGGGCTGGCGGGGGCCTGCGCGCCGTCCTCGGCCCCGGCTGTCTGCATGGGGGGGTTACAACCCCCTGCGGCGCCGGGCACGTCTCGTTTGGGTGGCACAGCAGCCCTGAGGACGGGGGGGGTTTGCAGGTGGGCGCTGAATGAAGTTCCGTGTGTCCCAGCTCTTGGCGTGGTCTGCGATGTCACCCTCGCCAGCCCCGCAACCGGGACGTGTTGGTGTTTGCTGCTCCACAGCCACTGCGGAGCTGCTGGGCCACCGGCTTGGGGCAGGGAAGAGCCAAGTGCCGGGCTGGGGGCTGCCCGTCCCCCCGAGCTGCTTGCCGTCCGTGGCGGAGCCGTGCCATCCATGGCGGAGCCGTGCCATCCATGGCGGAGCTGTGCCATCCATGGCGGAGCTGCGCCGTCCGTGGCGGAGCCGCTGCCCCGCTTGTCCCCGTTGTCCCCAGTGCCCGGCAGGCTCCTGGCAGCGCCGCGGCGCTCGGGGCGCGTTGCTGGTCGAGCTGGGGACACTCGTGCTGGGTGTGTCTTGCTCTGGGCTCGCTGGTGGCGTTTCTGCTGTGCGTTTGGCTGGGAGCGGAGCTGCTGTGGGGCTGGAAACGCTGAGGGAAGCGCGGAAAGGCCGGGCCCGCTGCCCACGCAGAGGCTCAGTTAAGCTAGAACTTGGCTGGAAAGTGGGGTTATTCTTCCCTTTCTTGGAGCAATGGCACAGGATCTGGAACAGTTTGAGTCGTTACCGGTCATTCCTGAGACCCTAGGAGCTGATCTGCAAAATAATTGTTAGCTCTTGAGTGCTGTCAGTGTCTGCTCACAAACTGGCATTATAGACGTTTTAATTCAAAACACTGATGATGATTACAGTAAAAGATTAAAAATAAAGCGTGGCTAAGTGCGTGCTTAGTCCCATGTTTGTCACCTCCTCTCCGGGCCAGGCGCAGGCAGCAGGGGTGGCCGGGTCCCCACTGGTGTCCCCCAAAGAGCCAAACTGCCTGACAGGAGCTTGGAGCCAGGGGGGTCGGGCTCTGCTCCCCAGGAACAAGCACCAGGAGCAGAGGAAACGGCCTCAAGTTGCACCAGGGGAGGTTGAGGTTGGATCTGGGAACAATTTCTTCCCCAAAGGGCTGTGGGGCATTGGAACAGGCTGCCCAGGGCAGTGCTGGAGTCACCATCCCTGCAGGGTTGGACAGATGAGGTTCTCAGGACATGGGGCAGCGCTGGGGTGGGGAACGGGTGGACTCGATGACCTCGAGCATCTTTTCCAGCTGCAGTGGCTCTGTGGTTGTGCGGGTCTGCTGGCTCTGTTCTGGGGCCCTGCCTCCGGGTTTTGGGGTGTGGATGTCAGCTGCCTGTCCGGCCTGTTCCCCGCCAGCAGCACAGCCCGTGTGGCGTTTGCCACCTCCCGTGTGTGGGCCCTGGGCGGGTTTGGGCGGCAGCCCTCGCGGTCACGCGTTCGGCTCTGTTCCGCAGCACCGCAGCCAGCCCTGCCGGAGGTTCCCGGCACCGGCGGCACTGTGCCCTGGAAGCGCTTGGTCTAATTAATCTGTAGATTAACCCACTTCTCAGTTGTTGCGGTAACATCCCCCCCTTTCCCTTTGCTCTGGGTGGAATGTTTAGTCAAAGTTCACGGTGTATTGTCAGTTTTCTGTCGGCTGAGGCTGGTGGCCGCGTGGCTCGGTGGGTGTTTGGCCACCTCGAGAGGGACAACGGGAAATGGGGTTGCGAAGGTGTCAGTGTTTAGAAGAACTTAGCTGAAAGGAAAATTCACCAAAAGAGAACTGGTCTTGTTTTTAACAAAACCAGGACATTAGGTAAAACTGGCCTTAAGTGCCAGCCGGGACCAAGGCTCTGACCACGGTTTTGTTGTGAACGTTACTTTCACATACTAGGTGGTGTCTGTGGTTTTTAACCTCCTAAGGAGTATATTCCCTTTTCTAAAACAATTGCTCATGAGAGTCTAAGCTGGGCCATGGGGTCCGGGGCCTGTTCCGCAGGGAGGGCCCCGCTGTGGCGTTTCCGGAGGACTTAGTGCGGCTGGAGCGCGGTGATGGCCCCGCGCCGGTGTGGCAGGGCTCGGCGGCGGTGTGGCGAGCTCGGCGGCGGTGTGGCGAGCTCGGCGGCGGTGTGGCGAGCTCGGCGGCGGTGTGGCGAGCTCGGCGGCGGTGTGGCGAGCTCGGCGGCGGTGTGGCGAGCTCGGCGGCGGTGTGGCGAGCTCGGCGGCGGTGTGGCGAGCTCGGCGGCGGTGTGGCGAGCTCGGCGGCGGTGTGGCGAGCTCGGCGGCGGTGTGGCGAGCTCGGCGGCGGTGTGGCGAGCTCGGCGGCGGTGTGGCGAGCTCGGCGGCGGTGTGGCGAGCTCGGCGGCGGTGTGGCGAGCTCGGCGGCGGTGTGGCGAGCTCGGCGGCGGTGTGGCGAGCTCGGCGGCGGTGTGGCGAGCTCGGCGGCGGTGTGGCGAGCTCGGCGGCGGTGTGGCGAGCTCGGCGGCGGTGTGGCGAGCTCGGCGGCGGTGTGGCGAGCTCGGCGGCGGTGTGGCGAGCTCGGCGGCGGTGTGGCGAGCTCGGCGGCGGTGTGGTGAGCTCGGTGCTGGTGTGGCAGGGCTCGGCGGCGCTGGCGGCCTGTCTGTGGCAGAACAGTCCGTGTGTGTGTGCCGGGGCTGAGGGAGCCGCTCCTCGCGGGTGAGGAGGAAGAAGCATCGGGTGCAGTGGTGCCTGGAGACGCGTGTTGGGTGTGTAGTTCCGTGTGAGTGGTGCTGCCAGTCTCTGTGGATTTTTTGCTTGTTTTCTGAAAATGCTTCCTGTCCCTCCTCCCCAGTTCTGGGCAGGTGCCTGGCGGGAGCAGGGAAGGAGGACAAGACCTTTTCGTGGCTGTTCACAGTGTGACTGTTTTGTCTGTTTCCCGGGCCTGGGGTAGCTCTGGGAAGCTCTGTTGGGAACATCCCGTTTGGGGTGCTGGTTTTTCTCTGTTTTGCAGAGCCCAGTGCCTTTCCATCCCAGCTGGTGCGTGCCCGCTGTGCCGTAACACCCGCACATCTCGTGGTGTGTGAGCGGTGGATCGGGGAGGACGTGGGGCCGTGCCCGGTCAGCACAGGCCTGTCCGGCTCCTCAGGGGCCGCCCTCGGCGGTGCGTTCAGCGCAGCCGCTTTCCCGGTGCTGGGGCCAGATTGTTTAATTTCTGAGGTTCTCCGTACCCGGGAAGCGTTTTGTAGCTCCCCGCAGCGCTTTGTGCGGGTGTCCTGACGCACAGCCTGGCTGACGAGGGATGCCCGGTGGGGTCGGGGGAGCGGGGCTGCTCCCCGTCTGTCGCGGGGCGGTAATTCAGGGGTTCTGCTTGCTGCCCCCTCGGTGGGAGGTGTCCTGGCCACGGCCCTGGCCTCTCCTGGCTGCATCCCCGGGGACTCTGCCCCACGAGGATTCTCCCTGTGCGTCCCGCCAGGCCGTGCGGTTCTCTTGGCGCAGGGGCCATGCCGTTCTCTCGGCACAGGGGCCGTGCCGTGCTCTCGGCCGTGCTCTCGGCGCAGGGGCCGTGCCGTGCTCTCGGCCATTCTCTCGGCGCAGGGGCCGTGCCGTGCTCTCGGCCGTGCTCTCGGCGCAGGACCTGTGGGCTCCTCCATCTCCCGCCCAGAGGCCGTGTTCTCCTCCTGCCTCCACGCCTGTTGACCTGTCCTCTGTACCTTCTTTCCGCACTGTCCATTTCTCACTTTCACCTCTGGTATTTTTCTTTTCATTTCTCTTTCATCCTCTGCTTTTGGAATAAGCTAGAGGATTTCCAGTGTTGTAAATGATGGTCATGGGAGGGATTTTAGAAGCCAAAGCAAGGGCTGAGCTTGGGCACCCAGAGAGGTCTCCTTTAGTGCTCTTCCCAAATTTTCACATGGGCTTTTGTCTCCAGATTTCCAAGTACTGAGAAGGTTTCAGAACATCTAGTGTAACCTTGTTGGGTCTGCTCGTACCTGTGGCTATTGCTTGAGTGTCACTGGCGAGGAGACTGGGGGG
>VWYH01010164.1:36062-68562 GCA_013399365.1 Pampusana beccarii
AGGGTGGCTGCGGTGACGGGGGGGCTGCGGTGACGGGGGAGCTGCGGTGACGGGGGGGCTGCGGTGACGGGGGAGCTGCGGTGACGGGGGGGCTGCGGTGACGGGGGAGCTGCGGTGACGGGGGGGCTGCGGTGACGGGGGAGCTGCAGTGACAGGGGGCTGCCCGGCGAGCTGGCTCTGGGCACGTTGCCACCCGGCGCATGTCCCTCGGTGTCAGCGGGTGCGCGTGGGCCGTGCTGTCCCTGGTGGGAGAGCAGGGTCCGCAGCGAGCCCCGGGGCAGGGTGCACGCAGGACTGAGGGCCCGTGGCGGTGCCAGCTCTGAGAGGCTCGGGTGTGACACGGCCCGGGCCGGCGTGTGCAGGGACCAGCTGCTGGTCTGCGTGGCCCCCAGCACCTTGTCTGGGTGGAAGTGGTGAGAGTCGAGGCTTCGTGTTCAGTGCTGGCAGTTCAGGTGCTGCAGGAACTCTCACGCCTTGTGGGGCCCTCTCTTTGGGGCACGTGGGGCGGGAGGGGACAGGTGCTGCAGGCTGCTGGCTGGTGCAGCTGGAACCATTTATGTTCTTTCATTTTGTTTTTCCTCCTTTTGATGACCAGAGCCGAGCTGTAGCATGGAGGGTGCTGGTCTCTGCTCCCTAGGAACAAGCGCCAGGAGCAGAGGAAACGGCCTCCAGTTGCACCAGGGGAGGGTGAGGTTGGAAATTTGGGAGAATTTCTTCCCAAAGGGCTGTGGGGCATTGGAACAGGCTGCCCAGGGCAGCGGGGGAGTCACCATCCCTGCAGGGGTTTGAGAGGCGTTCAGACGAGGGCCTTAGGGACACGGTTCAGTGCTAGAGGTGGGTTGTGGTTGGACTCGATGATCCCGCGGGTCTCTTCCAACCGGAATCACTCTGATTCTATGATGTTTTAGAATGGTTAGCAAAGGAGGCTCCCATGAAAGCCGCGGGGTGTCTGTGCCGAGCAGCGGGGACGCGCCTCCCGGTGCAGCCTGGAGCTGCCCGCTGCTGGGGCCGGGCCGGCGGGTGCCCGGGCTGGGCTGGGCTGGGCTGGGCTGGGCTGGGCTGTGTGCGGCCCCACGGCCCCGCTGCCGGCCTCCTGCCCATTTCACTGCCCAGGAGCGGGGTGCGAGGAGCCGTGCGAGGGAGGAGTGCCGGGAAGGGAGCGTGCTGATGGTGCTTTGACCGCCGCCGTTATCGGGCAGGGCCTGAGCGGAGCAGGAGCTGCGGGTGGAGGGGACAGCTTGTTTTAGACCAAGGAATGCAGCTGGAAATACAGGTGTGCTGTTACCTTTGGGAAACGGCTCCAGAACTTATTAGCTGTTTTAGTACAGATCTTACCTCTGCCTAAAAAAAGAACGGATAGGTGCAAGACAGAGACAGTGAAGACACGATTCCTCTGAATAACCTCCATGATGGTTATAAATAACCTTGTGTTACTGCACCACACTTGTGCTTTATTTGTCTGTAGCTTCTAAACAAGAAGAGTTATTGAATTAGTTTTCAAATGGTGAAGGTGGGGTGTTAGCACTGTGTTCTTACCGTGTTGTGACATGGTGGCCGTACAAGGGCTGTGGTAAAGGCACAGCCGGGACACCCGGGCAGAGCCGGGACACCACCTGGGCAGAGCCCCGTGGCCGCCGTCGCACGCCGCCGGTCTGGGCAGCGCCGGTGCGGACGCTGGGCGCCGGGAGCGGCTCCGCGGGCGCGGCGGTGGGGCCGGCGCTGCCGAGCGGCGTGGGGCAGGTCTGGAGCGTCCTCCCTCGGGCTGGGCCCCTGTGCCCTCGGGTGGCTCCGGCAGCGCCCGGGAGGCCACGTCGGGCTCTCGAGGATTCGCCTCTTCCTGTTTGAACCCGCCTGAGGTTTCCGTTCTGCAGTGGTCTGTGGCGGTGAATCCGGCAGCTTTACCGCCGGTTCCTGGAGCAGCAGTGCCCGGTCTCCCAAGCCCCCTCGTTATTTGGCGCTGTTAGCACTGGGCAGGTGCTGCCCTTTCGTTTGCCCCCACCCCGTCACCCTGTGGCTTTGGGCGGAGGCCGCTCTCCTGGCCAAGGCAAACCGAGGGCCCCGGCGCTGTTGGCAGGGGCTGTGGTTGCTGCTGGTACTCGGGGTGTTCCCGGCTCCGGCTCTCTGTGAGGCTGGTTTTGTTTGGGGAGTTGTTGTTTGGGCAGCTCCTGGAGACTGTTGCGATGTGACAGGTGTTTGTGGTTTGGGTGTCAGGAGCGGGTGTTCCGGCACCGCTCGGAGCCCTGCCTGGTTCTTACAGCCTTCTGAAGCCTGTCGCAGTGTTCTGCAAATCACGTAACGAACACACAACTCATCGTGTTCACTTTCAATCACGGACATTGATTACAGCCTGCCCGCAGCCCGTTACCTGCGCTGCGTACAGCGCTCGGGGCCCTGCGTCGCCGTCACCTCGGTCCTGGGGCCCTGCACAGCGTGGGTCCCCACAAACGCACCTGGTCTGTGGTGCTGCCCCGTGCTGGTGCCTCGGGACGGGATGCTGCAGGGTTTCTGTGCACCCAGGGGTGGGAGGGGGTCCCGGTGCTCGGGGGGGGATGCTGCAGGGTTTTGGGGTGGGGGGGGGTCCCGGTGCTCAGGAGGGGATGCTGCAGGGTTTCAGGGTGGGAGGGGGGTCCCCAGCCCGCGGCGCGGGGCTCGGCGCTGCCGGCCCGGTGCAGCTCTGGCTGCGGAGCCCCTGAGCACAGGCGGCGTTGGGACCTCGTGCGGCTTCGTGTCTCTTGAGAGGGTGGGAGGGAGGGGAGAGCCGAGATCTCCTGCCTGGAGGGAGCAGGGGCAGCGGGGCAGGGCCCTTGTTGGGATGGCGAGGGAGGCTGCGCTGACCTGTTGGCTTCTCCTCTCTCTGCAGATTCGTTTGTGAACAGCCAGGAATGGACCCTGAGTCGTTCGGTGCCTGAGCTGAAGGTGGTGAGTACTCACGGCCATGCCGCGGATTCCCCTGGTTCTCCCCAAGAAAAACCCGTGTTTTAGTGTGGCCAACTGGAAATGTGTGGAGGTTTTGCCCTCGGGAGGGGAGGGAGGAGCTGGGGAAGGCAATTCTGGCTGTGACCCTTGTAAGGGGGGTGCTGGTCTGCGGAGCACTTGGACGTGAGGTCAAAAGCTGCTCTTTGAGCACCTCAGCGTCCCGCTGGCCGTGGCAGAGCCGTCGTTGCCCAGGGGATGCAGGGCTGGGCGTCCTGGCGCAGCGGTGGCAGGGACAGGCCGGCGCGGGCGGGCGGCCCTGGCTGTCACCTCCGGCAGCCGGCCCGCCGGGACGTGTCCCCGCTCCTCGCAGCCTCGCTGTGCTCAGCCCTGCGTGGCGCTCCCTGCTCTCTGCTGCCGCCCTGCCATCCTGCCCTGGGGACGAACCGTCCCCTCGGGCGCTTCGTTCTGCCCATCAGAGCGCACGGAGCTCCGGTTCGTCAGCACGGGCTGGGTTTCCCCGGGCACACGGTTACCAGGCTCCGTCACCCACTGCAGGACGCGGGGGATGTTTCCCGCGCGGTGCCGCTCTGCTGGCTGTGCCGGGGCTGCGTGCAGGTCGGTGTTGCTGGGTGATCTGCGGGAGCGGGCTGGCCATGCGGGCCGAGGGCCAGGACAGGGCCAGGACAGGGATAGGGCCAGGGACAAGGCCGACAGGCCAGGGATAGGAATAGGGCCAGGGACAAGGCTGGGGCCAGGCGAGGCGGGCTGTCCTTGCTGGTGGCAGTTGGGTGTCCATGGAGAGGCCCTCGGCAGCCGAGCTGGGAGGGATGTTGGGCGGGCAGGACGCTGCCCAGCAGCGTCCGTCTGTCTGTCCCCGGGGACCTCGGCCATCTGTTCACCGCTCTGCTCTGCTCGCGCTCTCCATGGCAGCCCCGGGCTCCCTTCCGAGGCCGTTGGTCCATCTCCCTTCAGCCCTTTCAACATGAATGTTTTTCAGTCTTAATCCGAGAAACAAGAAGCCTTTTTGCAGAGCATACCAGCACTGCGTGCTGCCACGTTTTTCTTATCTGCAGTTTAGTAGAAATTAAAACAAACTTTGAATATTCATTTGATAGTTTGGCTTGTAGAGTGTGCGTCTGTTCAAAAATATTCTCGCAGCTATTCTGTGTATCGCCGTCTGACATTTTAACATTCCGCAGGCTGCAAAACAGTGCTGCAAGCTAAACAACCCTGAAGCTTTTAGTTCTTCCTCAATTAGCACACCCCTTTCCCGTGTTTTCCGTAACGATCTCTGTTGCTCCGGGGCTCCGTGTGGCCAATGCGGCTCTTCCCCAGAGCCCAGAGGCCGTGCAGAGCCCGGGTCGGGCCCGGAGCCCCTGCCCTGTGTCTCGGGTGCGGGGACCTGTGATTCTGTGATTCTGTGACCTCTGCTCGGGGGCGTTCGGCCGGGGTTCCCGCGGCTGCACAGGGAACGACGCCGTGTGGCTGCGGAGCTGCTGCTGCGCGGTTCGGGGAGATGGGGACGAGGAGAGCCGGGCAGCCCTGAGCTTTCGGGGGTGTCCAAGGGTCCGTTCCGCACCGCACGGCCCCGGCTGCCCCGCTGCCCCGGCCCCGCGGTGCCTCCTGCTCCCGTGTCACCGCCCCCGGGCCCAGCCCCTCTCCCCAGTCTCTGCAGACAGGCTGGGCTTCGAGCCAGCGCCCCGAGTTACCGCGCTGTGGTGGCAGGGACAGAGTCCCCTCCTGGCACCGTCCTGGAGTCCGTGGGCCATCACTAAATGGCTGAGACGTGGCACGGAGCATTCCCAGGCTTCTCTGCCTTCCAGTTTTCCAGCAGCCCTCCCCTGGGCCCCCGCACGCCACGGGCCGCGGTGCCGGGCCGGCGCGGTGTGCCGAGCCGCTCCGGTGCGGCAGGGCCGGCTCCCGTCCTCCTGCCCGTGCGATACTTCACCCCGTGCACCGTGTGCCCCTGTCACCAAACGCCATCCCAGTACAGGGCGGACGCGGGGCCTGGTGGCGATGGCAGAGCACTGGCTGTGACGGCAGAGCCGCGAAGCGCCCGCCCCGTGTCTGCTCTGCCAGCCCTTGTCCCCGGGGAGGCCCCCGCTGACCCCAGACTCCTCATTCCGTGGTGCGGAGCCCCTGGCGCAGCCCCGTCCCCGCTGCGGGGTGAGCTGTGCCCGGCCCCTCGGGGCTGGCGTCGCACCGCTCGCTGCCCTGCCCGCGTTCCCCTTTCCACAAGCACTCGCTGTACTTTCTCTGAAGTTTTTAATAGCTCTGCGGATTTAAGTTGCGCTCAGCCATTTTTCCCACCTCAGTTTTATCCCGGCGCTCCCTCCATCTGCCGCCGGCTGCGAGGAGGCTGTGTCCGAGGATCCTGCAGAGGGGCACAAACGTGCCTTCGGGGGCACGCGTGCCCAGACCCGCCCCGGGCGCCGTGGGTCCTCACCGGCCAGCCAGGAGGCGGCTGCGTTCCCTCCCTGCCCCGTGGGCCGTGGTGGGCGGTTGCACGGTGCCTCCACACCGCGGTTTGCTGCGGTTTGCTGCCTGCGAGGGGCTTCCTCGTGTACGGCTGCCAGTTCTGTTGGAGCTGGTTTGTAATGCCAGATGGGCTTGAGGAGAAAGCAAAGCAGAAGCTGATTTCAGCAGAGCTGGGTCCAGATTTTGGCTGTAAGCAAAGTCTCAGTGCAGCCTCCCCCCAAGTTTTAGAGAGGTGAATATTGCTGGGTGTTGAATCCGTGGTGTGGAGCGGAGCTGCCGGGCGGGCTCAGGACGCCCCGTTCCCCTGGGGTTTCCCCAGGACGAGCTGTGGCCGGGCTGAGCGCTCCCGGTTCTCCCGGCTCCTCGTGTCCCAGATGCTCACACTGCCCTGAGGTGGGGCTGGGGCAGGAACGGCACCTCTTGGTAGCTCGGGCTGCGGTGCCCGTGTGCCCCTACGTGTCTGTGGAACCCCTCTGTGTGTCCAGGGAACCCCTGTGTGTGTCCATGGAACCCCTACGTGTCCATGTGCCCCTGCTTGTCCGTGTGCCCCTACGTGTGTCCAGGGAACCCCTACGTGTACTGTGTGCCCCTGCGTGTCCGTGTGCCCCTGCGTGTCCGTGTGTCCCTACGTGTCCGTGTGTCCCTACATGTGTCCATGGAACCCCTACGTGTTTGTGTGCCCCTATGTGTCCGTGTGCCCCTGCGTGTCCGCAGATGGCTCAGCCCCAGGGCACGTGTGTGTTCCTGCGGGTTTGCAGCGGGACCTGTTCTCACCCGTCCCGATGTGCCGGGTGCGATCCGCGGTTGCCGCTGTGGGTGGCAGGGCTGCCAGCGAGCGTGCGGCCCGGCCGTGCCGCGGGAGAACCGTGTTCTGCGCCTCCCGGGCCCCGGTCCTGCGCTCGCTGGCTCCGTGCGGCGTGGCCGCGAGAGGAGCAGCCGGGGTCCCGCACCCCGAGCGCTGCCGGCGTGGCCGCCTCTGCCGGAGCCGCGGGGCCAGGCAGACCCAGCGCCGGGGTGGAAGCTGGAGAACCTGCCTGGCGGTGACTCACGGGCCCAGCTCAGCCCTTCGCCTGCAGGAGCTCAGCCACAACCTGCTCTTTGGTGGCACAGGTGGCTTTACCGTTCCCAGCCGCGCCTCTCTCCTCCCTCTCCTTTTGGCGCTGGTGCGGCTGTGCCGCAGACCTGCCCGGCGACTGAGTGGCTTTGGAAGTAGCACCGCAAACGGGCTGGACCAGGCTGCTGGTTCTTCATCCCTTCTGCTCCGTGGTGGCACAGGCCATGGCGGTGACACGGACTGTCTGAGTGGCACGGGCCGTGTCGTGGCACAGCCGGGGCCATGGTGCCAGGTGGGTGCAGGGCATGGTCCCCGCGGGCAGGCGGTGTGGAGTGGAGCCTCTGGCAGCGTGGCGTGCCCGCCCCGTGCCGCAGCTGTCTGCATCTCACCGCGGGTTGTGTCTGCCAGACCTGCCTGCGGTCCCAGGACAGGAGTAGCTCTTGGCAAGCAGGGAAGAGCCAGCGGCCGGCGCTGAAGTCGCTGTGGCCCACACTGGGACATCCGAGGAAGTGTCACCGGAGCGCAGCGCTGGCCCTGGAGGCCCCGCACCGACAGCGCGGCTCTGGGTGCTGTCCCCTGTGCTGGGGGCGGTGGGCACAGACGGGGCAGCGCACGGGACTGGGGTGTCCTGGGGGACGTGTCCTGCGCCGGCCGCGCTGGGCTGGGCGCCGCGCGGTTCATTCTGGCGCTTGGAGGGCTGGGTGCAGGGTGGGCTGTCGGGGGCACGAGGACACACGGCACAGGGCACGTGGCACAGGGCACCTGCTCGGAAGGAGCCGTCCCCCGTCCCCCGTCCCTCGTCCCCCGTCCCTCGTCCCCCGTCCCTCGCCCGGCTGTGCAGACTCTCCCCAGCCGGCCCGCAGCGCCGTGTCGTGTTCCCAGGAACTGGGCTCACTGGGTCCGGGAGGAGGAGGAGGAAGAGGAGGAGGAGGGCGGCTCTATGGTGACAGCAGACGGGGCCAGCTCTGTCACTGCTGGGTCCTGTGTCCGTTCCCAATATGCAGGCGATATTTGCAAATGAGTGATGGGACCTGGGAGTTTGATTTTTCTCTCCGTGCTGTTTCCATGAGCACTATTAGCTTTTTGGTTCTGCATGCCTGCTTGGCATTTTCATCCTAAAGGTGCCGTATTTCTGCCTGGGACTCCCTGTGCAGAAAAAGCCTACCTGTCCGCAGCACCTCCACGGACCCCGGTGTTTCCAGACATTGCAAGTGCTCTGTGTGTGCCCGGGTCACCTCCTGGCCTGGTCCGGCGTGGGTTTGGGAGGGTGCAGGGTCAGCAGTGTCCTGCAAATGCTTCGGTGTCACTGTGCGTTTGCTGTGAAGCAGGTGGGACACACAGGGGTGCTGGATCCTCCAGGAACGCGGCAGCCCTGGTGGGACATCTGCGCAGGGACCTCTGGTGGTGCTGTGGGCAGATGAACCAGACCTCTTACGTCCTGGTGCAACAGCATGTCCTGGTGCAACGGCACGTTACAGCGTGTGCATTGCTGGTCGTGGGGGCAGGGGAGGCAGGGAGCTCACCGGAAGCTCACCGGGAGCACACAGGGAGCTCACCAGGAGCTCACCAGGAGCTCACCGGGCAGTGCAGCTCCCCTCGGCTCCTCCAGCGCCGCTGCAGCTCCTCACGCTGCACGGTCTGTGGGTGTGGGAGCAGCGAGCAGTCTGAACTGGAGGCTCTGCAGGGCTGGCAGGGGATGCCCCTTCACCCCAGGGCTGCGGGGGGGCTGTGCCGGGGGTGACGTGTCCCTCTGTTCCAGGGCATCGTGGGGAACCTGTCCAGCGGGAAGTCGGCCCTGGTGCACCGCTACCTGACCGGCACCTACGTGCAGGAGGAGTCTCCGGAGGGTAAGGTCTGGCTCCCGGGGCGCGGGGGGTCTGCTCCTCGCTCCTCTCCCCGGCTCTGAAGACAGCCCTGTCCCTGCACCGCGTCTGCCGCCGGCGCTGCGGCTCCCGGCCCTTGTCGGGGTCCCGCTCGCTCCCCCTCGCCTGACCTGCGGCTCTGCTCTCTTCCCAAGGCGGCCGATTTAAGAAGGAGATTGTGGTGGACGGGCAGAGTTACTTGCTGTTGATTCGGGATGAAGGGGGCCCCCCCGAACTCCAGGTAGGAGACCCGTGCCTTCCCGCCCCGTCCTGTTGGGGGCTGCTGGGGAGGGACCTGCCTGGCCGGCCTGGGGAGCCCGGTCCGGAGGGAACGCGTGTGGCCTGAGCCGGGGCTGCCCCGCGGTGCCGCTGCCCCCCCGCGGTGCCGGGGTCGGGGCTGAGTGCGCGGCCACGGTGCCTGCGTGCCGGCCCCGGGCTGCCCGGCTCGGGGCCGGGGCTCTGGCCGCGCTGTGACGCTGGGGTCTCTCCTGCAGTTTGCTGCCTGGGTCGATGCCGTGGTGTTTGTGTTCAGCCTGGAGGACGAGATCAGCTTCCAGACCGTGTACAACTACTACCTGCGGCTCTGCAGCTACCGGAACACAGCCGAGGTGCCCATGGTGCTGGTGGGCACGCAGGGTGAGCGCGGGCTGGCCGGGCTGCTCCCCCCTTCCTGCCCCCCCGCGTCCTCCCCGCTCGCTCCGGAGCACTGGGGACGAGTCCCCACCGGCAGGGGAGCATGGGGGCGGTGGCACTGGGGGTGTCCGGGAGCTGTCACCAAGCTGCCAGCGCTGGGGACAGGCTGCGGGCGTCTGCTCCACCGCACAGCCCGCGTCCCTCGTGCTGGGGCGGCAGAGCAGTTGGCGGTGGGGGTCACAGAGAGCAGCAGCAGGGGACGAGGGCGCCAGGAAAAGGCCTCGGCAGGACGCGGTTCCTGAGCAGTGTAACCGGGTCCCGGAGCAGGAGAAGCTCCGAGGCCGGGAAGCAGCAGTGCCAGCGGGAGGGCCCCGCGGGGGTGTCTGCGCTGGACCCCGATTGAGAGTAGAACAAAGTTGTTAAGCTTGGGATATTTAAAGATTGTGGGATTAGTATTAGGACTGAGTGATGCAGGTTCAGGACAGGGCTGGGGGCGCAGCGGGGGGCTCAGAGCGGGGGTGGCGGAGGGGTCGGGGACCAGCGCTGTCCCAGCGCCTTGGCACGGTCGCACTGGACGAGCCCTCGCAGACGTGCGGGGCACTCGGTCCCAGCGCGGGGCCCTGCGCTGCCCAGCTCCTCCCGAGGGTTGGTTCACGGGCCCCGCTTGTCCCCGGCCTGCCTGCCGGGCTCGGGCTCGGGTTCCTCTCGGGAAGGCTGTTTTTCCAACACGCCAGCGCCGAGCAGCCATCTGGGGGACAGATTCAGCTGTTTGTCGGTGGTGTCCCCCGAGGCCTCGGCTGGGCGCGTCCTGGCACAACCGTTGTTCCCAGCGAACTGGGGCTGAGCGGGCTGGCTGCTCACAGCCCGTGACCGGTGGCACCAACAGATGGTGACACTGATCGTTCCGACGCACGTCAGCGCGTGCTCCCTCGTGCAGCTGGGCTGGAGCTGCGCCGGGGCCGGGTGCGGGCACCTGTGCCGCAGCGCTGTGCTGCCGCTCTGTCCTGCTGTCCCCGGGACTCGGCCGTGGTGCTCGTGGCGTGTCCCGGTCCCAGCACCCGGGCTGCCTGGCGTCCCCAGCCACACCTCCCACCGGCTTCTGTCTGCACAGGCGTCGGCTGGATGGTTGGGAGAGTTGAATAAGGTTCATTTACAAACCAGCTCATTTAAGGAATCCGTTTTTCTGCGAAGGTGGACTTTGTTACAGAATGCACGCACAGGAGAGGGCTGTGCTGTGGGGGTCAGCGTGCGAAGGGAGGGAGGGAGGGAGGCCCGGAGCGTGCCCTGGGTGGGTGGGACACAGGCGCCATTCAGCCTCCTCTCCCCTCGCTTTCCAGATGCCATCAGCGCTACGAACCCCCGGGTCATTGATGATTCCCGGGCACGGAAGCTTTCCAATGATCTGAAGCGCTGCACGTACTACGAGACCTGTGCCACCTACGGACTGAACGTGGAGAGAGTCTTCCAGGACGGTAACTGCAGGGGGGTGTCCGGCGAGACGGGGCAGCCGGGCTGGCCCGAGGGAGCTCCGGCTCCTGGCGCACTGGCAAGCTGCCGCGGGAGCCGGGCCCTTGCTGGTGTGCCGTGCCACGGCTTCACGCGCAGACCTGCTCCGAGGAGCGGGACATTGCTCTGTGTGGCACGGGGCCCGCAGGGCTGGGCAGCACCTCTCTCCTGCCCGTCCTCTGCGTCAGCACTTGTGCTGAGAGCTGCAGGGCACGGAGCAGCCGGGGGCTGTGCAGGGCGCCCGTCTGCCTGCAGAGGATGCACCGTCTGCAGAGGACTCGGGACTGCAGAGGAGGTTTTGGCTGCGTCTCATGGGGGAGAGGAGGGAGCAGAGCAGAACCTTTGGGTGTCAGAGCTGGGGCAGCAGCAGCTGCACAGGCAGGTGGGGCAGCTGTTCCTGCTGGCAGACCCCGGGCGGCTGTGGGAGGCAGGAGCGAGCACCCGCGGTGTGCTGGGCCGTGTCTGTCCGTCTGTCCATGGCCTGTCCGTGCGGCCGGGGGGGAACCGGAGCGGGTCTGTCCGTGTGGGGAGCAGAGCGCTGAGGAAACCCAGCGGAGCGCAGGAGGGTGGGAGGGGAGGCGGCGCAGGCAGAGCGCTGCGGGCTGCGGGCAGCGGGGAGCCCGCGGCAGCGGCGTCGCTCCGGTGGTCAGCGCTTCAGCAGCACACAAAGACAGCGAGAAGACTGACAAAGCTACAAAAATTAATCAAAGGCTGGAAAGAATACCTGATAGCGAGGCGCTAAAAGAGCTTATTCATTCGATAGATCAAAAAGATTGAGAGGTGACTTGATTACAATGTAAGAGCATCTGTCTACAGGAGGAGAAAATGCCAGGATTGTGCTGGCTAGAGAGGGTTAATGCCAGAAGCTAAAGCCAGTCAAATTCAGATTTTAAAGAGTCATTACTTTTTTATTAGTAGCCCTCTTGTCCTTAACTGTCGGACCGAACGCACAGGGCAGTGCTGTGTTCTGCGTCTCTTGTACTTCCTCTGCACCCAGACCCGGCACTTTGTGGAAGGTGCTCCCCACGTGCCCCGGTGCCTGTGGGCTGGGGAGGTTCGGTGCCAGGAGCTGCCGGCACCGCTGCGGGTCCCGGTGCCGCGTGTCCTGTCCCTCGGTGCCACACGGTGCCTGCTGGTCAGATTGGCCGGTGTCGGTGCCTGTTTTGCCGAGGCTGCTCTGGAGAGAGTGGTGTGGTAAGCGGGAGCTGTGGAGGGAGCAGAGGGACCCACCGTGCTCAGTGCTCCCAGGTGCAGGACCACACAGATCATGGAATCACAGAACCACAGCTGCTGTGTGTTGTAGGGACCGTCCCAGCCCCCCATTCCCCCCCTGCCATGACAGGGACATCTCCACCAGCTCAGGTTGCTCAGAGCCCCGTCCAGCCTGGCCTGGGATGTCTCCAGGGATGGTTCAGCCACCACCTCTCTGGGAACCTGGGCCAGGCTCTCAGTGCCCTCACAGGGAAGAATTTCTTCCGTATGTCTGATCTCAATCTCCTGTCTTTCAGTTTAAAGCCATCACCCCTTGTCCTGTCACCACTTGCCCTTGTCAAGAGTCCCTTTCCAGATTTGCTGTAGGTCCTTTCAGGTACTGGAGGCTGCTCTAAGGAGATTGCCCATGATGAGCAAATGATCCCAGAGGCTGGCGTGAGGGATGACAGAAATTACCCTTGGGCAAGTCGGGCTGGTGTTGAAGAGGTGGAAGAACCTCTGCCCGGCAAGCAGGAACGCGGAGGCCACGCGGGGATGCGTCAGTGGGGGCTGCTGAGATTTCACCAGCACCGTGCTGGCCTCACCGTTAACTGCGTTGCTGGCGCTGTGGTGCGGGGTGCGGGCAGAGCCCCTGCCGGGCCCTGCGCCGGGTCAGCCGCTGCTGCCGGCTGTTCCTGACCCGCGCCCGGCCGCAGAGCTGCTGGGTGCCCGGCGCTGGGAGAAGGGGTTCCCGGAGCCGGGGGGGAGCTGGCAGAGCAGAGGGGCAGCGGAGCAGGAGGGACCGGGGGTTCTGTCGTTCGTGGGTGCTCACTGGGAGCTGGGCAGGCCCCGGCTCGGTCGGCACAGCAGCTGGCAGCGGTGGCCCCAGCGCCCTTCCCGTGTCCCTGCGTGGGACACGGCACACGGCGTGAGGGGACACGGCACACGGCGTGAGGGGACACGGCACCTGGCACATGACGGCAAGGGGACGGGCTCTTGTGGTTGCCGTTGGCATCTGGCGTTTCCCCGGGGTTTGGTCACACCTCACCTGTGGTGCAACGTTTCTGGAAGGGAAGGCGGCAGCTCCCTTATCCAGGGTGCCCGCTGGGCCGGACGGGGCCGTTCCCGGTGCCGCTCCCGGTGCCGTTCCTGGTGCCGTTCCCGGTGCTCCAGGCGTGTTTGTCTGGCAGCTCCTCCCGCGTGGTGCTGGGGGTACCTGGCCAGCGTGCCAGAGAACACGAGGAGTGGCGATGTGCTCTGAGCCCCCCGGCCCAGCTGTTTGCCGCTCTTTGGTCAAGGTGTTTATTTCCAGAAAAGGCAGATTGGGAAGTTGAAATGCAGTTTCTGGCTGTTGGCATCAGGCAGCGAGGTCCCAGGAGCTGGGGCACTCGTTCCTCACGCGAGTTGCTCAGACAGCTGGAGACCGTGAGGGTGACAAGGGCCCAGGCTGGCGGAGGTGACATGGGCCAGGCTGCTTGCTTTGGTAACTGCCTCGTGTAGTTGCTGTGAGGGGGTGACCGAGAGTGACTCTGGGTGCCCAGGGCTCTGGGTGCTCCTTGGCTCCATGTGAAGCCGCTGCTCCGGGTGGCACGCAGGAGCCGCGGGGCACGCGGCGGGAGCGGGAAGCCCGTCCTGCCGCCGGAGCAGCCGCGGCGGGCTGTCCCTGCCCGCGGCCGTGCGCTGCCGGGCCGGGCTGGCTGTGCCGCACAAACCCTCCTCTTCACGCTGGCTGGTGCAGTCTGAGCCCCACGTGTTGCCCAAAGGCAGACAAGGGGTTTGGGTCTCACTGAAGCCCCCCAGAAGTCCGCGGGTGGAGAAAGTTGCTTTCTGGCCTCTGACCCTGCCCCTTTCTCCCTCTTGCAGTGGCTCAGAAGGTGGTGGCTCTACGGAAGAAGCAGCAGCTCTCCATCGGTCCCTGCAAGTCCCTGCCCAACTCACCCAGCCATTCGTCTGTCTCTGCAGCCTCCATTCCTTCCGTTCACATCAACCAGGTGGGAAGCGGGAATGGGGAAAGCCGGGCACCCCCAAGCTTTTCCAGCCCCTGTCCCCTCACTACTTCAGACTCGCACTGCAGCCCAGCAGTAGCGTTTGGAAAGCGGAGGGGTTGTCACCCTGGAGCTTCTGCCCCTAGCCCAGAACAGCTTGGTGCTTGCACTGAGGCCACGCTTCGTGTCTCAACTATCGGGTCTGGCTCGTGGTCTCCAGAGCTCGTGTCATGCTCCTGCAGACACTGTGGGAGAGCCATGGAATTATAGAATGATAGAATGATAAAATCAGAATGTCCTGGGTTGGAAGGGACCCCCAGGACCATGGAGTCCAGCTCCTGTCCCTGCACAGCACACCCCACAGCTCACCCCGTGTGTCTGAGCACCTTGTCCAGTCTCCTCTTGACCACTGTCAGGTTGGGGCTGTGACCCCTCCCTGGGAGCCTGTTCAGTGTGCAGCCCCTCTGGGTGCAGAACCTGTTCTGAATGTCCCACCAACCCTCCTCTGGCCGCAGGCATCTGCAGGGAAGCTCCTGGGCAGAGCAGAGAGGTGTCTGCAAACGGCCTCGGTCCGGCTGCCCTGGCCAGGCGGGGAGCCAGGGGACACAGCTGCCCAGGGACCTGGGGACGGGGCTGAGCAAGGGACAGAGCTGCCCAGGGACCTGGGGACGGGGCTGAGCAAGGGACAGAGCTGCCCAGGGACCTGGGGACGGGGCTGCCCACGGCCCCACTCCTCACGGCCATCCTGGTGGGCTGCCTGGGATGTTTGCGGAGGGGCGAGCTCGTGTGGAGCGGCAGGAGCAGCGCCGAGCAGGAGGAGGGGGCTCGGGGGGCTCTGTGCCGGAGGCCGTTAGCTCGGCTCGTGCTGCCCAGCTCTCCGTGCCAGCAGGACGGTGAAGCCGGCAGCGTTCGTTCTGTGGCTGGAGGAGCGGCGCTGGGGCGGGAGCAGCAGGTCACACACCACGGCCGGCTGCCGTGGCGAGCGGCTGCTGAAGGAAGGAGACCTGTGGGCAATGGCAGGGGCACCAGGGCTTTGCGGTGGTTCCCAGTGCCGAGCTGGCTCTGTGGTGGGGCAGGTGAGGTGCTGGGCTCTGCTCCTTGGGGCAGTCAAGCCAGCAGGTTCCAGCTCTGAAGCAGCAGGCGGATGAAAGCGCGGGATCCGCAGCGAGGCCGTCGGCAGCTCTGTCTGCCTGGCCGGCGCTGTGGGGCTGCCAGCAGCGCAGCGGGTTCGGAGCTGGGTCTGCGAGGTGGGACAGTGGCGGTCCCGGCGCTGCCGCGGCGGTGAGCAGCGCTTGAAACCGCGTCTGAGGAGAGTGGCCAGGGCCTCTGAGGAGAGGGTGAAACTGAGGAGAGCGCAAAGCAAGTTGAGCAAGACAAATCCCACCACACTGATGCTTATTTTCACAGAGGGGTTTGCTTTGATCCTCAGGATGTGTCTGAGCCCCGAGAGGACTCTGGTACCCGGCCAGGGAGGTGGTTCCGCACAGACCGGAGTCGTGTCTGCAGCCGCTGCCTGGGCCCTGGCACGGGGGGTTTGTAAATGCCGTGTGAAGTTTATACCTGGCTGTGTAGCTCCTAAAGCTGGGCTGTGAGTAGGTGCGTACAGACTTGCAGAGACCTGTGCTGGCTGCCCCAGGAGAGCCCAGCGAGTCCGGGTGAAGCGTCTGTGCGGCAAACGGGCTGAGCGCTGCGGACAGCCAGGGCTGCCCATGGCGTTCTGGGGGCTCCGATCAGGGCTGCCCATGGCGTTCTGGGGGCTCCGATCAGAGCTGGGCTGTGTCCCGCGGGCTGGGAACACTGGGAGTGAGCATGGCTGCTCAGAACTGGTCACTGGTTTAGTATTTTCTTCAGTGTCTGGACTATAAGAAAAGGGTCCTAACAAATAGGTACCGATGACACTTGCTGTGCCAGGCCACATGTTTGTAATGAAACTAAAACCGCATTCCCGGTGTGGGGACACCGGACTCTGCAGTCTGATTCCAGTCGCTTGTGCCACGATGCCCTGGAACTGGTGTGGGGACAGCAAACTGCTCATGGGAGGGAGGGCAAGCAGGCCCTGGCGCCGGGGGGAGTTAAGCACTCGGCTTGTTTAGCTGAGGAGAGCGAAGGCTGAGACGGCCCCAACCTGAGCTCTGAAGTGCAGCTGTGAAAGGGAAGAACTTGTTAAGAGCAGAAGGTGCTGGAGCAGACGCGGAGGGCTCGAGGCTGGCGGGGGGAGGCGGTTTGGCCGTGGGAGGCGTTTCCAGTGCGTGTCAGACGTTCTGACCCCGCGTCCCTCCTGCGCTTGGCAAACCTGGGCACAGCGAGGACCAAAGCTCGTTTCTGTTCCCTGGGTCTTCTGTGGCTCAACCACAGCCCCGCGGTTCCCAGATCTGCTGCAGTGACCTTTGCCGTGGTGTTTACACATCTCTCTTCCATTACAAAACACACTTCTAAAAACAGAGCATGAAGTCATGGAACTGGTGAGCGATCGTGAAGTATTTTCCCGTTCTTGCTTGGGCTCAGGAATGAGGTTCTGGAGCCGCTTCCCGCTGTCCTCAGAGCAAACCCACCCGGCTTTGGGCATGGCGGGGTCTCTGGCTGTGGTGTTCCTCTGGGGACCGGGGCAGAGCAGCCAGGCACCGCGGTGCCCGCGGGCCGGCTGCGTGCGGGGTCGCACACCACGGTGAGCCCGTGGCCGGGCAGGTGTTGCCAGCGGTGCCAGGAGCCGGGTCGCTGCTGGGGCTGCGCTGGTGCTGGCACCGCAGGGTTTGCTCTCCCGCGGTGTTCCCGCGCAGGGAGCTGGGTCAGCAGCTCCAGTCCCGCCGGGCGCTGCTCT
Source organism: Pampusana beccarii (assembly GCA_013399365.1). Taxonomy (NCBI): domain Eukaryota; kingdom Metazoa; phylum Chordata; class Aves; order Columbiformes; family Columbidae; genus Pampusana; species Pampusana beccarii. The sequence continues at coordinate 52,506 of VWYH01010164.1, forward strand.
CCGGGGCCGTGGGGCCGGGGACCGTGGCCTCGCTCTGGGGAGGCGTCCGCCGCCCCGCACCGAGCCGCCCCGCACCGAGCCGCCCCGCACCGAGCTGCCCCGCACCGAGCCGCCCCACACTGAGCCGCCCCACACCGAGCCGCCCCGCTGGGGAGCTCTGGGAGGAGGCGGACGGGCTGCGCGCTGTCAGGAGGGACACACCGGAGCGACGAGGGCTCTAGGAGTCGGGCCGTGTTGAGTTTTTTCCCACCTGAGGGTACAGGGCTCTCGCCAAGGTTTTCCTGCCTGACCGAGCACGTGGGAGCGTAGGAACCGGCAGAGGGAACGGGATCTCGGGGAACACGGGATTTGGGATGTAGATGAGGTGGAGAGAAGCCAGGCAGTGCAGTTAGGAGCTTTGGTTTGCTTTGTGCCGGTGCTGGGGTGCGCAGGCAGGACACGCCGGGCCAGGGGCTCTTCTGCCCGGTGCCATGTCTGGGGACAGCGGGACGGGCACTTGCACCCGAGCGCTGGCAGGAGGAGCCCGCGTGCGGCTGTGTCCTCGCAGGGCCGGCGCTGGGTGCCCGCGGTGCTGCGGTGGCAGCGCTGCTCTGTCCCCCCCGGCAGCGCCGTTCTCCGCAGGCTGCCGTTCCGAGGGGGCAGCCACAGCGCTTCCCCGATCGTCCCCTTCTGCCGGTGTTTGCGGGTGAGCTCTGCTTCCCTCCCCGGCTCTGTCTGGAGGTGCTGGTGCTGCCTGAGAGCACACGGGTGTTCTGCCCCGTGCTGGGCCCCTGCCCGCGGGGACGGCGCTGCTGGAGCTGTCAGGGACACTCGGCTTCTGCAGATGGGAACCAGGGGCCCCGCGGCGCGTTGCCTGTGGCCAGCGGGAGCGGGGAGCCAGCCCTGCCGCTCGTCCCGGGCCTGGGGACATCTCTTCGAGAAGCAGTTTGATGGTACTACTGCAGCCAAACTGTTTTGGAAGTGGCCACTGCTGGTCTGGTCTCCTGGCGGTCTGGGCAGCCCGTTGCATTACTGGGAGAGCAGAGACCCCAGGGGACCCTGGTGCTGTTATCACCCGTCTGTCTGGAGGGCTCTGGTGTGAGCTGGTTTCAAACCTGTGTGGTTGTGCCAGGGTCCCGGGTTGGCCGGGCCCTGGGACAGCGGTGCTGTGTGAGCTGTTCTGGTGTCCTGGCACAGCGATGAAACAGGCCTTGAACCAGCCAAAGGCCCTGGTTTCAGTTGTGTCTTTGGGAGCTTGGGGGTTCTTTGCATTCATTCTGCAGTAGTGCCTGGTTTCCCAGAGGACGTGGCTCCGTGGCGGTGCGGAGGGAGCTGCAGAGCAGGTCAGCTGTGCTCAGGTTTCCAGCAGTGCTCGGTGTGCCAGGCGTCCTCGCCAGGTCTGTGACCCTGAGCACCGTTCAGCAGCGCCCTGCTCCCGTGGCATGGCAGGAGCCGGGGCCAGCCCCTGGGGACACCAGCTTTGTACCTCATGGCACGTGGATCTGTGCCTGCTGGAACAGATCCACCCCGGGACCTGCAGCTCTTGCGGGCATGTTCGGCCTCGCCTCTGTCCTCTGTCCTCTGTCCTCTGTCCTCTGTCCTCTGTCCTCTGTCCTCTCCCTCTCCCTCTCCCTCTCCTCTCTGTGTGGGCTGTGGGTGAGCTGTGCAGCTGGAGTGGCTGCCTGGGAGCCCCTGTGTCCCCTGGGAGCCCCTGTGTCCCCTGGGAGCCCAGCCCTGTGTCCCCTGGGTGCCCTGCTGTGCCCGGCCCGGCTCCCCTGCCCTCCTGGTGCGGAGCTGCCCCTTGTCACAGCTTTGCAGCGATGGCCTTGGTCTGCAGTCCTGCACGGGCTGTTCTGTGGCACCAAGAAGTGCTGTTACTGTGACTTTAGTGAGAGAGCAGATGACAGGGGTGGCAAATCAAAGCTTGCAAGTGAAGTGAAGCAGGAACGCAGCTCAGCTTGCGGTGACGAGCCCTCCCGGCCTGTCGCAGCACGTTCGGGCAGGCCGGGCAGCGCCTGTGTCTTGCAGCTGCAGCGAGGGCTGTCCCGGGGAGCCCTGCATGGCCATGGCCACGGGCCGTGCTCTCCTCGGCTTCTTCCCCATGCCCACGCAGACGCTGAGCCGGGCGCTGCTGTTCCTCTGTGCTCTTCTGCTCCAGGCCCTTCCCAAATTTCACTCCTTGTTCTGTCTTGTGCCTTCTTATGTCCAGTTACTACATGTTAACTTCAGTGGGTTCTTCCCTGCTCAGGCACCCTGTGGCACTACCGATACACTTTGAAGTTCTTGCTGTCCACCCATTACACACCAACGGGAAGATTTGTCCCCTGTGTCTTTTACTGAGTTTTCAGCTGCCGTGTTCCTGGGTTTCAGCAGTGACCACGGGCGGCCGTTGGGGTGGATCGGCGGCGTAGCTGCCGGGAGCAGCAGGAGGTGTTTGCGCAGACGTGCTGTCATTTCGGGGTTGTGGCTGGGGTCCCTGCGCAGCCGCGGTGCGGCCGGTTGGTTCGGGTGCACGGTGGCGGGATTGCTGGTGCCGCGGGGGCCGCGCTGCCCCGGGGGACAGGACCGGGACCAGGACCGGCCTCGCACCGGCCTGAGACCCCGGCCCCCGCGCCCCTGCTGAGGTTTGGGTGTCTGGGGACACCAGCGGGCTCCAACGCTTGCGTGCTTTGTCGCACAGTAACCTTGACGTGTCTCCAACCCTGGGCAGACTTAAAGGCTAAGGAAAGGTATTGTGGCTGGGCAAAATTGACAAAGAAGGAAGCAGGAAGTCTGTAAAACATAAACCACAGTTTAACAAGATTTCTTCCTCGGAGCCTTAGCGTCCATCACCTGCCGTGCGTAGGGTGCGTGCCAGCCGCTGTGGCGAGAGCTCACACTGCAGGCTCTGCAAAGGCAATCCTGCCCCGGCCAGCTGCCCAGGGCACAGGGAGCCGAGCCCGGAGCCGAGCCCGGAGCCGAGCCTGGAGCCGCTCAGGGCCCAGGCTGGGCAGCCGGGCCCAGCTCACCGTCTGTGTAGCAGGTTCTGTGCTGCGGCATTGACCGTCTCTTCCGTCACGCTTTGAGTCTTTTGCTTTTTTTGACATGGTTCACATGTTATGCATCAATTAAATACTGATTGTACACACATTGTTGTGCCCGATCCTAAACTTGAGCTGTCTCATAGAATGTCTCACCAGATTCTCTTTGACTTGGTGGCCCTGGCTTTCTGCCTCTGTCCCCTGGTACAGCCCTTGCAGCGCAGCCTTGGTGCGGTGGCAGGAGCTGTCAGTGCTCAGGGTGAGGAGGCCCTGGCAGGTGACACGTTGCATTGCATGGCCCCGGTGGTCCCTGGGCATGGCAGCCGAACTCCCTCGTTAGCGCAGGTTCGTCAGCTGGGCCGCCTGCGGAGCAGCTCCCTGGTGACAGCCGCTTCTCTGGCCGAGCGCGGGAGGCTCCGTGTCCCCGCGGGGCGGTGGGAGCCGGGCAGGCTGAGGGGCTCTGTCACCTGGTGCCGCCCTGTCCCCAGCGCGGGGCTCGGGTCTGCCAGGCCCCCGCGGCACTGGCCCTAGGACACTTGGTCAGGGCAGCATCCCCCTGCCCTGGGAGCTGCTCTGCTCTGGCGTGGGCAGCAGATCCCTGCGGGCGGTTGTGGAGCTGCTGGGGAGCGGGGGTCCTGGCAAGGGGACACTGTGAGGCCCCAGGAGCAGCCGTCAGCCCCCGAACTCGGAGCAGCGTTCCCCTGCGGCACCGCCTGCCCTCGCACAGACGTCCCTGGCGCTGCTGCGGAGAGGAGGGGCTTGTGCTGGTTCTTGGGTGACTCTTTGCTCTCTTAGGAGAAGTTCTCTCCTGTGCGTCTGCTCCCGTTTCTCTCTCCAAAGACTCTTCCAGCGTTGGACTGCTGGCCTCAGAACAGGGCTCAGACCCCGCACGGGGTGAGCACGCGGGCGTTTCCTCACTCAGCACCCCTGGCAGATCCTCGTCCCGCGTCTGTGGAGCAGTGGGTGGGAGCGGAGGAGGCCCCGGGCTGTGGGATGAGCTGGGATGAACCGGGCTGCTCCCCGCAAGGTGCCGGAGCTCTCCGAGCCTTCCAGGCAGCTGCTTCAGTGTTTCTGAAGCGCCGTTCAGAGATCAGCAGACCTGCCCGGGGATGCGCAGGCTGTCCTGAGCCGTGCTGGGCTGCGGCCGCGCGGTGCTGCTGTGAGGAGCCGCTCGTGCCCGGGCGCTGCCGCGCAGCCGTGAGCGCAGCCCCGTGCCTGGAGCACTGCGTTGCCGGGTGGTGGCACCAGCTGCATGGTCAGATCTTCCCCTCCCCAAAGCCGGATGAGTTGTTAGGGAAGATGCAGCATGTAGTCCCACACGTTCCCAGAAATGAGCCCCTGCAGCCGCAGCACGGTGGCCCACGGGTACAGGGGTGTGTGCCACCCTCGGGGCCTGCCGGATGAACCTCAAACCGGGCCAGAGCTGCGTTTTACACAGAGCGTGAGCTCGTTTGTGGCAGCCTGTGCGTCGGGGCGCTGGAAGGGCCAGGGCCGGAGCCCCAGGGACACACGTCCCCTTTGGCATCGTGACTGTCCCTGTGGCGGGAGGGGCTGCCGTGCGGCTCTGGGCTGCGTCAGCCCCGGGCTCCGCGGGAGCAGGTTCTGCAGCCCCGCTGAGGGGCGGCACAGCTGCCCAGTCCCGCGGTTTGGAGGGGGCCACGCCGCCGCGTCCCCACCGCGGACCCGGCGCTGCGGGCTGGCACTGCCTCCTCGGCCAGGTGTCGCTGTCCGTTCCCTCTCTTCACTGGTGATTTCAGAATGTGACCGTTTTACTAGAGGTAAAACTAAGCAGAAAGAAGGGACCCAACTTTCCCGAGCCCCTTGCGTGGGCAGGAGCGGTGCGTGGCCTGGGATGTCCCCGTGTCCCAGTCCCGGGCTGCATCTCCTTCTCCCGGTGCAGTCGGCCTCCCTGTGACTGTCCCGTCTGTTCTGCCCTAGGCCACCAATGGTGGAGGAGCCTTCAGCGACTACTCCTCCTCGGTGCCCTCCACCCCCAGCATCAGCCAGCGGGAGCTGCGCATTGAGACCATCGCTGCCTCCAACACCCCCACCCCCATCCGCAAGCAGTCCAAGCGGCGCTCCAACATTTTCACGGTGAGTGCCCCTGGGGCGGAGGAGCTCGGGAGGAGTTTTCCGAGGGCCGGGCCAGGCGAGGGGCAGGGAGCGGGTCGCAGCCCTCGGGATTTGGGGTGCTGCTCTGGCTGAACCCGCGGTGCTGGCCGCAGGGCCGGGCGCAGGGCCGCAGAGCGGTGTCCCCAGCGCAGCGTGAGCAGGGAGGGGGGCAGGAGCCGTCTGCGTGTGCGAGAGCTGCTGTGCTGGGTGTGCGTGCGTGGGGAGCGCCCGCAGCCAGCCCTTCCGTGCACAGGTAGGAGCGAGCGTGGGGTGCGCGCGTGGCACGGGGACGCTGCGCCTTGTGCCCAGCACCGGTGTCCTGCCGTTCTGCCCTTGGGGCCCTGTCCCTGAGCCTGGCACAGGTCCCCGGTGACTGGGCCGCCGTTTTGGCACCAGCCGTGCTGAGCCGTGGTGCTGTGCAGAGCCGGCGCGTGGCACTGGGCCCCACCAGTACCCAGACCCCGTGTGTGGCGTGAGCGGTGCCGCTGGGCAGTGCTGTGGGGCGTGCCGGGCGTTGGCTGCGGGTGTCGGTGCCGTTGGGCTGCAGCCCTGGCACGCGCCCGCACCGTGCACACCGCACAGGCCTGCCCCCGCACCGCTGCGGCACAGCCGCCCCGGGCCCGTGTTAGTGCAGATAGCGCTGTCCCCAGGGAAACGTGCTCCTCTGCCCGCGGCCTGTGCTGGGCTCAGGCCTCTCTCCCCCCATCTCAATGTGCTTCCCAGCCGCCATTGCTCAATACACGCGTGTCTGCTGTCTGTGGAACTGCCTACCACAAAGTCCGTGTACGTGTCGCACCGTGTTCCCCCGTGTGAACAGCCACCATCGCTCTGGACCCAAACCACAAACACTCAGAGTCCCATACCCCGTCCCCGTCACTGCTGTTGGCGTCCCGGCCTCCCCGGCTCCTGCTGGGCTGTGCCCGTGTCCCGGCTCAGACATCCCGGCGCGTCCATCCACGTCCCCAGTGCTCCGTGCGCTCCCCCGTTGGCCCCTCGCACCTCCCGCTCCGTGTGCACGTGTTCCCGGCCCCTCCCCGCGCTCTGGGCTGCTGCCCCCCGGCACAGGCCGCCCCGCGCAGCGGGTCCGCCGCGGCTGACGCTTGGCTGTTTCCTCACCAGCGCTCCCTCCTCCGTGTGCTCACACCTCCCTGAAGATGCCCGTAGGTCTCGTGTTGTCGCTGCTCATGCTCGTGTTGCCCCCCGTGCTGATGGATGTCTCTCCCGCTCCCCCGCTCGTGCTTGCTGCTGTGCCCGGTGCACGCGGGCGCTCGTGCACTGACCCCTCCCGCCGCTCCCGCGCCCGCGGGCTCTGGACTCGCCGTCAGCTCGTGTTCGCGCTCAGCGCGGAGCCCCGCGCTCAGCTCGCGGGGGAGGAGGGCGCCTTGCTGGGGGGCTTACGCTGATTTGCTGTGGACACCATCATCCGTCTGGGGCTCTCGCTCGCTCATCCCGGGCTCAAGCTTGCTCGCTCTGGCTCACTCGCTGCGGGGCTCACTGCGCTCGTGGCGCCCGCGGGGCTCACGCTCACCCGCTTGCTGTCGTGCTGGCGCGCACACGTGTCTCACGTTGAAGGCTTCACCCCGTTTGGTCGTGGCAGCAGCAGCAGCTCCCCACACCTCCTCCCGCAGTGGGACAGGCCAGGAAGAGCAGGGCAGGGCAGGGCCGGCTGTTGTTTGCTGCTAGCTGTCCCCGGCAGGCGGGGGGGGCGGCAGCCGCCCCGGCCTCGCATCCCCAGGCGGGCACCAGTGTCTGCAGGGCCCGGCGCTGGGCCGTGCTCAGCTGTGCCCGGCTGCTCCGCGACCAGTCCTCCTCTCCTCCTCTCCTCCTCTCCTCTCCTCTCCTCTCCTCTCCTCTCCTCCTCTCTTCCTCTCCTCCTCCTCCTCCTGCTCTCGCTCCCCTCCCGCTCCCGCGGGCTCTGCGGCAGGAGCCCCCGTGCAGACGGCCGCAGCGCAGCCCAGCGCCATCCCAGCCCCGCCAGCCGCAGCCCAGCGCCCGACTGCCGCTGCCGGCCCCGGCCTGTCTGTCTGTCCGCCCGTCCGCTGGCGCCCATCGCTGACAGACTCGTGTCCGTGTTCTGAGTATAACTTGCCAAACTCTTTATTCTTTCGATATTTGCAGATATGTGCCACTGTTTCCAACTTTTCATCAACAAAAAGGCCTTTCCAACTCCTTCCAAATTAGAAGATCCAGGTGGTTACACACGGCACCTCTGTACAAATTCTCTCACTTTTCATTGCCTCTCCAGGGCCGGATAAGGGATGGGCACTGGGATTGATCTAAGATTAGAGGCTCGCCCGCCCTCCAGCCAGCATGGGTCCCCCCCTCGGAGACACGCAGGAGCCTTTTAAATCCCCCCAATGTAAAGTCTAGGAAGCGCTGAGACGGCCTGCGCCTGCACTTTAAGCTGGGACATTTCTGGGCCTGCCGGATGCTGTCTAGGCACTGTCCGTGCTCGGGGATGCCAGGCGGACCACCCTGATGGGACGGGAAGACCTGCAGACCCGCCGGGACCGGGCGACAGCGGCGCGTGGAGCTGGATGGGCCGCACGACGCTTTGCTGCTGCTGCGGGAGCTGCTGCCGGCGCCTGCCGCTCGCGCTCCGCTCCTTCTCCCCTGCACCTCCTGCCGCCTGCATGGACTCCTGCTCCTCTCTTCCTCCTCGCAGCACAGCAGCCATCTGTGTCTCTTTAGTTTTCTTCTCTTTCAATCTCTTTGTTTTGTTCTGGGCGCAAAAGCGAGTGAATTGCTGTCCCAGGCGCGTGGGCTCGTGTCCCTTTCTGATCCAAAGCACACGGGGCGCTCCCGGACTGAGGGGGTGTGTAGGGCGCTCCGGAGAGACGCTGCCGCTGCCCTTCTGCCATTGTTGTGATTCTGAATGTATTGATTGTGCTCCATGCCGTGTATGACTTGATATTTTCCTCTGTCCTAAGCACTTTGAATGAGTTCTGCTCAACAGACTGTATATTTCATATTGTATTTATTGGAGTTTGCTCTCGCTGCAGCCGCCCTCGGGGGCTGGCGGGTTTTGCTCTCAGCTCTCTAGACGTGTGATAGATACTTATTGTCCATGCTCTTTTGTAAGGGGCTGGTATCTCTGCCCAGTGACCTGTGCTACTTTGTATGGTGCAAGTGTGTTAACAGAATAAATCTGTTGGATTAGTAGAGGTGTGAGTTCCTTCACTGCCTTGGCCTCTCCTGCTTCCATCCATGCTCCACCTGCATCCCACGCCATTTCTGTCTGTCCGTGTCCTGTGCGCCCCCGCGGGAGGGGGGTCCGAGGCAGCCCCGACCCGCTAGGACAGCTCTGCTTGCGGTAGCGGGTGAGGACGGCGGGGGGAGCGGCGGGGGGGCCGCAGTGTCCCTAGCGGGGATGGGGAGACGCTGGCTGCGCCATGGGGAGCCCGGGCCTGGGAGCGCTGCGGCTGCTCTGCCCGCAGGCGCCGGGGCGGCGGGGCCGTGCGTGCCGTCCCGTGCCCGTCTAACGCACCCCTGTCTCTTCTCTTCCAGTCTCGGAAGGGCGCGGACCCGGAGCGGGACAAGAAGGTGCCGGAGTGCAAAGCGGACAGCATCGGCAGCGGGCGCGCCATCCCCATGAAACAGGTTTGGTCTCCCCTCACCCACGCGGGGGCAGGCTGGGGGCGTCGTGCTGTGGAATGGGGTCCCCTCACACTGCAGACTGGGGTCCCCTCCTGCTGCGGGCTGAGGTCCCTTGCTGCACACCAGCGTGGGGGAGCGTGGGGTGGCCGGGGACCCCTCGGCCCGGCTGACGTGGGACACTGGGGAGCCCCACACCTGCCAGGCCCTGAGCAGCGCTGAGCCGGGGCTGTGGGTGTGAACCCTGCACCGGGAGCACGGTGTGGGGTGCTGGTACAGGGTGTGGGGTGCTGGTGTGGGGTGTGGGGTGCTGGTGTGAGGTGTGGGGTGCTGGTGTGAGGTGTGGGGTGACGGTGTGAGGTGTGGGGTGACGGTGTGGGGTGACGGTGTGAGGTGTGGGGTGCTGGTGCGGAGTGCTGGTGTGGGATGCGGGGTTCTGGTGCAGAGTGCGGTTTGGCGCTGGTGCGGGGTAGGGGCTGCCCTGGCGGAGCGGGTCCAGCAGGGGGCGCTCGCGGCCCGCTCCCGGCCCAGCGCGGCCTCCGCTGCAGCCCCGCCCCGCGGGGACCGCTCCTGCCCCTGCTCGCGTTCCTGCCCCTGCTCGCGTTCCTGCTCCTGCCCCAGGTCCTGCCCTTCTCTGTCTGCAGCACGGGTCCTTTTCAGTCCTCTGGTTGGAACAGGGATTGAGGCTCTTTTGACTGTTTCTTCCACCGGTCCCACTACTGGGCACTCGTCCCTCTGTCCTCCCTGCTTGTCCCTCTGTCCTGCCTGCTCTCCTCCTTTCCAGGCAGCTGCGGTGGGGTGGTGCTGAGATGGGGTGGTGCTGAGATGACGGGCACGGCTGCTCCAGTACCTCCGGCGCTGACCGGGGGGCTGTGGGGACGCAGTTTGGCTGTGGCCGCTGCCTTTGGGCTGCCGGGCGGCGCGTGGCAGGTTTGCGGTGGCAGTGCCGTGTCAGCCCCACGGCAGGCGCGGGCAGGTGTTCCGCGCTCAGGAAGGGGACACTGAGAGCAGAGCAGCTGGAGCCTTGAGCTAGGCCTGACCTGGCTCCCGAAGCCGTGCTGCCGACTGCGGGAGGGCCGCTCGTGGGCACGTCCACGGCCTTTCCCTTCTGGACCTTTGGGTTGCTTTTTCCAGGATTTGCCTTCACTCCGCAGGACAAGGCGCTTTCTTTACCCGCTCCTGTGTCTGTGAGTTGCTGACTGGGCCTGGCCTTGTCCAGTCTGCTGGAGACGGTGGTGGTTTAGGGTAATGGTTAAGTTGTTCCTTGCTGTAGGCAGAGCCGTGCTGTTACCTTGTTAAACAGGCGGAGAACTGAGACAAAGGCCTAGGTCTGCACAACAAAGCTTGCACATTGTCCTGTGCAGGAAGAAGGAGATGCCAGACTCCTTGCCCGGTTCAGGGCTGAAGTGAAGAGAGCAGCTGGCCAGGAGAGCCCGGAGCAGGAGGTCAGCTCCTGCGGTCTGGGTCGCTGCCCGGGCTCAGGACGGGCACCGCCGTGGCAGAGCGGATCCCGCGGTCCTGGCGCTGGGACGCGGCGTCTGTTGGCAGGGCAGGAACCAGCGGCTGCAAACGGCTCTCCCGGCCCTGAGTGCCTGTGTGACACCATCCTGGAGCCGCAGAGCGCTGCTGGGACCTGCTCCTTGAGACTGCAGGATCATAGGGTTGTATGGCTCTTTGCAGTGTGGTAGATCCAGAGTGACACCGGAGCGCTGCAGTTCTGCTCCACCATCCCTGCCGCGGCCCTTTGCCGGGTCATCCCTCCGGGAGGAGCAGTGACTTGGTACCACCAGGGGGAAAAGGAGCAAAGTATCGGGAGCTGTAGCTCCGTATCAGAGTTTCAGAATAGGTGATGATTGCTGTGCCCTCAGATACGGACCTGCCCCTTTTGGAAGGTCGCAGGGAGCTCGGTGCTTGCCGTCTCTTTGAGGGGCAGCGGAAGAGCAGGGCCTTCAGCCGGTTTTACTGGTGTGCTCTGGTGGTCCTGCCCAGGCACAGGAGAGCAGAGCGGCCGGTCCCCCCGAGGGCTGTGGCTGCAGACCTGCAGGGCCTCCTGCCCGGCTGGGGCTGCGTCGCTCCCGCAGCACCTGCCCTGCCGGGCGGTGGGGCTGCTGGCGCTGGGCACCGCGGCCACGGGCGCATCCCCTTGAGAGCTCTTTGTTTCCTCTGCGTGGGAGAACAAGAGCGGTGCGTGCTCAAATGACCTAAAGACAGCTGCGGTGGGGATGCGGGGCAGCTGTAGGGGGGTTGCCCAGCAGACCCGTCCCGCGGTACCCGTGGCCGTGATCACCGTGGCCGGTGCCAGTCCCGGGCTCTGCGGGCAGGGGCCTGGGCACCTCGTTTGGCCCTCGCCGCTCTGGGTTCCTGCGCAGGACCAGGCCTGGTGGCTGGGAAGGGCAACCCAGACCCGGAGGCTGCGCTGGGTGTTGCAGAAGGAGAAAAGGCTTTGCTTGCCTGAGAAGGGACGTGTGCTGCCATGGAGGTGTCACTTGTCACCGGCTGCTCCAGCACAACTGGGAGCAGCAGCCCTGGGTGACCCGCTGTGTCTCCCTGGCACCCACACACTAGAAAAGCTGGAGATGGGCAGCGGGGCAGGGCAGCCCGTGGGTGCGGGGACCCCGGTGCGCCCAGGATGGCAGCTCCTCTGCCGGGCTCTGGCCGGGGCGCGGGGTCTCTGCCACCATGGCCTCGCGGTGGGACGTCGGTTCAGGTGGTCTTGCAGGGCTGGAAGAGCTGCTTCATAGCGGGCTGCTTGTCTCTGAGAAGTGGGTTAATTAGGCCGGGAGACTGAGCTTCCCCAGCTGTTCGTTACTAGGAATGAACTCCTAATTGCGCACGTGGCAGAGCCTTTCGGGGAGGCGGCAGTGGCAGCCCGGGGGTCCCGGCCCCAGCCCGGCCCAGCCTGGGCCGCCTGCGCCAGCGGGCCCGGGGCGGGCGGCTCCTCCTCCTTGGGAGCTGGGATCATGCTGGGAGCTTAGATTACATTTAAATTGCCATTTGCATTTTCCAATCAATACGCGACTTTACAATTAAGTTTGGTGTTAAAATTCTTAGCAAAAAGTGAGTGGAAGGGAGATTTGTGGAGTAAACGAGTCCTTTGGGGGCCATCGCTGCTCCCTGCTTCATTACGCTGCATATTGCTGCTGCTGCTTTTCCTGAGCACCACCACCATCCAAACACAGCGCAGAGACACGCTGGCCGACAAAATGCCGGGGAAGAAAGGAAAAGTGGGGAGAGGAAGAGGGTTGGGTCTTCCCTTTGGTCTCCGGCAGCTTCTTCCCTTTGTGTGTGACTTCCACACTCGGGAGGAGACTTGTGCAAAAGTTATTTCTCGTGGATGTGCCCGCGAGGAGCAGCGGGAGCCCGAGCTGCGGCACGGCCTGCGGAGGGGACGCGTTCGGCGGGGGACGCGTTCGGCGGGGGACCCGCCTGCCTCTGGTCCCTTCTCCTGCGTCTCACCCGCCCTGGTCCTCCTTCCCGCCTCTCGGTTCTCTCTGAGCTGCTGGGGACGCTTTCCTCCAGGAAAACCGGAGTTCTCTGGTGCTGCTGGGCCAAACCTCCTCGTTCTGCCATCAGAAGGGAACAAGTTGGGCTTCAGAGCTGTGACCTTGATGCCGTCAGCACTGCAACACCATTAAAACCTGGAATCCTCTCGCCTTCTGTCCCCAGTCTCATAACGTCCAATATGGCAGCAAACAAGCCTAAGTGAGCTCTGTTCCTCGATCCAGCTCTTTCTTGCAAATGTTTGGCCTTTAGACCTCCTTCCTCTCCCCCACATTTTATTAGATCTTTAGTCAGGCTGTGTTCTTGCTCCCAATTTTGGACTCCTGTGCCTTCTGGCTTGAAAAACTAGGATGGCAGTGCTCGAATCTTTGTTTCCAGGCCTGGTTTTGCTTGTGTTTCCATTTGCAGAGTTCCAGATTTGTAGCTGAACTAACTGCAGCTGAATTCTTCTTTGCAGACAACACATTTTTGGGGCTCGATAGGGGATGTGGCAGCCTGGAAGTGCTGAAGTGGGTATTTCTGTACACCAAGGGGCATCGAGTGGAAGGCCCAGCGAGCAGAGAACAGCCGGAGTTGTTGTGCCGACATCCCGCTGCGCTCAGGGGTCTGGTTTGCCAAGTGATGCGAGGTCCTTTGTGTTAACAACCGGTCACTGCGGTGATTTACACTGTCCTGTTTCTATAGATTTAGGTTGGAAAAGACCTTTAAGATGATCAAGTCCAACCATTAACCCAGTACTGCCCAGGCCGCCACTAAACCATGTCCCTGAGAACCTCACGTACGCATCTCATGTTACCTTCAAGTTTTCTGGTTTTGTGTTTTCTTTGAGCTCGTTTGGGGAGGTATTGATTAAAGTGTGGATCAAATGTGGATTGACAGGACCTCTAGACAAGTCCTTTTGTGGACATGGATTTGTCTTTTCTGATTACACTTGCTCTCATTTATGATTGCATTTGGAGACCTTTCCCTTGACCAGGTTTTACTCCGTTCATTAATGACTTTATGGATTTTGTACAGTTCTTTTTTAACAGTGTGTGCTGCTCTGTTTACATCCTTACAGAAAACTAAAAATGCTGTGTCAGCACAGTTGCCATTGTCATGAGATGTTATGGTCTTACCAAAAGTAGGATCAGACTTGCTGGCGACCTGTTTCGGTGCTGGCTGGCATTGGCAGCACTGCTGTCCTCTCACTCTTTGCTGGTCACTTCCTACGGTGGCGTTTCCGCCGGTGTGAGCGGCCACAATTACAGGGGTCGGTGCTGTTCCCCTTGCAGATGTGGCAACACGGGGGTGCTCGGGCTGCTGCCCGCTCCGGGGCAGCTAAACCAGCAGCTTTCACCGGGCGAGCTCCGCGGCCGATTCCCGGGAGCTCGTGCGGGACCCGGCGCGGCCTGCGCGGCCCGTGCCGGGGCTGCGCTGCCCTGCGTGGGCGAGCCGAGGCGGCTCCTTCGCACCCTCGCGCGTCCCAGGCGCCGGACGGGTCACGGAGCCCTTCTGCCTCTGCTGCGTGGTTCATGGCGATTTCGTGGGGTGTCTGGCAGCGTTGTTACCCCGGCCTGTGCCCACCCCACGCTCTCCGCTGTTTCCCTCGTGCTGCCGCGGTCTCTGGGCCCCGGCCGTGCCGAGGCTGGCGGGACAGACACTTCGTCCAGGGTTGTGAGGAGCCGCTGGCCCGGGGCCCAGACTTTGGCCGCGTTGGGAACAGCCGGTGTGGGTGTCTGTCCGGCGGAGCTTCACAGCGCCCGGGCCTGGCAGCTGGGCATCCGGTGTCTTCCCAGGCTCTGCGGTTCCTTCTCACTTTTGTCCCTGTGCCGTGCCCCCTCCCCGCCGGCAGAACACGGGCCGTCCTGTCCCGGTCCTGCTCCGGAGCCGTGTCTGGCACTCGCCGTCCTCCCGCTGCCCCAGCGGCGGCTGGACGGGCTCCGGGGCAGGACGGGCTCCGGGGCAGGACGGGCTGGGGTCCCGGGCTCTGGGGCTGCTTCGGATCGCGGGGTCCGTCCTGGGTGAGCTCCGGTTGGGCTGCTGGGCAGAGGGGACACCAGGACGTGGCGGCACCGTCGTCTCCGGGCCCCAGGAGTGTGCTGGGCCTGAAGGCCGCAGGATGGGTCTCGTGTGAGATCCCGATGGGGACGGGGTGACCTGGTGCCTCAACTGCCCAGGACGGACTCTGCCTCACAAAATGTGTCTCCAGCTCCATTTGCTGACATCTCTAAGAAAGAATTGCAAGCAGGCAGGACGGTACGCGTCCCTTGGGAGAGCTGTATCTTGGAGTGCTGCTCTGTTGGCTGACCCCGCCTGTCCCCGTTGTCCCTGCCCAGCCCTCTGGCCGTGCTGCTGTGCGCAGGGCTCTGGGAGCAGCGGCAGCGTTGCCGGGTGGTGGGGTTGTCAGCTCTGCTGTTCAGCACAAGCAGGCTTGCCCAGAGGGGCAGTTCGGGACAGCAGAGTGCGTGTTGGGTCCCTCACGGGGCCTGGGCGCCGGCGCTGGCTCCTGGAGACCCTGGTCTGTGGGGCCGGGGCAGGGGGCTGGCTGTGGGGCACGCTGGGGCTGGGGACGGGAGGCCTGCAGCCCTTCTGCCGGTCCAGGGAAAACGCTGCTGGGGGGCCGGCCTGGGAGATGTTTGCTTGAGTCCTGATCTTCGTGATTCCTCCAAGATTGGTCTCCTGCAAGGGCCAGTGCTGGAGCTGAGTGGGAGGTGCCTGGGCCAAACAAGGGCTGAGACCCTTGCCGCTTCTCTTGCAGGGCATTCTCCTCAAACGCAGTGGCAAGTCTCTCAACAAGGAGTGGAAGAAGAAGTACGTGACGCTGTGTGACAACGGAGTGCTCACCTACCACCCCAGCCTGCACGTGAGTCCCGGCCGGGCTGGGCGGGAGAGCGGCTGGGACAGCGGCGTCCCCCGTGCCGCAGCTGCTGCAGGTCCCGGTGCGGACACCGCGGTCACGGGAGCTGCCGGGGATGGGTTTGGCAGCAGATGGAGGCCGTGGGCTCAGCCTGTGGCAGGGTCAGCCCTCAGCAGGGCTGGTTTGTACCTCTCCCCTGCCATGAAGGCCGTCCCCGCAGCGCCGGGAGGAGCTGGCACAGAATTGGGCAAAGTTAATCTCTGCTTCCCATGCTCAGCCCGTTAGAGCAGAGGCTGCTGCCTCCCTCGTCTGGGAGAGGAGCCGGCGCAGAACTGCGCACGCCGCGGCCGATGCTGCCACTTGGGTCTGGAATAATTTTCTGGCTGCTGGGTATTGGGTAATGGAGATGAGGTGCCTGTGCGGAGCTGCGGCGCTCGGATCCCCTCGCCGCTGGGCTCGGGCGCGCAGCTGCCTCCCCATCCGTCTCTGTCGCCTCCCCACTGCGGGGCTAATGGCTTCCTCCCGCTGCCCCGTGAGCACAGTGCGCTGCTGAGGCCGCCGGCGCGGGCTGGCGCACCTGCGAGGCTGCGGAGGCCGTGCTGCCGCAGCACAGACAGCGCGGGCCGGCACGGCTCCTGCGCCTCCCGAGCGCTCCCGGGCGCTTGGTGCGTCCCGAGCTCCTCAGGCACGCGGTGCTGGGCACCTGGAGCCTCCGTCTCCTCATTTCCAACCTGCATCTCCAGCTCACAGGCTCACGATGCTCCTGAGCCAACGAGCCTTCCGACCCCGTCCTCGCACCGCAGAGCCAGTCTTTGCCTTGCCTTAATTTGTGGGAACTTTGAGAACAGTTCTTTGCTTTTAGTCTTTGATCCCTGTGCCGTACTGTGGTTCCGTGGTTCTCTAACTTTGTAACCCCATTTTTTGATTTTTATAGAACCAAACTGGGAGGGAATGGCGGCCGCTTCCTGCGCTGCGTGTGTGCTCACACGCGTGTGGGTTTATCACATTGCCC
>VWYH01010164.1:71062-77221 GCA_013399365.1 Pampusana beccarii
AGAAATTGCTGTTTTATAGCGTGTAATAAAGGCAGAGCGCTGGTGACCGCTCTCTCCGGCAGGCAGCGGCCACCGCAGCACTTGTGCTGAGTGAGGGAAAATCCTGCAGCCCCTCTGAGATCCCTGCCCGGGGCCCCCGCCCGGGCCAGCGCTGCCTGGGCTGCTTGGGGTGCCCCGGGGCGCCCCGTGGTGCAGTGTTCCATGGGTGCAGTGTCCCGTGGTGCAGTGTTCCATGGGTGCAGTGTTCCATGGGTGCAGTGTTCCGTGGTGCAGTGTTCCATGGGTGCAGTGTTCCGTGGGTGCAGTGTTCCGTGGTGCAGTCCGAGACTGGGGCAGGAGGGAGCGCTGTGCTCGCTGTGCTCGCTGTGCTGCTGTACTCGCTGTGCTGCTGTGCTGCTGTGGGACCGGGCTCTGTGCGGACGCCGGAGCTCGGCCCGCGGTGCTGAGGTGCTGCCGAGCTTGCGGCCTGCAGGTGGTCACCGGAGACCACGGAGCGTTGTCCGTGCAGCCCCATTCAGCTGCTGCTTGGGGCCGCGGGCTGGGCGGAGGGTTGCTCTCAAACGGGTCTCACTCGTGTCTTCATCTTGTTGGATTCGGAAGCAGACAGGGACCAGCTCTCAGTTAATCTTCCTGGTGACCTCCTTGTGAACTGGAGCAAGCCCGAGGCTCCCCGCGGCAGCCGCTGCCGTCCCCCCTGCACGCGCGTCCCGGCCCAGGGCCTGGCGGCTGCACCGCGGCACCGTCCCCGCTCCCTGTGCCCCCCGCTCCCCGGGCTGTGCCCCCCGCTCCCCGGGCCCTGCGAGCGGGGCGGGAGGGCGTGGGGGACACAGCTCTGGGCAGAGGCCGGAGCTCGGCAGCCTCGTTTCTCCCGAGGTGAGAGGCTGTTAGGGGGCAGGGCAGGGTGACATTCACAGTCTGCACGGGGAGGGTTTGGTTGTGTAATCAATGGTCTACCGGGAGAAATGGTGGAACCCACCACGTGTGGAGAGATGTAAAGCAATGTAGGTGAATGTATGAGGGAGTTATCCCGAGTTGTGTTGGTCTGGGCTTAAATCAGCTTAGCTGCAACCCAAGAGGGAATTCCAGGTATCCCGTACACGGTACTACGTTACAGTATGAGCTGTTACAGCTGAGTGCGTGGTTAGAAAGACAAGGGATGACAGGGAAGAGGAGTTGCCTCCACCTGTGTGCTCCTTTGCCCCGTCTGATCTCTGATCCCGGCCAGGCTTTCACAAATGGCTTCTCACGGCACCTGACCGCCCGTGGCAGCGTCCCGACGTGGTTCGTATCAGAGCTGACTCGCTCTGGGCGCTGGGAGCCCGGCCCTTCTCCAGGGCGGCTCCGAGGCCACGGGGCCAGGCGGGTGAGCCCGGCCCGACAGCCGCGCGGGCTGCGGTCAGGGGACAGTCACGGGCTGCGGTCAGGGGACAGTGACGGGCTGCAGACAGGGGACAGTCACGGGCTGCAGTCAGGGGACAGTCACGGGCTGCGGTCAGGGGACAGTCACAGGCTGCAGACAGGACAGTCGCGGGCTGCACCCGTCCCGCCGGAGTCGGGACTGCAGGGCAGGGCAGGAGAAACCAGCACCCGGGGAGCTGCCGAGGTGCTGCCCGGCCCGTGAACCAGCTGCGTGGGGAGGGCCGGGGCGGGTGTGAGCGTGACGGCGTGGGGAGGGCGAGCTGGAGCGCTGGGCCGGGCCGGGCTGACCTGGAGCCGCTCTGCCTCTCTGCTGCAGGATTACATGCAGAACGTGCACGGGAAGGAGATCGACCTGCTGAGAACCACCGTGAAGGTCCCGGGCAAGCGGCTTCCCCGGGCGACGACGGCTGCAGCGCCCGGCGCCAGCCCCAAGGCCAACGGGCTGGCGAAGGAGCGGAGCAGCTCGCAGCTGGCGGGGGGCACAGGTGAGTCGCGGTGCCACGTGCCGTCGGTCCGGCCGGCCGTCTGTCCCTCTGCTGCACCCGCAGCGCCCGCCTCGCCGCGCGGGGACTGACGCTGTTCCGCAGCCCTGCTCCCCCTGCTCTGCGGTGCCGGAGCCGGTCCCGGGGGTCCTGGCGCGGTTTCAGGCTGGGTGGTGTGAGGACAGAAGAAAGAGCAGAAGGGCTTGAACTGGTGGTGTGAAGTCCCTGAGAGGAAACAGCTGAGTCTGTCGAGTTGCTGGGCCTGGGGAGCTGCTGCTCCCTGAAACAAATGAAATCTCAGCCAGGGACAGCTCGCGATCCCTGGCGAGTTCTCTTCTGTTTCTTTCATTTTTTGGGGACCCTTTTTCCTCCTCACTGTCCCCTGCAGAAATAATAACGCAAGGGGCTTGTTTGTGGTCACTGCTCTGTGCACGCTCGGGGCCGCGGGGGAGGCTGGAGGCCCTGGCTCTGTTCTCCCGGAGGCTGTGCCGCCCTGCTCACCGCCGCTGCTGCCGCGGGACGTGTCTCGCCCTGCCCAGGGCAGCCGTGGCACTGGACCTTTCCTGCCCGCGTTTCGCAGGGCGCTGCCGTGCCCGCACCTCGTCCTGGGGCCGCTGCCCCTGGCCAGGACGGGCAGCTCCCACTGACGTTGCGGCTGCTGCAGGGCGGCACGGCGGGGACGGGAACCTCGCTGCTGCTGGGAGCAGGAATCCCACGGCCGGCACTGCAGGGAGCGAACCCCGTGAGCACGTCCTCGTCCTGCCCCGCGCCCCGGCGCCTCCGCCCTGCCGGTGCTGTCGGCGCTTGCTTCACAGCGTTCTGGAGCCCAGGACTGGTGAGATGGGGCAGCTGCAGCGGGTACGGGAGCTGCCCGGGGCCTCGGCAGCGCACGCGGGGCAGGGAGCAGGGCGTCCTAACATTGAACGGCTAACAAACATTGCCGTGCTAACATTGCCGTGCTAACGTTGCCGTGCTAACGTTGCCGTGCTCACGGGGCGTCCAGTGTGAAACGATAAGCCCTTCTGAACCAAACAGCTGTTCTGTAGAGTCAGAATTAGTCTGCAGACCAGGTAAACTGCCAATGAATGATTGCGACCACCTTATTTTTTGAGCAAGGGTGTGCAGCTCTGCCTCCCTCGTGCCACGGCCCTGCGCACCCCAGCGTGCTCCAGTGCGCTGACAGTTCTGTTTCACACAGGCACTTCTCAGACGGGTGTTTGCAGGGCACTTTGAGCTCCTGCTTGGAGAAGGTTGTTGGAGCTGTAGGAAGATTCAGAGGTGAACACAGAAAAGCTTGTGCTCGTGTCAAACCAGATGCTCACGTAACCCTGTGTCGTGCTTTCGGCAGCCGTGTCAGCCCTGTCGGGCTCGCAGAGCGGGTTGAGATGTGACTCGATTGCTGATCGCGGCTGCTCGGGGTCCCTGCGCCGGGCAGCGCTGCGCGGGGCGCTCGGCGGCGCCGGCACAGCCGAAATGCAGCACGGAGGCGGGAGCTGGAGCCATTCAAACTGGAGAGGAGATGCAGTTTCCTAGCAGGGAGGGTAATTAAATGTTGAAATAGTTTATCTGGAGAGCTGGTGGACTTAGCACTGCTTGAAGCCTTTAAAATGGGATGAGTTATCTTTCTACAAGATATGCTTTAATCCAGTGTGTGTGTTGCTGTGTGCATGTGCACAAGGGACCGAACTGGATGGGTGGGACGGTGCCTTGTGCGTGGCACCCGTGAGTGTGAGGTCCCTGTTCGCTGCCGCCCCGCGCCAGCGTGGGGCTCCGTGCTGGGACAGCAGCTGCACCACATTTGGTGTCTCGGCGCTGGGCGGGTGTCTGCGTTGCTCAGGAAGGTTTCTTCTCCTGGTGCGCACATGGTAAGGTGTTCCCTGAGGAATTTTTTCAGCTCGCTCTGGTGCTCCAGGGCTGACTGCAGCTGGCGACGCAGTCGCACGGTGAGTGCGCTGACATAAGAGGGAACTTGCTCGTATCCCTGTGTAACACAGGGTACTGGATTTGGGGTCAGTAAAGAATCTGCCCCATTTCCCATCAGCAGAACTTCGCAGTTTGGCTGCCTTTGGCGCTGGGGATGGGACTGGATGATCCTTTGAGGTCCCTTCCCATCCCTAACATTCTGTGATTCTGTACTGTCACTGGGGTCCGCTGGGCCTCGCTCATGTAGCACACGCTTTGGGCAGCTGGAGAGGGAGGGAGCGCCTCAAAATCTGCACAAGTTAATCTGCGGAGGACGTGAGCGTTGGAGACACAAACCATTTCCCATCCCGCAGCAGGGGGTCTGTGCCGGGGGCAGAGCTGGCTGCCCGGGGTGTCTGTGTGACCTGAGCGCAGCAGGGCAGCGGGCGTGCTGAGTGGTGTCCAGAGCACGCACAGCCCCCGTCGGGGTGAGAAAAGAGGGGTGGATGAAAGGGAGGAGGCAAGAAAAAAACCCAAAAAGATAAAATGTCTCCCACTGCCCCGTGTGTGCATAAAACACACGTGTGCAGCACTCTGGTGGTGGCTCAAATAACCTCCAAAGTTGGTGCGGACAGTACAGCCTGGAGCCAAATAAAGTCAGGGTGGGCAAGGAGCTTTTGTTTGTGAAACCCGTGGGACTCTGAGCTCAACGGATGATTGTACCCCAGTATTTAAAGCATCAAAGAAGGCGACTTTACTGTAGTCAGAGTTGGTTTTAAGTTGCCCGTGTTCCTGTTGCAAACCCTGTTTTCAGAGGCACAGAACGTTGTCAGACTCTGCAGCTGCCTTATGGCCACCCAGGGCTTACTTTGTGTGGAGCGTCTGTGGAAATGTGAGGCCGTGCAGCCTCCGTCCTTGGAGACGCTGAGAGCCGTGCGGACTCGTCTGGGGCGGCTGGCCCTGGGGGCTTGGCCAGGACCGCCCCAGGGTCGCTGCGGCCTCAGCCGCGCTGGGGGTCTGGGTTCATTTTATCAATGTGAAAAATTTCTCTCCAAGAGCTGTAAGTCTTCAGAGATGTGGTGCAAAGATTGCCGAGAAGCAGAACTTTTGTCCTCAATTAAAAACTTTTGGTTTTTTCTTTGTCTCTTGGAAAATATATTGGGACTTGATCAAGGTTTTGGAAGCTGGTTACTGAAAGCTCTGGAGCACCCAACCTCCTCCTGGGCTGCCGAGAGCTCCTGCCAGAACGGTCTCTGCTTTTCCGTGAGAGTTTTTCTTCACTTTCTAACTGTAATGTCCTCCTAACTTTTATTCTTGTATGAAATTTTACTTGTAAAGAGGCTGCCCAGAGACAGAAGAGTGGCTGAGATCAAGTGTAGGTTCTGTTCACAGTTTTAGGGGTAGCTAAATGCAAATCACCAGCGTCAGTACAACATTTACGGCTGAGCCCCAAATCCAGCCCTTCAACATGAGGAGATGCTGGAGCGCAGGTGTCCCCGTGTCCCCTGCCCGCTGTCCCTGCCCGCGGCAGCCCTGAGCGTGGAACCACAGCTGCTGTGTGTGTGTGTGTTGGAGGGACCATCCCAGCCCCCCAGTGCCCCGCTGCCATGGCAGGGACATCTCCACCAGCTCAGGTTGCTCAGAGCCCCGTCCAGCCTGGCCTGGGATGTCTCCAGGGATGGTTCAGCCACCACCTCTCTGGGAACCTGGGCCAGGCTCTCACCACCCTCAGGGACAGCAATTTCTTCCTCATGTCCAGCCTGAATCTCCCTCCTTTAGTTTAAACCATCACCCCTTGTCCTGTCACAGGCCCAGCTAAAATGTCCCTGGCACTTCCGTGCTGGCGCCTTGTCCCCTGGTGCCTTTGTTGGCCTGTTGCAGACCATTGGACCACTTCATCCTGCGACGTCGCGGTTCCATCACACCGGCTGCCGAGCCCTTGGGTGCTCCTGGCGCGGGTCTGGCTCTGGGCAAGGACTCTGAGAGCAGTGCCAACGGCACACGGGCTGGGAGAGAGTACCGAGTGTGGGCAAAAGCTTGGTTGTGCCGCGGGAGCTGAGGCCCGGGGATGGCGTTGCCCGTGTGCAGGTCCCACAGGGACCTCCCTGGGGCTGGTGGTGGCCAGGCCGGGGCTGCAGGCTCAGCTTCCCGCGGCGCAGCCGCACCGGGGCTGGCACTGTTCAGGGAGCAGTGCACACCGGGGCTGGCACCGTTCAGGGAGCAGTGCACACTGGGACTGGCAGTGGTTGGGGAGCAGTGCACGCTGGGGCTGGCACCAGCCGGGGAGCAGTGCACACCGGGACTGGCAGTGGTCAGGGAGCAGTGCACACCGGGACTGGCAGTGGTCGGGGAGCAG
>VWYH01010164.1:78050-123851 GCA_013399365.1 Pampusana beccarii
CTGGCAGTGGTTGGGGAGCAGTGCACACTGGGGCTGGCGCTGCTCAGGGGCTGGCAGACCCGCTCCAGCCTGCGCAGTCGTGGTCAGAAGACGTGGGCCGAGCGCCCCGGCCGGGACAGCGAGCAGGCCGGTCCAGGGCCGCGCGCGGGAGGAGGGCGTTCCGCTGGGTTCCTGGAGAACCGCACGTGTGGGAGCAGGAGCTCACACAAAACATCTCGTCACTTGGAGGAGAACATATTGTGACTGATGTGCGTGACGGCTGAGAATATGGTAAAGGCTTCAGCAGTACACGGATATAGATTTAAAGAGAGTCAATGCCTCTTACGATTTTTAAAGTGTTACTCCTAATATAAAAACAGTCCAGGAAATGCTTTGTGTAGCAAAGGCACCAGTTCCTCGGTAAGGAATCAGTTTGCTCGCTGATGGAGCAGGTGGTCCTGTGGATGGCCTCTGTGAAATGGGCACTGCCCGGTGTCCGTCTGGAGAAGCCCTCTCCAGTGGGCACCTTCCGGATGCCCCTCAGGGCCCGGGACACCCGCGCGTTCGGTGCTGGTGGGTTCGGCGGAGCGAGCCCGCCCACGGGCCTGTCCCGCCCAGCTCTGCCCGGCCCGGCACCGCCAGCCTGCTCCGTGCCCGTGTGCCCGGGGGCTGGAGGGGCCGTGGGGCCGTGGGCGCTCGGGAGGCGGCGTCGTGCCAGCGGCACCTGGCAGAGACCCGGCCCGCAGGGGCTCGCTCTCATCCCTGGCCTGCCGGGTCCTCTCCCGTCCTCCCCAGCCCGGACTGTCCTGTCCCATCCTCCGGGGAGCACTGGGCATGGGGCATCGCGGGGTGACGAGGACACCCGGCAGTGTCCCCAGGGAGCGCTGGGCACAGCACATCACAGGGTGACGGGGACACCCGGCAGTGTCCCCAGGGAGCGCTGGGCACAGCACATCACGGGGACACCCGGCAGTGTCTGCGGAGCCGCCAGCCCACGCGGGGGTCGGTTCGGAGGGGCAGGAGGGACGTGCGGCTCTCGCTGCCGGGGCCCAGCACGCCGTGTGGGTGTGCACTGGCTGGGAGCGGGCAGCCCGTGTTGCTGCACGTGTGGCAGCGCTGGTTCCAGCGTCTGCTGCCGGTCCCGCGGGTCCTCCTCCTGCTGGAATGTCGCTTCTCTGTCACCTCTGCAGGGATCCCCAGGTGTAGTTCGGCGAGCCCACCCTTTCTGCTCCTTTACCGCGCCTGTATCTCATCCTGTGTGTGTTTCTGGCTTGAAGAATGAGGGCAGCTGTTATTGAAAGTGCAGACTTGATGAAAAGGAATTTTTTAGTGGGGAAGGAAAGATGGCAGCACCAGAAAAACGCAGAGCCCATGTCAATGAGCCTGATACTGGTCTCAGCACAGCTGCAGCCCTCAGCTCTTGCTTTGCAGAGGTTTGCAGGGACTTGCTCGAAAGCAGTGGGCACAGGGGAAAGGGGCACGAAGGACACTGCCTGAACAGGCGGTGTGCGCTGCCTGCACGCGCGCTTCCGTCCACGCTCGCGTGGGCACGCGGAGCACACGAGCCCGTTCCTTGACATCGCGTTGCAGCCGCGCAGCGTAAAAGCCAAGCGGCTGAACCTGGGAAAACCTCCAGCTGAGAAGCCGAAGCGTGAGGAGCAGTCCTGAGCTGCGGAGGTGGTTGCGGCTGCAGCAGCGGCACGGCGGCAGCAGCGGGCGGCAGCTCTGGAGCAGCAAGAGCGGCTGTGGAGATGCGGAGCTGGTGCCGCAGGCCGGGGTGAGGGTTCCTGGCCAGCGTGGCCCAGGCGGCTGCGCTGTGTGTCCTGGAGGTGGGACTGGAGCAACAGAACGTGGGAGAGCCAGAGCGTGGTGCTGGGGGGCGAAAGGAGGAAGCTCTGCCCTTCCGCGGGGGCTCGGCGCGGGGCTCTCCAGCCCACTGGGACCACCAGCCTCCCATGGGGTTTGCTGCTGCACAGTGCAGGACAGCAAAGGTGGCACCAGTGTCACCGGCGCTGAGGAGGCGCAGCAGAGGACCCGGCGTGGTCTCCATGCGGGAGCTTAGGTCCTGGAGTCCTTGATGTGGGGCAGAGCTGGAAGGGGCTGATGCTGTTTGGCCACCTTTGCCCTAAGGAACTGGCTGCATGGTCTGACATGTCAGGGCAGCCGTGGATGAGCCCCTTCCTCCTGCTCCTGCTGCTGCAGGGTTGCCGCTGCAGATTGCCGCTGCAGATTGCCGCTGCAGATTGCCACTGCAGATTGCCGCTGCGGCGAGGCAGAGCGTTGCCGTGTGCGCGGTGGGGCAGCGCTGCGGGGCTGTGCTGTCCTGGCTGACGCTGGGCTTTGTCTGCACCTGTCCCGGCTGCGCTGTGAGCGCTGCCGTGGGTGCGCGGTGCCAGCCCTCGCTGTGCCCGCCGGCGTGCCCCTGTCCTGGCCGCTGCCCTGGGTGGGCTGACGGGGGCCTGTGCGGGTCTCAGCCGCTACCACGGCGCCGGGGGGCCGAGCCGGGCTGGAGGTGGGGCTGCGTCCCAGCCGCT
The DNA here is from genome assembly GCA_013399365.1 of Pampusana beccarii. NCBI lineage: Eukaryota > Metazoa > Chordata > Aves > Columbiformes > Columbidae > Pampusana > Pampusana beccarii. The sequence goes on from VWYH01010164.1 coordinate 80,564, forward strand.
GCCGCTTTTTGCCGTGTTCCTGCTGACACCCGGCAGCAGCTCCGGTGTCACTTCCAGAGCAGGGAGCCCGGGGACATGTTTGCCCAGGCCAGAGGAAGGGGAGCCCCTCACCATTGCCATCGTCATTGCCAGTGCCATCACCTCGCCATTGCCATTGCCATCACCTCGCCATTGCCTTGCAGTTGCCTCGCCATTACTGTTGTCATTGCCATTGCTAGCACCATCGCCAGTGCCATCACCTCACCATTGCCGTCGCCGGCCTGGCTGCTGGCTCGGGGGTCGGGGGCCGGCCCCCAGCCCGTGCCTGTGCCCCCCCCGCTCCGGCTCTGCAGAGGGAGGGATTGGCTCCCCCAGGCCAGGGCTGCTGAGCCTGCTGTGATCATGTCACGTCGGGCTCCGTCGATGTTAACATCTCATTATCTTTGTTACTGTAATTACATTATCCGCTGCTTTATGCAGAATTATTCTCCGAGGACTAATTGATGGATCCATGTTTAATTCATTAATCATTAGCATCAAATTCGACAATTACAGTGCACACTGATTGTGGAATTTCAAATGTAATGAGCGAAGAATTAACAAAGAAAAGGGAAAACCTGTTTCCCTGGCACACCGCTGCTCGCCGTGGGGGACAATGACATTGGGGGAAGAGGCGGCAGAGAGCAGGGTGGCGCAGGTCACGCAGGCAGGAGGCCGGTGGCAGCACCTTCTGCCCTTCTGTGGCTGCACAACATCGACTGTCGGGTCAGAGCAGGGTCGTCCGTCCACAGTGAGGAGAATTCGGGCGCTGAGGAGGGAGAGCTGGGCTCTCGCCTCGACAGCTGCCTCCTCCAGCCCGAACGCCCGTGGTGCAGGCGCAGCACGCTCGCCCTGCCCTGTCCGGGGACGGCAGCAGCGTTCCGGGGCACACGAGCGCTCGCGCGCTTCGCTGGCTGCTCAAGGTGTCCCCAGAACGAGCTCGCTGTCCCGGGTCTGCCCGTAGTGCTGCGCCTGGTCTGTTCCCCACACGGTGCCTGGGACCCGCTCACAAAACCTGTGGCCGCCTCTCGTCCTTTCAGGATCTCCCGCTCCGGGGCAGGGACCCTGGGGCACAGCTCCTTGGTTCCTTGGTTCGGTGCCTGAGCGCTGGGCAGCACCGAACGGGCTGGAGCAGCCGCTCCAGCCCTGCCCGCCAGGCGGTGGCTCTGCCAGCCTGGGGACCAGGGCTGTGCAGTGTCACAGCTGTGCAGTGTCACGTGTTTGTGCAGTGTCACAGCTGTGCAGTGTCACAGCTGTGCAGTGTCATGTGTTTGTGCAGTGTCACANGTCACACAGCTGTGCAGTGTCACGTGTTTGTGCAGTGTCACATGTTTGTGCAGTGTCACACGGCTGTGCAGTGTCCCACAGCTGTGCCCTGTCCCATTCGTGCCCTGTCCCGTCTGTGCAGTGTCACATGTTTGTGCCCTGTCCCGTTCGTGCCCTGTCCCGTCTGTGCAGTGTCCGGTGCAGCTCTGCCAGCCCCAGCTGGACACGCTCCGTCCCCTCTGGACGTGCTGCCCAGGCCTCATGGGCCCTGGGGACCCCAGAGCCGAAGGAAGAATGGGGGTCCGTCTGTGCTTGTCGTTCTGGGACCTTAATCCTTCCCAATCATGTGTTAAAGGGTTGTTTGTAGTCTGAAGATGAAGCCGAGATCAGAGATTTCATAAAATTTATCTGTAATTAATACTTTGCATCATGAATCATGTATAAAATACTGCAAATTCGCATGTATATTATAAATATTATGAATTCACTATAACGTTCATATGGTGACATCTTAGGAATGTTTATCTGGCTGCCTGAAGCAGGAGGATGGATCCGACTGTGGGATTGGAGCCGTGCGTTCAGGATCTGCGTTGAGTAGAGGCTGGGGATGGTCAGGACTCCAGGGGGCGAGGAGGGAGCGTCGGGAGCTGGAGGGGACGAGGGGGACGTTCCCGCAGCCCTCGGTGCCCTTCTGCGGCTGCCTGGGGGACCCAGGTGTGCTGGCTCAGCTCAGGCTGTGTTTCTGTGGGTGCAGGCCGGAGTTACGCCGAATGTCGTCATTCCAAGTGTTGTAGCTCTGGTCTCTCAGCTGTTGTTGTTTCTTTCTAAGGGAGGCAAAGAGAAGATAAAGCCAAAATTGTCGAAAGCTTCCGCTAACTATGTTCCCCCTGTTTAGAGCCTAAGAATTGCTTTTTGTTTCCCAAGAACTTTGCCTGTTTTTAGCCCTTTAAAGCGTAGCTGTGAGCGCTGAGCTGCTGTTTGTCAGCCCTCAGTCTCCACCTGGGCACTCAGAGCCGGAGGAACACGTTATTAGCGGCTGGTTTTGACAAGTGTTGGTATAAGTGACTTGAACAGTAGTTCTGGGAGATTCACAGCAGAGCATGGATGAGATCCCAGGTCCCCAAAGGAAATACTCAGCTCCTTAACCTTGGGCTGCCCCTGCTTCCCCTGCTGCCTTGTTCTTCTGGGGACCCTGACCCCGCAGGAAGTCTCTCAGGGCTCCTGGGGGTACCAGAGCACCCCTCTCCTCCCCACCTGCCTCCCCAGCCGTGCCCCGGCGCTGCCGGGCGCTCGGTGTGGCGGGACACGTGCGGCGCTGCCGCAGCCGTCCCCGTGTGCTGCACGAGGTGACGCTCGGTGGGTGGCACCGCCGGCCCGTGCTGAGCGTTGTCCCCCGCACGCCGCGGGCCGGGCTGTTCCGAGCCGTGGGGGGTGAAGACGTGCGAGGTGCCCGCGGTGCCAGAGCGAACCGCAGTCCCAGCCTGGGCCGGGGAACCGGAGCACGTCAGGGTTGCGTTCAGTATCACCCGTTTTGTGTGCTCAGAGGCTGCCGGGCGAGCGAACCGCCGGGCTGCCCCGTCCTGTCCTGAGCTGAGGCCGGCGCGGCTGGAGCGGCACTGCCGGTGCCGTCGCTCCCCGCTCTGTGCCGGGCAGGGCTGGAGCCCCATCCTCCTGCCCCCCCCATCACTCGTGGGCCCCTTCTGAGCGCAGGTCCCCAGACGCCGTGGTCGGGTGGCCTGTGGCGGGTGACCCGGGTTTGGAGGAGTCACCTGTGGGTCAGGCACCGCGGCTGTTTCTGCACAGCCCGGGTCGGAGGTTCGGGATGCGCATCCTCTCCCTGCTCGGGGCACGCGGGTACGTGTAAGGTCTTTGGTGGTTTACAGTGTTCCGTACTCATGAAAGGATTAATTTTCTGTGTGTTGCAGAGAGTCCGTGAACTTGGGCTCCTCCCCATCTCTCGGTGAAGGCCTCGGTGTCTCTGGCCGTGCTGGTGGTGCCAGCCCCGGGACCACCCCACGGGTCCTGCCGCCCCGGCCGCTGTCGGGCTGCGCAGGGCCCTGGCAGCGGGGACTCGAGGGTCCCTCGGTTTGCGGGGCCCGGGTGGCTGGCTGCTGGCGTCTCTCTGTGTCCCAGCTCTTGAGCAGGAATGGCGTGCAGCGTTCTGCTTCCGTGGGCACGGCAGCCCTGCCACTGCGGCCCCCGCGACAGGGACAGCCCTGTGTCGTGCTTCCGAAACTGCTGAGCAAGGCCACTGTCACAGGGTCTGGTCAGGGTGTGCCATGTCATGGTGGCAGTGCTATTTATGACGTTACAACCTATGGCGTCCGTAGGTGTTCCCGTGGTTTTGTGTCCCTGCAGAGGGCCAGCTGACTCACTGCAGGTAGGCAGCGGAATGGTTTTGCCAGAACGAGTCTGCCCTTGTGGGAGGAGGAAATGCTTCCTCCTAGGGATGAAATCAGAGGACTGAGGTGTTTGAGGCTTATCTGGAGTGGCGAAGGTGTTTCCAGCCCCGCAGGTCTGCACCGCGCGTGCTGCGGCCCATCGGTGGAACTGCCGAGGCGCTGCTGTGCCGCGGGGCGCGCTGGGCTGCTCCGCTGAGGTCCCGGGCTCTGCGTGAGCACACAGACTTGTTCCTGACTTGTGCAATTTGGATCGTGTTTGCACCAGCCAGGAGGGGAGAGACGGGGGCACGTGTGAGGCAGAGCAGCGAGGAGCAGCTCAGGCGGAATCCTGTACGAAACCCTGTGTACGGCCTGTGTACGGTCTGTGTACAGTCTGTGTACGGTCTGTGTACGGCCTGTGTACGGCCTGTGTACGGTCTGTGTACGGTCTGTGTACGGTCTGTGTACGGCCTGTGTACAGTCTGTGTACAGACTGTTTACGGCCTGTGTACGGCCTGTTTACGGCCTGTGTACGGCCTGTGTACGGCCTGTGTACGGTCTGTGTACAGTCTGCATACAGCCTGTGTACGGTCTGTGTATGGTCTGTATACAGTCTGCATACAGCCTGTGTATGGTCTGTGTACGGTCTGTGTATGGTCTGTATACAGTCTGCATACAGCCTGTGTATGGTCTGTGTACAGTCTGCATACAGCCTGTGTATGGTCCGTGCCGCCTGCCGCAGCTCCCTGCCCGCAGGCCGTGTTCCTGCGGTCTGTCCTGGTTACAGCTGCAGGACCGTTTGATCTGCACTTGAGCTGTTGTGTGAAAATACCGGTGACCTGTTCAGTCATACAGAAAACCATTTCTGATGTATCGTTTTCCGTTTTACTGGTCGCTCGGCAGGCGTTTGCGGAGACGCTGCCCATCTCAGAGAGCTGCTGACCCCACAGCCTGGAGCGCGGTACCTGCACCCTTGCTTGTTCTGCGGAAGGGCTGGTGCTGGCCTGCGGAGCGCGGCTGTGCCGCGGGGCGGGCAGGGCCGGTGCGGGGGCAGAGCGGGGGCTCCCGCCGCGCCCGGGAGCCGCAGAACCTGCCACGCAGCCATGGAAATGGGGATTTGGCTCCTGCCCAGGGGCCGGGGCTCTCTGCAAGCGCAGGGGAAGGGCAGCACCTTCCTGCTTCGGACCTGCGCTTCTCCTTGCTTCATCCTTTGACAGAAATCTGACTGCCCTTCTCTGTTCTGAGCTGCTGGTTGCCAGAGGTTTCTGTGCAGACCCTGCTCTGTTTGCCCGCGCTGCAGAGCTGCTCACTCCCCCTGTGCTGTGTGCGCCGCGGGGCCGCGCAGTGTGCCGACCCGCACGCTGGCATCGCGGACACGCGGTACCCAGCGCTCTCGGGAGGCGGCTCTGCCGTGTGACGCGCTGCTCCGGCGCTTCCTCTCCCGCTTGGCACCCTCCTCTGCAGCTCCTTCTGCCATATCCAGCCCTGCTGCCCTTGACCAGCGGCCACCGCGCAGAGCCGGCACCCGCGGAGCTGCTGGTGCTGGGGCCGGCAGCACCGACAGCGGTGCAGGCAGCTCCAGGCAGCTCCAGGCAGCACGGGCAGCTCCGGCAGGGCAGGCAGAAGCCGGCGGGAGGATGGCAGCACAGGAGGAGCTGCCGGCGCCCGCTCCCCTCCCCACCTTAACTCTCTCTGCCCTCCCTGATGGGAAACCAGAGATTGATTTTCTCCAACCCAACAGTATAATCACTAACCCTAATTAGAGATAATTACTGGGACTTGATACACTTATTACTTGCTAGAACACTAAAGGAGCTGTGCACTGCAGGGCTGAACAGGGAAAAAGGCCTCAGAGAAGTGAGGAGGAGAGGGAGAAGAGAGGAGAGGGAAGAAAGGGCAGACGAAGCGCAGTGCGGTGCGAGCCGCGCGGGGAGCGCGATGGGACGGGCTCTGTCACAGGGCTCAGCGAGCCGGAGCCGTCGGCTGCCCGCGTGCTTACGAGCGTCCTGCACTTCCGGACATCTGGCTCTGGGTGTCTTGCACAGGGCACCCGGAAGAACAAAGGGAGGATCATTAGTGGCCACCTGTGACAATATCAGGAATAAATTGCCCCATGTTGCCAAGGAAGCTGTGGGGACAGGGTGGCTGGTGTTCTGGGCTGGGCTGAGGACCTTTTCCAGAAAACCATGCTCTCTCTTCCATACAGACGACGCTTGTGCTGCACAAAGAGCGGGGCAGGGAAAGCACTTGTACAGCAACAAACTCGAGTCCTGTCTGCTGTCGCCCACTCTTCTGCCAGCTCGCCCTTCTGGAGCCCCTGTGTTCTGCTCCGCTCTCCCTGCCCTGCCGCCCGCCCCGGCACACGGGTGGCTTTGGTGTCCCGGGGAGGGACAACCCAGCGCTGGCAGACAAGAGAGGGACTCGCCCCGTTACAGCCTCGCTGCAAACACGGTGTTCCGTACCGATCAGTGTGGCTGTTGTCAGGGCCTGCCCAGGGCCATGGGTGTGCTCTGCCTGCGGGTGCCAGGACCTGCTCGCTCCGGCACTCCCGGGACCTGCACGCCTGGTGCTGCTCCATGCCGTGTCCTGGTGCTGCTCCATTCTGTGTCCTGGTGCTGCTCCATGCCGTGTCCTGGTGCTGTTCCGTGGTGTGTCCTGGTGCTGCTCCATGGTGTGTCCTGGTGCTGTTCCGTGCTGTGTCCTGGTGCTGCTCCATTCTGTGTCCTGGTGCTGCTCCGTGCCGTGTCCTGGTGCTGCTCTGTGCTGTGTCCTGGTGCTGCTCTGTGCCGTGTCCTGGCACCATGGTTCTGTTGCTGTGGACTGGGGACAAGGCAAGCAGGGCTGTACGAAGCACCTTAGGCGTGATGAGCTGTAGAAACGGAAGCTATGTAAGAAAACATAACAGTTCTAGCGCCAGCTGAAGGGCCGATTCAGTTGCCTGCGCTGGTGAGCTGTGTGCAGATGCCGGGCTCTCATCGCTCGCTGCAATGCTTGTCCGGGTCTGTGCTTCTGCAGCACACCCCAGAGCTCTGGGGCTGCTCCCTCCCCTCCCGCAGGTTAAATCGGACTCGCTCTCCTGCTTCTGCCTGTCAATGTGAGCGGGAGTCGGACCGTTGCGGCCTGTCCGGAGCGCCCATCTCCTGCCGCCGTCCGGGTGATTCCTCTGGGACTTTGCAGCTGCACGGTATCTGTTCTGGTTTGGATTTTAAACAGGATTACTTGTACATTTTCTGCAGCTTATGATTTCAGGTGTCTACAGAGGCTGAAGTGACGTCTCTGGTCACGTTAACAGAGCAGGATCCCAAACAAGGACCGTTTTCCTTGATCCGCTCTCCCCACTCATCCCCAGCACTTCAGTCCGTGTGTCTCAGAAACAGTTTCTGAAATATTTCACTGTAACCTGTTGCAGAGTAAATGACGTGATTGTGGTGACAGTCACTGGAGGACATGGGCAAGTGACGTTAGATTTCCTTGGGCTTTCTGAATCCCGCTGGTCCCAAGCAGCGGTGCGGTGTCACGGCGAGCGTTGTCGGTGCCCTCGGCTGAGCAGGTGGGGACACTGAGTCACAAACCTGCGGTTTAGTAGTGGCTTAGGTAAAACTAACCTTGATGTATTGTGCTGGTGTTCAGGCAGAGTGAAATTCAGATCAGAAGTAAAGAGTATAAAACACGCACAGGCACACGCACACAGAAATACATATCGGAGCCAATTTCACAAAGCTGAAAGCAATTATGAGCCAGATCATTTGGGAGAAAGAACTTCAACAGAAAAAAGATGTGAGGCATAGTTAGGAGTTTTTAAAGAACATTTTACTGGATACCAAAAAGTTAAAATCAGAAGGAAGATTGCACAGCTTAAAAAGGTATTAATCTGGGTAAAGAGGAGACATAAACTATTCGTGCCCTCTCTGTCCAGAGAGCGAGGACTGCACAGGAACAGAAGGTCGAGGAGAGCCAGCAGTTCTGTGGGCCGTGGTTTGTGGGTCCGTGTGTGTGTAAGCAGCACTAACAGCAGCAGCAGCCCACCGCAGTGCTGGGTGGGTGTGCGGTGCTGCCGGGCCGGCCGCGGCCAGCGCCCGTGCCAGCCCAGCGTGCGCCGGGAGCGATCCACGGTGAGCGGCCCGCCGGGCGGCCCCGCTGCCGCGGAGGGAAGCGTTCCCGCTCCTGGCGTTCCCAGGCCCGCACACAGGGCTCGTTTCCCCGTTCATCTGGGTCCGGTGCTGCCGACAAGTGGCACCGTGTGCCCCGGTGTGCCAGGCCACGCTGCCTACCCACCGGCTTTAGGGAAGAAGTGAAATGCTTTTAGCTAATTATGCTGTTGATTCGGGAACTTAGAAGCAAGGTCACTGATGGGATAAGGGCCCCAGCACCCCACGCTGCCGGCACAGCCGCCCACCAGCTGTCCCCAGCGGCCCCGCGGTGGCACACGGGGGCTGCCGGCACAGCCAGCGCTGCCACGGGCGTCTGCCCCAGCCCGGTGCCCCTGCGGCCGCGCTCCTGTGGGAACCTCGCTTCCCTCCCCTCAGGAACACACCCGTCCTGCCCGTGGGCTCGGAACAGGTCCCGTGCCCCTGGTGCTTGTCCTGCGCAGGGCCCAGCGCTGCAGTGGGGACACAGCCCGGCCCGGTACTCGTCCCCAGTACCTGTCCCCAGTACCCATCCCGGTACCCATCCCCAGTACCTGTCCCCAGTACCCATCCCGGTACCCATCCCGGTACCCATCCCCAGTACCCGTCCCTGCAGAGCTGCCGCAGCACCCGCCTTGGCTGCGACATCTCGGTCGCTGTAACAGGTACTTTTGAGCTGCCCATCGTGAGAATAGTCACTGCTCATACATCTTACCAAGCGCCTCGTCTCGTGTTCCAGGAGACTCCACATAACATACAAACAAAAGTGCTGGATTTAGTATCTGAAGCTCGTTTCCAGCTCACTTCCCCGTCTCAGCTTGTTCCACGTTACCGTGCTTGCACAAGGGGATACAGAAGAGGTGACCAGCAGAGTTAAAGACAGTGACAAGGTTTTTTCGAGTTTATTAGGACCCCAAACCAGCGTTTGTTTGCTATAGTGTGTCAATAGTACAACGGTTAATAAAGAAGAAGAGAGAAGTGCTCAGTGAGCACTTGGTGTGGTGTCCGGGAAGAGGCCGAATGGCGGGTGGATGAACAGCAGGCAGGAGGCTCAGACGTGCTGGGGTCAGCGGGTCTGGTTTAGCTGAGGAGTTCGGAAGGTGTGGCTGTGGCCCTCAGCAGGGCGCGCGGTGCTGCCGGTTCTGGCTTCTGGGGGGCTGAGTTCAGGGCCTTCGTGTGGCCGCACTGTGAGGGTCCGTTTCATTCTCATGGACTGGGGAGGGCTCAGGGAGCAGCTGTAGAAACAGTGAAATGCTGGCAAAACGCGTCAAGGAGCTCTGTTTAGTTTATCAAATAAAAGGTTAAGAGTTTATTTCAACAGCATCTGTAAATACCTGTAGAGGAACAAAAATTTGGTAATAGAGAGCTCTTTATCAGATAAAAATATACCAAGCTCCAATGATGGGTTTCTGGAGCAAGACAATTCAGACTAGAAATAAGGTGCAAATTTCAACAGTGAGAGTAATTAACCACTGGAACTACTTATCAAGAGTTGCTGTGATTTCTCTGTCACTGACAATATTCTAATCAAGATTAGAAGATTTTCTGAAAGATACGTTGTAGTTCAGGCAGGAGTAAATTAGTGGAAGACCTATGGTGTAATTTTGTGCTGTGCAGAAAAGCTCAGACAATCAGAGGGCTCCTTCTGCCGCTCCTGGCTCCCCGTCCCGAGGAGCTGTCACCTGCTGGCCTGGTGGATCCCCCTGCTCCCCACAACCTGGGCACCCATCCGCGGTGCAGAGCGGGGGCTGCGCGACTGGGGAGCTGGGGCTGCGGGACAGGGGAGCAGGAGCTGCGGGACTGGGGAGCGGGGGCTCCTGCATCCCCTGGGCCGGCGACCTGGGCTGCGGAGCAGCTGTATCTGCAGAGCCTGTTCGCAGCTGTCTCCGCTTTGCTGGGGTCCTGCTGGCTCTGCCGTAGGGTTGGCACCCTCTGCACCAGCGGTGAGGCTGGTGTGTTGGCTTGGGGTGCCTTGGCTCGTCTCACGTGCCCCGAGTTTCGGCTGGGAGGTGGGGTGTAAAATGGTGACCGTGTCATGGTAGCTCTTCCCGGCCTGCCGCAGGCAGCTTGATTTTCGGTCCTCGCGGAGATGTCCAGGCTGCACAGAGCTGTTTCTCCTGGTGGTTTGTACCCACCATGATCAGCTTCGGTAGGAGCTGCGGCGTTACATCGTCACCACATGCATGTGTCCAAAACAGCGCTCTTGGAATGCCGTGCTAGGAAAGGGGGCGATTCCCCCGTGTCAGGGTGCCTGTGAGGCTGGTGAAAGGTGACGGCGCCCGGCGGGTCCTGCTGGCGCTGCGGGTCCTGCTGGCCCTGCGGAGCGGGGCGGGAAACCTCAGCCGCCTGCGGTTTGGAGCGCGATTTCGCAGCGGCGTTCGCTGCTGGCAGGGCTGGGGAGGACATCTGTCGTCCCAGGGCACGGCCTGCCGCGCTCCCGGGGCTGCGCGCGCGCTCAGCCTTGTTGCCATCTCCGAGGAGAGCTTGGGAGCTGGTGTCTTTCAAATGACACGTCTCCATCCTGGTGCTTCTGGCTGGTAAGTCCTAGCCTATGTTTTTTGGCCTCGTAACTGGTAGGGATTGTTCAAGAGGAAGGAACCGGTGTGTCCAGCAGAACAGCGTGCAGTGCTTGGTTCAGAAAGCCAGCCCGGCAGAGTCTGCTGGCCCCGGCCCCGCTCGTGCTGTGGGAGCTCTGGGGACGGCGCCGCGGTGCTGCCAGGGCCGTGCGTTCCTGCGCACGGCAGCGCGGCCGCGTTGGCGGAACGCGGTGAGTTACGGCCGCACCAGCAGGGCTGTCGCCGGCAGGCTCCTCGCTCCCAGCTCCCTGTGAGAACCAGGTCCCACCCAGCCCCAGAGCACATCGTGGGCCCGAGCGGCTGCCCCACGTACGTGGCTCTTGGGGTCGCTGTGGGACCTGCTCCGGCTGCCAAACAACGGGGTACTTGGGAGCCAACGCACCAAGCTGACTTGCGGTAATCTTCATTTTTGTTTGGAATGAAGGATGGTCAGCTGGCAACAAGCACCTCCAAGTCTGGTTAGGGGCAGAGGCAGCTGCCAACCCCTTGGCGGTGCTTTGGCCGGCAGTGGATGGCGGTGCCGGAGAAAACGGGGTCTGCGCTGTGCCGGGGCTGGGCTGCTCTGCATCGCGGTGCGCACTGCTGGGCTGCAGCCTGTGCCACATGGGGACAGTGTCCTGTCTGTGTGACATTGGGGACAGTGTCCTGTCCGTGTGACACTGGGGACAGTGTCCTGGCTGTGTGACGCTGGGGACAGTGTCCTGTCCGTGTGACATTGGGGACAGTGTCCTCTGCCTGTGTCACATTGGGGACAGTGTCCTCTGCCTGTGCCACAGGAGCTGCGAACTTCTCAAAGCGTTTCCTTTGCCACAGCTCTCTCCGCAATGCCCGACGTGACACCCGGTCCCGCGGGCAGCCCAGCGCTGGCGCTGGTGTGCGGAGCACAGGCCGAGCAGAGCTGAGCTGCGCTCTGGCCGTGCTGTTGGCCACGCTTTGGTGCGGATGAGTCCTTTGTGATAGCAGCAGGCAGGGCTCTGGGGCGGTGGAGGTTGTTGTGTTGCACTTTGCTGTGTGCATCGGCCAAAGGCGAATGAGCCTTCGGGGCCCTTCCTCAGGTCCAAACCGCAGTACTCCTGGGCCGACAGCATCAAACGCAGCGAACTGGTGAGCCCGGGACCGCGGTCACTGGTATCGGTCCCCTGTCCGCGGGTGCCCGGAGCGTGTCCCTCGTCCCGCCGCAGCCCGCGCGCCGTGCCCTGCGCACACCGGGCCGTGCGCCGGGGTCGTCGGGCGGCACCGGGAGCCGGCTCTGGAGCGCTGTCCGTGCTGCTGGCGGGAGCCGGAGGTGAGGCGTCACGGCCCGGTTTGTTCGGAGCTGCTCAGGTTGTCCTGTGTTCTAACGAGAGGGAAGTAGCCCTTTCCTGAATGAAGTTGTCGAGGATGTCGGTGTTTCTGTTTTGCTCCTGTTAAAAAGTATGTGGTTCATCCTGTCCGCACGCTGTGCGTTGCTGTTGCTGGCGGTCTGCAGGAGTTCCGGACGGCAGGCGCTGGGCTGTGGGCAGGAGGGCAAGGTGATCGGTAGGAATGGAAGGTCACCTTTGCTTTCTGTACCCGTTCCACCCTGAATTATTTTTTTTCAAGATGGTACATTGTGCATGAGGATACAGGTGAGGTGTCACACCAGCTCTGTGCAGAAAGTGTGCGTGCTTCCCAGTTGTGCAAGACACACCTCCTTTGAAATGTGGGATCGGGTTTGACGTCACCTCACTTTGCACACCTGGGATCAGGTTTGATGTCACCTCACCTTGCACACCTGGGATCGGGTTGATTCTCCAGCCTGGTGGTGCTGTGGTTCAGTGATGCTGTGACGAGGCAACACTTGCAGAATTCCTCCTCCTCCAATGTTCCCGGTCCGCAGCCCCAGCCCAGTGCCGACATCCTTCTCACTGGGGTGCGATCCGAATCCGTGGAAAACAGTGCGTGCTTTCCCAGGATTTTCTGGATCAGGCCCATCGGTAGCAGACTACGTCGTTGCATTTTGTACTAAAGACATTTTATTGTGGTTTTGTTAGCACACCGCTCAAAGTCATCTAGTCCTGCATGACATCTTCATCACCAAAATACTGCCAGTGCTTCAGACTTAATGTCACCAGGAAATTTCACCAGAACCCACGTATTATTTCACCAAATTGCTGTCGAAAATGCTGTTTGTCCAAAGATTTGTCCAAAGATCCTGGAGTGACTCCGCAAACCGTCTCCTTCCCCACCGCCTGTGCTCACTCACCTTTCTGCGGTTCCCTGGGCATCCACACCTGAACGCAGGATTTCCGTTTTGCTTTGGTTCAAGTGTTTCACTGAAGTGGCCGGACAGCCGCACTCCACGCGTGGAAAAGTTACCTTCTGGTTTTAGGTCACTTTCCATTTACTGCCATGAGTGGGGCTTTACCTGAAAAGGCATCAGGAAGCCTTGCGTGCTGCTGAGGTCGCACTGACGGGTGCACATGGATCTCTTTTTTGGGGTTTTGAACAAATAGCGGGGGGAGAGCTTTGCTGGAGGGGCTGTGGGCAGGGTCAGGGACTGCTCGGTTCTGGAGGCTCTGGCTCAAAGCAGCGCTCGGTGTTTCACATGTAGCCTTTTATTCGCCTGGCACTTTGCTCGCCTTAAAGAGACCGCTTCCAGCAAGTGGCGGTGCTGTCACTTCCAAAGCGATGCCATTCCCGAGGGCTCCAGCCTTGCTTGGACCAGACCCCCGGGTTGAGCCGCGGTTGTGCAGCCCAGAGGTCCCCACGTGCACAGCGAACCACGCGGACGTGTCCGTGCGGCAGGGGCTCCGGGCAGCGGCTGCCACTTGCAGGGAGCTGCTGGAGAGACCGCGGAGGCAGCAGAAGCTGCGCTGGGAGCTGTGGCAGCACCATTTCATCTCGCAATGAAGTTCTCAGGTTGGCACCACTTCCTCACGGCAAAGCAGGCGGCGACTGGGGAGGCTCGTGCTGGCCCGGTGCCGGGCGGGTGGTCACCGTGGCGTGCGGTGGCGGCTCTGAGCCTGTCGGTGGCTTCCCGAGCGTCGTGTCCTGCACGCACTGGGTGTCCTGCCGGGCCGGCACCGGTCGCGCCGCAGCCGTGGCAGCCTGGGCTGAGCCAGGGCGGCCCCGGCAAAGCTGAGCAGGACAGCGGGGGGCTTGGGGCGTCTGGGGCTGCTGCTCGGCAAGGCTGAGCTCAGCAGCCTGCCTGTCCTGCCATCTGTCTGCTCTCGGTCCTGCCTGTCCTGCTGTCTGTCCTGCCTGTCCTGCAGCCAGCACCATTCCCATGGCCTGGCCTCACCCCAGCGGTGCCGCAGAGCCACGGTCGGTCGGTCACTGGGCAGGTTTGCAGCGTGGCCGGTCCCTGGCTCTGGTCAGGGCAGGGCACTGGTGGCTGTGGCAGCCCCGCTGCTTCTCGGGGGCCATGGAGGGACCTGTGCCCACAGGCTGGGGGTGCCGAGGGCAGATCTGGGCACGCCGAGGCTCTGCAGCACCTTCCCTCTGCCAGGGGAGCTCCTGGGCCGTGGTGATGGACACACACTGTGTGCAGTCTGGCACGGGGCGGTGGGCACTGCCTGAGCTCGGGCCAGCCTGTCCCATCCCGTCCCATCCCATCCCATCCCATCCCATCCCATCCCATCCCATCCCATCCATCCCACCCCATCCCATCCGCACGGTTCCCGTCCCCAGCCCGTCCCAGCTCCGGGTTCAGCCCGTCCCTGCTCCGGCAGCAGGCTCCCTCCCTCACGGAGGCGAGAGGAGATGGATGCGGCAGTCAGGAGCAGAGCGCCAGCTAATTACCCTTCCGAGTGTGTCTTGTAAATTAAGGGCTAATTAGAGGCAAAGTCAGTGTCATGGTTTTACACGTGTTTCTGTGGCGCTCAGCAAGGGAGGGAGGGGGAGTGCGGCAGCGGGGCTGGAGCAGCGGGGCCGGCGCGGTGCGGGCTGCGGGCACCGTGGAGCTGCCAGCGCGGCACCGGCGTTGCCGCCGGACCTGCCGTGGGGATCAGCCACACGCCGGGCACTGGGGAAGGGGTTTTGGCCCAGGCTGGGTGCGCTGGAGAGGAGGCTGGGAGGCAGCGGCTGTGCTGGCGGTGGGCGGGAGGTGCTGGGATGGACAGAGAGCGGGGACAGACGGACAGCGTGCCTGGGGCAGGGCGGGTGGCCCCGTCACCCTCCATCCGCACCCCCTGGGCCCAGGGTCGCAGGGGAGGGTCTGGGCTCTGGAGCCGCGGTCCAGGCGCTGCAGCCTCAGGCAGCGCCGGCACCAGTGACGTTCCAGTCACGTTTCTCCGGTTTTCGTGGAAACAGCAGGGACAGAATGGTAACTTCAAGTACAAAATCTGGGGCTGCACATGGGGATTTTACAGAACTCTGCTCTCTGTGGGGGTGGCTGGGTGCTGGTAGTTCCCCCCGCAAGGTTGTGCAGTCTCCGAACTTAGAGACACTCAAAAACCATCCAGACACGTCTGGGGCAGCTGGCTCTGGGGGCCCTGCTTGACGGGGCTTGGCCAGGACCGTCCCCAGAGTCCCCGCGGCCCCGGCCACGCTGGGGGGCTCTGAGGGAGAACAGAGTCTGTTTCACGCACTGTGGACCTGGTCGGGTGAGCTGGGCTGGCTGGAGCAGATCTGGCCGGGGACCTGCTCCGGCCGGCGTCCGTGTGCGCTCCAGCCTGCTGCTCCAACGGGGGCCCGCTGCACACCACCCTGGGCCGTGCCGGCACCAGCCGGGTCGGGAGTGGACGTGTCCCATGGACAGGTCGGGTGTGGATGTGTGTCCCATGGACAGGTCAGGTTGGGAGTGGACGTGTCCCATGGACAGGTCGGGTGTGGATGTGTGTCCCATGGACAGGTCAGGTTGGGAGTGGACGTGTCCCATGGACAGGTCGGGTGTGGATGTGTGTCCCATGGACAGGTCAGGTCGGGAGTGGACGTGTCCCCCCAGCCGGGTCAGGAGTGGCTGTGTCCCCCCAGCTGGACGCGCTGCTGCCGCCGCTGTCCCACAGGCCCTGCCCTCCTCCGTGGCCAAGGGCTGGTGTCGGGGTCCAGCTCAGCATCTTTGCCGCTGGCCGTGGGAGGAGGACCGCCATGTCAGGGCAGGGGCGGGAGCCTTTGCTCCCTGGCTCCACCAGTTCTGCGGTGGCTGGAGCTGGAAGCCCTGGGGAGGGTGCAGATGCCCATGGTGGCAGGTGTGTGGGACCACGGCGGGTGTGTGGGACCACGGCGGGTGTGTGAGACCGTGGCGGGTGTGTGGGACCACGGCGGGTGTGTGGGACCACGGCTGGTGTGTGGGACCGTGCCTCTGGGACAGCGTCAGCCCCCACAGACTGCAGCCTCGAGCAGCCGGGTCTTTGCTCCCTGTCAGAGCTGCTCTGTTTACTATTCCGGAAATTTCGGATGTTCTTGTAATCCAGAAACACTTGACCTGTTTTGAATCTGAGTGATCTTGTCTTCTACGATGGCTTCCGGTCCCAAAAAACACTCCTTTCATTTGGGGCTCGAGGTTTGGGCTCAGCTCAAGGAGTTTCCAGCTGGTGGGAAGAGGCCTTTCCACGCCACAACCCCACCTTACAGACACCTTTTCCCGTTTGTCCCTTAGACATCTGTGTGATTTTCCGTTCTTTCCCAGCGCACAGTGTGGTTGTGTCCCTTGCTCGGACCACACAAGGAGTGAAATGAGGGTGAGGATGGGCGCTGGCGAGGGGCCGGCTGTGTTTGTCCAGGTGCCTGAGGCCGTGGTGGTGCCCGGGCCTGGACTCGGTTCTGCGCTGGTGTCCCTCTGGGAACTGGGCTGTGCGCTGCGCAGGGCTCTTTCCTCAGCACCTTTGGGGTGATGGGCCGGCACCCCATGGGAGAGCAGAGCCAAGTAGAGCCTGTCCTGACGCAGGGCCCTGGGGACACGTCGCATCAGGTACGGGACAGCTTTTCTCCTTCGGCCGCGCTCCGGGGCAGCAGCGGGTCCGTGCTGAGGTCGCGTCTCTCTTGCAGGTGCTCCCCACTCCACCAGCAGCACGTCCCTGCACTCGGAGCGCTCCATCAGCGGCATCAACCTGGTGGGCTTCAGCTCGAAGCCCGACGGCATGCACCAGCGCTCCTACTCCGTCTCCAGCGCGGACCAGTGGAACGAGGCCGTGGCCATCCCCAGCAGCTGCCCCAACCCCGGTAAGTGGCACTTTGACCCGCTCCCCTCGGCTGCTCAGGCACGCAGCAAGATTTCGGTGCCGGGGGCAGTCCTGAGCTCTGCCCGCCTGAGTTTGCTCACGGGTGTGCGACACGGCCCTTGGGGCCTGGCTGGGACCGTCACCCTTGCGAGGGCCAGCTGGCGGTGGCCGCAGCGGGGGACAAGCCCTTCCCGGGCACGGCGCGGCCCAGGGCCGCCGCTCGCGGCACGGCTGCTCCGCGGCACAGCTACTCCGCGGCACGGCTGCTCCGCTGCACGGCTGCTCCGTGGCACGGCTGCTCCGCGGCCTCTGTCCTCCGCCTGCCCCGCTCCCGGCGCGCCGGGCGAGGAGCAGCCCTTGCTTCGCCATCTCTGCTCCTCCTCGGCACCCCCGCTCCCGATTTCGGGGCCGTTGGAGGACCAGGAGCGATTCCTGGCTCTGGAGCGCACACTGAGCGCGGCCGGCCCCCTCCCCCACGCTCACTCGTTCTCTGTGATGTTTCAGGACAGTTGAGTGAATTAAAATAATTCATACATTTCCCAACGTAGCCACTTTGCCGAATTGGAAAATAAATGCTTTTGTGCTGCATTCATCACTCCTTCGTTCCTGGCTCTGCCGCCGCACTAAAAAAGCAGTTAAATGCACATCAAGAGTGGAGGAGCCATTTCCATGCCTGCTCGCCCCTTGTAGTTCTCATTAGCGCGGCAGCCGCCCCCCCGCTCGGTCCCAGGGGCTTTCGCAGTTTAAAGAGAGCCTCTTTATGATCATTACCGGAGTCCGACTGTGCGGGCGCCATTTGCAGCTGAGGAGGCTCCTCATTTGTAACTGTGAAAAACTATCAATTTCAGCGCGCCTGATGCAGCGGCTCCATCATTGGCCCCATCAGCTCCCTGCTGGAAGCGAATTAATCAGACTGTTACTGCTGATGGGGCAGCGCAGGCGACGGGAGCGGAAGGGCGCAGCTCTGAGCATTAATGTGCCGGCAGCCCCCCCGCTCCTCACCGCGGACACGGCTGCAGCGCGGCGGCCTCCACCGCCAGCACCGGCGGCGAGGGGAACCGCTGCTCTGCACCCGCTTCGGCACGGGCACGGGGCTGGGGGGCCGGTCCCGCACCAGGGAGGGGTGTCCCTGAACCAGAGAGGGGTGTCCCTGACCAGAGAGGGCTGTCCCTGCACTGAGAGGGGTGTCCCCGTCACAGGCAGCACCCTGCCCAGCCCGCAGGAGCCTCCCGTGCCCCGGTGCCGGGAGCAGACAGGGCTGTGGTTGGCACCCACGTTGCCTTTGCGCAGGTGGATTTGGTGCCCGGCCGTGCCGGACAGCCGCTGTGGGCCTGGATGGGCTCCCAGCTCGGGGGCCGTGCTGGCAGGTTCCGTCCGGCTGCAGAGCCGGGCCTGCCGTGGCCGCACTGTACGTTTGTCCAGCCCTGGTCCAGCCGGGCTGCCGCAGGAGAGCGGGCCGGCCGCGGCTCCCTGCCCGCGAGGAGCTGTGGCGCGGCCACCGAAACAGTCTCCCTCTTTCATGAGGGGTAACCTGGAGACTGACACAACCAGGAGCTGAGATGCTGCTGCTTCTCCGGTGACAGGGAGAGCCGGGATGTCAGCTCTGTGCTAACTGTGCCTCGGGCGCTGGTGGCTGCTCGTCCGCTCTGCCAGGGTCCCGCTGCTCTGTGCTGGACCCTGAGCCCTGGGCTCAGTCCTGCCCTGTTGTAGTGGTCCAGAGATGTGTTGCTGGCCCAGCTGTGCTGAGGGGTCCGTGGTGTACGAGGGGCAATCAGCCCAGATGTCTCGGGGGCTTCCTGGAGCAGCCCGACAGCCCGTGACCGGCTCTGGGCTCGCTGCGCTGTCACCGCTGCACTGGAGGGGAAGGCAGCGGTTCCGTACCTCCAGCTCTTGTCTCCCATCCCAGAACGCTCGGGGCTGTTGAGAAAGGGCTGGGACAGGTGGAGCCCCCAGAGCAAAGCTCTGGCCCCGGGGGGGTGAGCAGCTCCCTGGGCTCCTGTCCCTGAGGCTGGAGCACCCCCAGCCAGGTACCCACACAGCCAGGGGCTGACAGAGTCAGGAGGGAGAGGGCTTTTGGGGACAGGCAGCTCTTCCAAGTCACCCAGGCGTGCCAGAGGCAGGCACGGCCGGCCCCGCGGTGCAGGGCTGAGCTCAGCCCTCGGCACCTCGCCCTGCCGCTGTCTGCAGCCCAGGCCCCAGCTCTGCGCTGTTTGCAGATACGGGGGGCTGGGGGGGGTCCTCTGCCGGCAGAGGGTGCAGGGTGTACCTGGTCCCCAGCACAGCCCCCCCGGCCGCTGCCCTGCAGAGTGCGCGGAAGAGGGGCGGCACAGGCCGTGCAGCCGTGCTCCAGCACATCGTGTGCTTGTCCTTTACAGACCTCTGCGGTCCCCCCGTGGGGACCCGGGGCTGAGGAGGAGCCAGGGGGTCCCAGGTGTGCCTGCGGAAGGGTCCCGTGGCGAGACAGGGACCTGGAAATCCTTGGGTGGGTCTTGCACTGGGAAACCTCGGGAAAAGAAACGTCTTACTGGGTCAGAGGAGGTCGCTTCTGTGCTGCTGGGAAAGAAAGAGGGAGAACCGGCAGTACATGGTCTTGTGGAGGGAGCGTGTTTCGCGGCTGCCCCCCCCGCTGCAGTCCCAACCCCATCCCACTGGTGCCGCGGGACCCCCAGCCCTGCGGGTTTAGCTGCTGGGCAGTAAGCAGAGCAGGACACGACGGTCTGTGCTCTGCGGAGCGGCGGCGGCCGGCTCGGTGTCGGCAGGGCCTGCAGAAGGCCGCGGACCCTCGCCCTGCGCCGGGAGCGGGCGGGATGACCCCGCGGTGCTGGTGGCCCCGGGGACGTCCTGGGGAGCAGGTGGGCAGCAGAGCCGGGCTGGATGCACCACAGGTAGCCTCAGAAAGTTCAGGTCCCCTGTGACACCCAGGCTGGGAGATGAACGTGCCTCACACCTGCTCTGACGCAGTCCTGTTGAGTAGTATCAGTAATTTATATTTATAAAAACCGAGTCTGATTTTATTAGCTTTATCTCTCTTAATTGTCAAGAGTGAACTATTTCCCTGTGGATAAATAGCAGCAGAAACACCCTACCGGTGTGTGTCAAACGCAGTAGAGAGCAGAGGCGGCAGAGCCCGCTGCGGCACCGTCTCCAGCCCAGCGCGGGGCCGCGGCTGCACCGGGCCCTGCACGGGGCACCCCGGCCACTGCCCGCCTCCGTCTGTCCTCTGTGGGACGTTTGTCCTGCCCCACGGACACAGACCGAGCCCCCAAGAGCCAGTCTGACCCAACCGGGTGAAATGGGGTAGCAGAGCTGGCTGGGGCGGAGAGGGGCCCGCTGGGCACCCGCAGTCCCCACTGCTGGCGGGGCCGCCCTCCTTAGAGCCCCGATTGCTTTCTTAATTCCAGGTGCCACGGAAGAGGGCGATGGGAGGCCGGGGCCTGATGGAGGCGGCGGGTTGTTGCGAAGGGCTCGGGAGCCGCCGGGACGGCGGGCGGGAGCGGAGCCGCTGCCCGTGCCGGGGGCCGCGGGAGAGGCAGGGGTGCATTTCGGAGAGGGTTAACCCTGCAGCGAGGGCTCCTGCGCCTCGCTGCCTTCCCCGGAGTCTGCATTTTTATGCTGATTGGAAGCCTGCGCTGTGTGTGCTGCTGAAATTGAATGTCAGGCTTTTGATTTTGTTGCTGGTCTCTAATGAAATTTGACATTTAATGGTGAGTGCAGCGGCAGCGTGTGTGTGTGTGATCGGAGCTTGATTAGCGCGCTCTAATTGACAGTAATTAGGCAGCTCCCTGATTGTTTCTAATTCTGCTATTAATTGTAAGGAACAGTATGATTGAGGATAAATTTGGTGCGTTGCTGCTGGGGATGCAGCTTCTTCAGCTCCGTATCGGAAGCCTATTGAGCCCATCATGCTCAGGTTCCTGAGCGTGGCAACCCCCGTCACCCCGTCTGGCAGAGCGGTGCCGCGGGGATCGGTGCTGCCGCAGCGGCCGTGCCGGTCCCGGGGCCGGGGTCTGCACCCGGGCACCCATAGCACCTCCCGGGACTGTCCCTTCCCAAAATGCAGGTGTCACCACCGAGCAGCAGGCGCGGGGACACGAGCAGCGCGCAGGGACACGAGCAGCGCACAGGGACGTGCTGAGGGCTCGGCAGGTCTGGCTGCCCCGGTGGTGCCGCTGTGCTTGTCCCGGCTGTGCAGACGCTGGCGCAGACTGTGTGATCACCCCAGGGGAATCCCAGTGCCGAGCACATCCTGCCTGTCCTGCCCGAGGACCGGCGCTGCCCCGTGCGATGGGGCCCAGCGCCGGCGCTCTCCTGTCTCCGGGGTTCTGCCTTTTGAGCCCAGCGGAGCACCGGGGTGTCTCCAGGACGCTCGGGGGTCTCTGAAAGAGCAGACTGTCGCTGTTGCTATACATTACTTTCTTTATCTTTGTTCCCAGCTAATGGTACTGCCGATTCTCTCAGCTCCAGCCCGAACATTTCCAGTGCTGCCAGCCCAAAGCTGGAGCCGCCTCCATCGCCGCATGCGAATAGGAAGAAGCATCGCAGGAAAAAGAGCACGGGGACGACTCGGCCCGACGGCCCCAGCGCAGCAGCAGAAGGTAGGACAGTTCTGCGGCCTGGGGCAGCTCTGCCGGCACCGGCGCCAGCACCGGGGCCGTGCCGCGGCTCCTCGGGGCTCGGGTGCTCCTGGCCCAAAGTGCCGTGTGCCCCTGGTCTGCCCCGCGTTTCTCGGCTGCGCTGGGAGCGGCACAGCCATCATTCCCGTCACTGCACGTACTCCTGGTGGTGATAATAATTACTAACTGGATTAGCAGAGCTGGGAGCCCCCCACACAGTTAACACGTGCTTAACTATGCTTAAGGTGTGCAGGCACTTTCTACCACAAGACAGAACATATTTCTGTTTGCTTGTAAATTTGCCAAACTTTCATCATTTAAAAGGCCTATCCTGGCCATCTGCCTCAAGCTGAGGGCTTTTTGGAGAAGTTTATCTGCTTCAGGAAACCACTTGAAGATGTATACATAACTTTACCTATTCTAAAAGTACTGATGGTTTTTCTGTTGAGAAATTCTGGTGTCTCTGCAGTGTCTGAAGAGGCACCCGAAGCCGGGCAGGGAGCCTGCAGGGCACAGGGGGGTGCGTTTGCTGTGAAAGGCCATCCAGATTTGTCCAGGTAGAGATTGGCTGGGCAGCGCACTCTGCAAAGCCCATGGTTAGCCACCGGGGAAGGTTTAAGAGCTGGCTGTATCCCAGATCATCCCATCCCACAGCACTCAATAAGCTTTTGTGGTAAACCAAAATAAAGGGTTCATTCAGACGGCTAAGGGGAGAGGAGATAAGTACAAGTGTTTGAAACTAGTGGCTGCTGTAAAACAAACCAGCAGATTTTTAGCCCGTGCATTTGTTAACCTGTACCTGACGAAGCCTGCGGGGGCTGTGGCATCTCACCCCAAATCCCAGCTCAGCCTGCGGAGCCGCAGCCCCGCTTTCCCGTGGCAGAACATCTCTTCTGAAGGTCTCTCCCAAGTGTTGTGGTGATGATCTGCATGGGAGTTCAGCAGCTCTGTTGCTCGTTTCTTTCTGTTGTTCAGATTTTTCTGTTGGAGTTATCTTCACCTGAACACCGCTGAGTTCAGGAAAGACTTTGCCGTCGTGGTGGTTGATTCAGGGAGCTCGAGCATCTCTTGAGTCTGTACTGTACAGCGGGTGTCTCATGGAAAGCAACAGCGTTGTCTGTACCATGTCTGGTCAAACTGATGCGTTCTTAGCTGTGGGCCGGTGTTGGCTCTTCAGACGCGTTACTGCCCTTCCCCACGTCAGCTCTCAGTCTGCAGTTCTCAGTCCAGTTCTTTGGAAAAAGAGAGACATATTCTTTGTATGTCTGAAAGGTGGGAGACCAGAGCGTAGAATGGCTTTGCACCTACACGTGACAGGAAGGAGGTACATGCTGAAGTACCGTGTCCCACCCTGTAAATAACACTGCAAGAGAGCGTGGGAATACTGGCGAGAGGGGCAAAGAAGGTCTCAAAACTGACTTGGGTCTGATGAACGTACTTAGGATGTGGACATTAAGGTATTCAGCTTGCCAGAATGAAGACTGAGAAGGAAAGGACCGATGTTTTCAGTACTCACAAGGAAGCCTGGTCCTGGAAGGCGGTTCTGCAGAGCAGACGGGGCGAGAGAAGGTGCAGAGGCCGGGATCTCAAGTTACACAAAATTGAATACAATTTCTTAGCGGAAAAGGTAATTAAGCATGGGACCGCTTTTATGAAGCAGTGGACTAACCACTGCTCGAAGTGTTAAATAAGTTACATCTCCGCAAGACGTGTGCAATGCGGCCCCTCCGCACCCAGCTGGGCAGACCAAGTGATTGTCGCCCTCCTCCGAGGATTCCCAGTCCCTGAATCTTTGAGCCATCCCCGTTTTTCTGTCATTTCCTGCAGAGCGTTTTTCAGACTCATGCTCACTCTTGCTGGTTTTCCGGTGGGAGGGGTGGTGGCCGAGGATGCACACTGTGATGATGTGGTGCCGCACGATGCATACGAGGGCAGCCGGGCGTGTTCTGATACCGCTGCCCTGGTCCTGCACCACGTGGTGTGCGGGCAGGGTCCTGCGCGGGCTGCAGGGATGTCCGGGCCCTGCCTTGGGTTCGTACAGTTAATTCAGAGCCCTGTCAGGTGTTGCAGTAATGTGATTTTTTCCTACAATGTGCATTACTTCGCATTTATCAACATGGAGCTTCATTTGCCAGTGAAGTGTCAGTTACCCGTTGTCATTTGTCACCGCCCCGACCTCGCACACGGCTGCTCCTCCTGCTGCCGACAGCCTCTGACACCAGAACCGGGAGCAGGAAAAGCGCCCCCCAGGGCCTGCGTCGCCTTCCCTGGGTGACCCGTGTTGTCCCTGCCCTGCCCCAGCACCGGGACTGCTCCCCCAGGGCTGGCACAGCCCCGGGCACCGCGCGCAGCGCCGGCACCAGGGCGGGAGCGGGGGAGACGCCGGGGCTGGCGCTGGCCTGGGCGCTCAGGGTGACACCGGGCTGGAGTCACAGCGGTTGGCCCTGCCTGGCAGCCCGCGTCACAGGTGGGAACTGGCGGCGAGCAAGTGAGGGATGGTGAGAATCCATCCTGGTGTCTGAGCGGCCAGCGCCTGGTCCCAGTGTGGACCTGGGGCTGAGCGTTGCCCCACATCCTGGGCATGACTGATGGCTTAATGTCATGGCTTGGTGTCCATAAGTGCGTCTGATTCTTCCTCAAATCTTTTTCAGCCGTTTTTGAACAGTTACAGCAGTTTTTTTCACAGCAGGACAATCTGAGCTTTTTGCCTCTGCGTAGCGAACGCGGTGAAGGTGCAGGAACGGCTGTGCAGAGCCGCGGCAGAGCTGCCGGCCCCGTGGAGCTCAGCCGGCCCGGGGCAGCGCGGGGCAGCCGGCACCGCTGTGCTCCCCTGGGCTCACGTGGGGAGCCCCAGAGCCGCGGCCAGGACTCCCCGCAGCGCTGGTCGGGCGGGCTCAGCCGGGCTCTGGGCCGGGGAACGCGGGGCGGCCGGCGCTGTGCCGGGCTCGCTGGGGCACTCGCCCTGCGCAGGGCACCAGCGGCTCAGGCAGCATCCTGGGAAAGTTGGTGAGGTCTGGGGATAAATTGCCATCAGTTTATCTCATTTAGGAGGTAATCAGAGCCAGGGACGTGCGGAGCAATTGAATCTTAGTTGTTCTGAAGTATCATAAATCAAACGAGCTGTTGCTTTTTTACATGGTCGCATGTTAAAGAGAGCGGGTGTCAGGCTGCTAGGGAGCATCAGCAAACTATGGCAAGCGTGGGATTGGGCTGCCGGGGATGTCACCAAACCCGAGTGCAGCTCGGCTTGTCAGGGAGCACCCGCCGGCTGGCAGAGCCGGTGTCACTGTCAGGGGGCGTCGCAGCAGCCCCGGGAAGGGCTCGTCACCGCGGTGGGGCCGCAGCGTCAGCCTGCGGGGACCATTGGGACAGCCTGCAGGGACCATCGGGGCGGCGTGCGGGGACCATCGGGACGGTGTGCAGGGACCATCGGGGCTGTGTGCAGGGACCATCAGGGCGGTGTGCTGGAGAGCACAGCCCGGCAAAGCGCCGTGGCCAGGAGCGCCCCGTCCAAGCCCAGCGCCCAGCGCCCAGCGCAGCCGTGCTCCCAGCCAGGGCTCTGGCTCCCGGTTCGGGGTCCCGGGAGCCACCAGGCTCGGCTGACGGCAGCAGCACCTTCGCGACGCTCCCTGCGCCAGCATCCCCATGGCTGCCAGAGCTCCGGGGATAATGAACTTCTCATGTGCTTAAAGAGTGATGCAGGGTGCATGGCGAGAAGCTGACAGCCCCTTAATGTGCTTCTCAGTGGCGGCCAAACGACGCGGTTTTGTCTTTGTTTTTTAGTTTTAAAACCCACGGGAAATTGATGGCCAGTAAAGAGTTGTGTTGGGGCGATGTGCGTGATTAATGCCAACTGTCAGGAGCTGTCGGAGGCCGATCTCGGTGAGCTGGGAGTGCGGCGCTGAGCCGCACTTACCAGATTGCCAGGGATTCCAGCTGCTATGGCTCAGCTCCCGCCTGCCCCACGCAGCGTGTGTCACCGGGGCGCTCCCTCCGCCAGCCTCTTCACTCAGCGCTAACGAGTCCCTCCTGCTCGTTACCGGCCCCGGGAGCTCCCTGCTCCGTCCTGGCCGCCTGTGCCCGGGCATCCCCCGCGCTGGGCCCCCATCCCCGCGGCTCCGCACCCGCCTCGTGCGGTGGTTCCTGGGGGACCCTGTGCGGCTCTGGGCTGCCCCTCCGGGAGCCCCCTCGTGCCCACCCACAACGCCGCTGCCGTGTCTTGCGGCCCGTGCGCTCCCTCCTGCCCGCAGCAGGGCCCCCAGCCCCCGCGCCCGCTTGTCCCGCACGGCCCTTCTGCCGCTTCCCAGCCGCGCTGCGCGCGCGGCGCCCCCTGTGCCGTCTGCCCCCACCCAAGGAATGACTCTGGCCCCTCGCGGTGACCCCTCTGTACATCGCAGCCCACCCTGCGCGTCCCTCGGCAGCACCTTCCCTTCCTGACGTGCCGGCTCAGCTGCCTTTGCTGTCCCGCCCCACATGTGCACAGTCACACGCGTGACGTTGTGCCCCACACGTGCTCCCCGCTGCCCACGTGTGCACGGTCACACACGTGATATTGTGCCCCACACGTGCTCCCCACTGCCCACGTGTGCACTCCACTGGTGTCACCGGCAGAGTCCTGCCCGCCCTGGCCCCGGCCCAGCGTGTCCCTGTGGGCAGCGCCGGCCCCACGGGCGGAGGGGACGTACCAGCTCAGCTTGGGCCGCTCTGGGGACGGGGGACACGGGGACAGAAGGCACTGTGGGGTCTCCAGAGCAACGTTCTTGCTGCAGCTCTCCTGGCGGCTCGTCACTGCAGAGGGGGCCTGTCCCCGTTGCACTAATACAGGTTAGGAATATTGGGTTTAATGATCTGCAAAATGAGGAGGCAGCGAGCTGACATTTACGAATGGTGCTGCATCCTTCTCTTCCCAGACGCCTGCTAATTTGTTGATATCCCAAACACCTCATAATGATGTGGTACAGTGGCAGCTTGCAAACAAGCATCCTGAGGCTGGGGCTGCTGGCTGCCCCGCTCCTGGACACCCTTCACGGGCTCGGCAGGGGGAGCGGAGCCGCGGGCCCGGGCGTCCCCGCTGCAGAGGCAGGACCAGCCCTTGGTTCCCTGCCATGCACCCACAGGCCGGGGGTGTCCCCTGGCCCCCTCCCCGCGTGAGCCCCCCGCACTGGGCCATGCAGGAGCACCTGCGCTGCGGGGGAGCAGGGCCGGGAGCCGGAGAGGGGCAGCGTGATGGGACAGACTGGTGTGACTGGGACTGGGCTGCGGGGCGAAAGAGGAGGCGTCTGGTTCGGAGCCGGGCATGGCTGGTGTGAGCTCTGCAGGCGCAGCCTGCTCCCTGTCCTGGGCCCGCTCTCCGTCCTGGGCCCGCCGGGGTGCGGGGCAGTGGCTGCGCCGTCCTGCCTGCCGGGGAGCAGCTGGGGAGGGCTCTCCGTGCCCGCTGTGGTGGCCTGGAAGCGCTCCCACCCGTCCGTGCCGAGCTCCCTCCTGTCCACCCACTGTCCTGTGACGTGTGGGCTGCTGTGGGGCAGCTCTGTCCGGTGCCTGGTGTGTGGAGAGAATCACAGCCCTGTCCCGAGTGCTGGGAGAGCCGCTCTGCCGCGCGGGGAGCGGAGCATCGCGCCACATCTCCACCGTGACCAGAGGAGGGTTGCTCCATCTTCTGTGTCCTCCCCCGGAGCTGCCTTATGTCCTGGTGCGGAGGGCAGGGCAGCAGCACGCCCCGAATTGCAGCTTGTGCTGGGGGCGCTGCCCCAGCCTGTGTGGGGCACAGGGTGCGGGTGGGCGGTGTGGCCGTCCTGTCCCTCTGCAGCTCCCCGGGGACACACCGGCCCGGGCTGTCACCCGCAGCCGGGGGAAGCAGCGTGTCCGTGGGCTCCGGGTCGAGATCCCCGCGGTGGGGTCTCTGTGGGCTGTGACGCGGTGTCTGAGCTCTTCACGGAGCAGGACGGGTCCCTGTGCCCAGCCTGTGCTGGACCTCAGGTGCTTTTAGCCCAGACGTCCCAGTTCTGCTCAAAGCTGTGCTCCCTCCCGCTGCAGCAGAGAGGGGCCCTGGCACGGGCCGCAGGGACAGCGCTCCTGGGCCGCCGCTGCTGCTCGTCCTCCACCCCAGCATCCCCTCTCGTCTCCGCAGGGGACAGTGACACCCTCGCCACTCTGCTGGGCATCTGGCTGTGGCCACCTCTGGGCAGCAGAGCTCTGTCCCCCCCAGGCTTCTTGGTCAGGCCTCCCCTTCCCCTGTGCCGGTTCCTGCCAGGGCATGCAGGATCCCCATGTCCCCGTTTCCTCCCAGTCCCGTGGTGCTCATCCGCTGTCCCGAGGACGTGTGTCCCGCCGGGCTGCCTCGCGGGCGGGGCGCTCTGCTGGCCCCTCCAGCACCGCAGGTGGAGGTGTCTTGGCGGGCGGTCACCTCGCTGCGGGGGCTGCGGGAGCCCTCACGCCCACGCAGGTGGTGGCTGGGCTGCCGGCCGGGCCGGGGTGCCGGGTCGGGTGCCGGGTCGGGGTGCCGCCCGCCTGGCCGCTCTGTGCTGCCCTCGCTGATTCTGCTCTCGTTTGGAGCTCTCATTGCGGGGCGGTGTTGGAGCTGGGTCATGGGGTTAACGCCCATTAGCAGAGCTGGCTCGCACCGAACTCTGCTCAGCTGCTCTTCACGGAGCTCAGTCTTTAAAACATCATCAAAAAATCATCAAGAGAGAGCGAGACAAGCGTGTTCGTTTCCACTGCCCACTGGTTCTAATGGAGCTGGCGTAATGGACTCCCACCAGCATGCCTGCCGGTGGCTGCAGAGCCAGGGAGACGGGCCCGGGACAGCCGCTGTGCCCCGAGGAGCTGGAACGGGCTCCCAGTCCTGCCGGGGCAGCCTCCTCTGGCCCTCGGCCCTGCCGAGCCGGAGCTGCCGAGCGCCGGGGCTGTTCTGGGCAGCGGGATGGGCCTGTGCCCGGCGCGGGGGCACGGACGGGCGCTCTGCCCGCGCCGCTCAGCAGAGCCGCCCGAGCCCTTCCGCCTGGGTCAGCTGCTCTGCGCTGCCTGTTCGTCTGGCCACAGATGCCTGTGCCACATCAAACACCTCTGCCTCTCCCCAGGAAAATCTGAGAAAGCCCCATCCTTTCCCTGAAGCTGTGGCTCGAGTCTGATTCAACTTGTACGGGCCCACCAGGGAGCTCAGGGAGTTGTCCCAGCCTCTCCAAGAAGCGGGGTCTGGAGGCCGTTTGAAGCTGCTCTGGGTCCTCGCCTCTGTCCCAGCTCCGCCAAGCCCCGTGCACAGCCGAGGGTGCGATCCCGCAGAGCCCCATCTCCTGCACCGCACGGCCGCCCCGCCTGGCCGCAGCGGAGGAGAGGTGCTGGGTTTGCTTGTGAAAGAAGCCTTAGTGTGGCAGAAAAGCTGCCGGCCTTTGTTAGCTCTTCCCGGGTGCTGCTGAGAGCAACAGGCCCTTTGTTCCGAGTGAAGCTGGAATCCGTGAGGCACAAAGGAGGAAGGGGACGGGGGTCCCACGGCCAGCACTGGGGCTCTGCTCTGACCGGGGCCGCTGCCGGGCTGGGACCAGGAGTCTCGCTGCTTGCCTGCGGTGGGACTGGCCGGCCCTCCCCTGTGTTCCCTGAGCAGAGGATGGGGACAGCGGTGCCCCCACCCCCACGGCGGCTGCGGCAGCGGGGCAGTGCCGCCGGAGCAGAGCCAGCCCCGCTGGGAGCCTGGGGCGGCCGATGCGGGGCCGGCGGCTGCGCCCCGGCTCTGCTGGAGGCAGAGAGGAGGGAGCGGGGTGGCGGAGCCGTGCGGGCCGTGGCAGGGTCCCCCACCGTGTCCTGGGGGCGGCACCGACCTGCTGGCTGCTGTGTCCGTGGAGGCTCAGCAGCTTGGAGTGCATTAGCCAGCACAGCACTTGCGGGTCCCAGCAGCTGGCCTGGGCTCTGCAACACGCTGACAGCAGCCACAGGCGGCTCAGACCAAGAATGGGACAGATTTAAGGAGAATAAGGCCCGTTGTGATAAATTGGGGTGTCCTGGGAGTGGCTTTGTTGATCGCTGCTCCAACAGCGTGGCCTGATCCCCGGTCTGGGACCTGCAGACGCTCCCTCAGGCACCTGGGCAGGCGCTGCCCCCGGGAAGAAATGCAAGAAATGTCACCCAGTCCTTGCCGGCAGTCCCTGCATCTCCCCGGGCAGCAGTCAGCCCTGGTCCCCGCGCTGTGTCGCTCCCCACAGATGCAGCAGGAACTGTGTCCCGGAACAGCTGGAGCCCTCGGGTCCCCGCCTGCGGGTCCCGGCCCCACGCGGGGCGGTGGGGCAGCTGCTGGCCCTGGGGCAGCTGCGGCTCAGCAGGGCTGGGGGACCAGGCGAGCGCCGTGCGGCGGCTCCCGTGGGGCCTGGGTGCTCCCTGCGCGTGCCCAGGGCGGGCCCGTGTCACCGGGGATGTCACTGCCGAGGGGGCGGTGACTGCCAGCCTGTCCGTTACCTGGTTATTTCTTCTCCCAGTATTCAGAAGCTACCAGCTCTGTGTTTTCCAAGACTCTTGTTTTTGAGCTGGCATTTGGTGTCCCTGGAGCCTCCACGGCGATTTCCGTAGGGAGGGGGCAGGTTCTCTGCAGGAGCAGGGACTGTGCTGTCCCTTCTGAGCTGCAGGAAGGGGCAAAGTGCTGGGCAGGCGTGATGTCCCGGTCAGGCAAGTGTGTCACCGAGCGGGGAGGAGCCCAGCAGCGTGACTGACTGCCAGCACCCGCAGCCTTGTCCTCCGCCTGGCACCCCGCAGTTTCTCATTCCCAGCAGGAGAAAGGCCACTGCAGATGTCTTTCCCACGAGGAAGAGTCCCAAGCTGATTCTAGGGTGAAATGAATGAAGCAGCCTCCCCTTCCTGTGTGGGAAATGCAAGTCAGTTGGCACTTCACCTGAGACCCCTTGGTGCTGGAGCCATTCCGTCCTCCCAAGGCTCTGCTGGTGTGGAGACCCAGCCTTGTGTTCCTGCCCCAGCCCGGTTCATCAGCACTGATGGTGTCCAGGCCCCCTGGCTGCTGCTGGGGTCTGTGCAGGACACACCACGGAGAGCTCTCAGTGATGGCAAAGAGCAGGTGTCTTTCCAACCCATGGCACGCACGCTTTTAAGGCCCATGAAGTGCGAGACCCTGAGCCACGTGAGTAGCGTGAGAGTCCACCACGGCACAGCCGCAGGAGCAGCTTGTCACCCTCAGGTTGTTCTGGACCAAGTAGCTGTGAGTGGTGGAAAGAGAGAGCTGGGTGCCATGGCCAGTACTTGTGAAAGGAGCTGCTGGTGCCTGTGAAGGCAGCGAGAGTCTGGAAGAGCACTTGGAGAGGTTGTGTTGTGTGGTGTCCCCCCACGTCAGGGCTGCCTTCCCTCAGAGACTTCCCGTGCCTGCACACATTATGTTTGTGCACACCACGCCGCTCAGCAGTGCCAGGGGGTGCCGAGGGTGGCCGTGCCCTTGGTGGGGCCTGCTGGTGGCTCCCGCACTCATTCTTTGTCCCTGCTGGGTGCCATGGCCTGCCGCGGTTCCACACTCATTGCCCTCCTGCTGCTTCCCCACGCTAAGAGCCTCTCAGGCTCAGCCTGCGGGGGTTTGGGCAGAGGAGGGGACAGGGGACAGAGGACCTCCCGCTCTCCTCCTCTGCCCGTGGGCACAGACCCTGCCAGGCTGGGCCAGCGCGGCTCTGCCGGGCCCGGCTGGGCCCACGGCCTCCCGGTGCCTCTGGAGCTGCGCCGTTGACTCCCTGCTTTTAATAGAGAGCTGGGAAGGCACATTATGGAGATGAGGGTGTTATTTGCATAACGCTAATTAGGTAATTACAAATCATTTTGCTATGAGCTGAAGCGTGTGCTGTGACATAACGTTTATTAGTCATTCCATTCAGGCCCCGCTTAGTTAAGTCATTTACTGCACTAACTACTGAAGTTGGCAATAAAAGGTAAATGCTGGTGCTTGGGTGCAGAGCGGAGGCAGGGCAGGCGTGCAGCCCGTGCGCCCGCACAGCACAGCCCATGGCAGCCGGGCACGGCACAGCCCAGCACGGCACAGCCTGGCACAGCACAGCCCATGGCAGCCGGGCAAGGCACAGCCCGGCACGGCACGGCACAGCCCGGCACAGCACAGCCCATGGCAGCCGGGCACGGCACAGCCCGGCACGGCACAGTCTGGCACAGCACAGCCCATGGCAGCCTGGCACGGCACAGCCTAGCACAGCCCAGCACAGCCCATGGCAGTACAGCACAGCCCATGGCAGTACAGCCTAGCCCAGCCCAGCACAGCCCAGCACAGCCCATGGCAGTACAGCACAGCCCATGGCAGTACAGCCTAGCCCAGCACAGCCTGGCACAGCCCATGGCAGTACAGCGTAGCCTGGCACAGCCCGGCCCCACACTCCAGCTGTGAGTGTCACAGAACAGCACCAGCCAGAGCGGGACACCACGTTTTAAGCCTTGCTTTTCAGCAGGCTCTTGGTTGCTTGGGGCCATTTTCTCGCTGTCCCCGTCCCTGCTGCTGGCTCTGCCGCCCAGCGCAGGGAGCCAGGGCTGACACCCACCAACAGCCTGCTCTGCTGGGGATGCTGACGCTTCCATTTGCACCCAGCCTCTGAGTGCCTGGCAGCCTCAGCAACCCTCAGAGCTCACCAAAAATATCTTCCCTCAAGACAGAAAGCCAGGAACTTGTGCCCAGGTGTTTCACAACCGCAGAAGTGCTTTAACACTGAGGCTGTATCTTGTGGGGTTGCTTTGGGGCACGGGTGCTGGTGCTGGGGCACCTGGCCCTGCCCTCCCGGGCGCTCTGC
Source organism: Pampusana beccarii (assembly GCA_013399365.1). Lineage (NCBI taxonomy): Eukaryota > Metazoa > Chordata > Aves > Columbiformes > Columbidae > Pampusana > Pampusana beccarii. The sequence goes on from VWYH01010164.1 coordinate 112,433, forward strand.
TCCACTCAGCCCATTCAGGGACCCCTGTGGCCACCAGCTGCCCGAGTCTGGGAGCCAGAGATGGCCCATCCAGCAGGGCACCGAGAGGTGCCAGAGCCGAGAATGGCGTCACTCCTGCCTCTCCGTGGCTGCTGCCCAGGTCCTCGTGACTTAGTGCTTCTCTATGGGAAAACCGCGGCTGTGCCGTCCTGTGTGTCCGCGGAGCACCCAGGGCTCCCCGGGCGGATGCTGCTCCTCGCGGGCCGTGCTGCCCCTTCCCCTTGCACAGACCGTGAGGAGCTGCTGTTGAGCCCTCGCGCGGCCCTTCTGTGCGTCTCCCGGTTCAGTGTGCGGGGCCCTGTGTCTCAAAGCCACTCACCAGAGGCACCGAGTGTTCTGTGGGCCCTTGGGGGGCAATGGGGCTGTTTGGGGGCATAGGCTCTGCAGAGGAGCTGGTTTCACTGCTCAGGGGTCAGCAGCTTTCCCAGGGCGGGCTGTGCAGAGCGGGGCACTGGCAGCTCCCAGTTTCCCGGCTGGGATCCCCTCAGCCGCGCCATGGCACACCTCTCTTCCAGAACCAGACGAACCATTTGAGTTCATTATCGTGTCCCTGACGGGTCAGACATGGCTCTTTGAGGCCTCAACGTCAGAGGAGCGAGAACTTTGGGTCCAGGCTATCGAGAGCCAGATCCTGGCCAGCCTGCAGGGCTGTGAGAGCAGCAAAAATAAGGTAAGAGGCCTTGGCTGAGTTCTCCTTTGTTCCCTCCTCGCTGGCATCTGCTTTGCTGTGTCCATCCCTGTCCTGGGCTTCCCTCTGTCTGGGCTGGATCCCGTCCTGATCCCTCTGCTCCCAGTCAGGTTTGATCCCATCCCGGGGACTGTGCTGCTGCCCCCCAGGTTTCCTGTCACCTCTCAGAGCTCCCTGTCCCCTCCTGGCCTGGCTCCAGCCCCCAGAGCTCTCTGCATCCCCCAGGGCTGCGTCCTGCCCTGTCCGCTCCCTCCTTGGGCAGCTCTGCCTTTCACTCCCTCTGACCACCGTCCCTGCTCTCCCAGCGCACTCCAGCTGCGGATTAGGGTCCCCGTGCCCCGTTCTCTGGCCCCCATGCCGGACACCCGTCCTGCAGCAGAGACCGCGGGGTGCCCGATGGAGTGAGGTGCTGCGGGGGCCCTGACGGGCTTTTGGGGACATGCGGTGGGGCAGTTGGCCTTGAGTAAACAGGGTTCCTGTGCATTTTTGTTCCAGGCTCGGCTGGGCAGCCAGAGCGACGCACAGGCCATGCAGGCCGTCCGCACCGCGCGGGGGAACAGCTTCTGCGTGGACTGCGATGCACCCAGTAAGAAACGCTGCACTGGGAGGTGGGGACCCCACCCCAGCCGCCGCTTCTCCTGCCCCAAAGAGCCTCCTCTGTGGGGCTGTCTCATCCCCTCTTGCGCTGGACCTGTTCTTCAGGGACGGGACTGACCCACCGGCCACTCCGGTCCGTGGCCCCGCACGGACCAGCTCCATGTGCTGCTGGGCGCTGGCTTGGGGGCACCTGTGGGGCAGGTGCCTGCGAGTGTGACCTCCTGGATCACAGGAGACGGGCGGGTGGGTCCGTCCTGGTGTTAACTCTCCCCCATTGATCTTGCTGCCCGCAGATCCAGACTGGGCGAGTCTGAACCTGGGTTCCCTCATGTGCATCGAGTGCTCCGGGATCCATCGCAACCTGGGCACCCACCTCTCCCGCGTGCGCTCCTTGGACCTGGACGACTGGCCTAGCGAGCTGCTCATGGTCATGACGGCCATCGGCAACGCCCTGGCCAACGCCGTCTGGGAAGGAGCGGTGGAAGGCTACCCCAAGCCCACCCCGGAGAGCAGTCGGTAAGGAGGACGGGGAACTGCGGAGATGCCGCTCAGACAACCACACCGTGGGGCTTGAGGGCACCGCAGGAGGCTGGGAGCAGTGTCCAGTCAAACAGAGGTGGGCAGGAACCCTGGCTGTGCTGCAGCGTGTGGTCCTGCCCGCCCTTGGGGCTCCAGAGGCCTCTCCCACCGCCCCGTGGGCCAGCAAGCCTTCCTGGTGGCCACAGCCACACGGCCGCTGCTGGACCAGAGCTGGCTGCACAGCAGAAGGGGTTAACGGAGATGGCTTGGCAGCGTCCTGCGGGTCTCAAGGGTGCGTCCCTTTCAGGCCCTTGTCTGTCCCTATCGGAGCGACTCTCCTGTCACTCATCCCAACAAGAGCCCATTCTGCAGCTTATCAACGGATAAGAGCAGGTCAGGGGGCGGCGGCAGTGAGCATGCTCCGCGCGGGGCATTGATGGCCGCCCGCCAGATGCAGATGGATAGAATGGCAGCAGATAGCGGCGGCACGGCACACATCGATCCGCGCGGCCCCGCAGCCCCAGGCGGGACGGACGCTGCCGCAGCCTTTGTTTGCGCCAGGCGAGACAGCAGCAGCGATAACGTGCCTCCCCTGGCACCGCTGTCGCCTGCAGCAGCTAACCTTTTCCTGCCGCTGGCCACGGCCCACACACGAGCACGGGACAGAGCCGGTCCCTGTGCCAGGTAACGGGCACGCAGGGCAGTGTGTAGGGGCGCTAGCACGGAGGTGCAGGTGTCCCTTTGCGCAGTGACAGGTGTGGGACATTGCTGCTGTACGTGTGTGGACATAAGCACAGTGTGCACAGGGAGCTCCAAGGAGGTGCCGTGAGACAAGTGTGTGTCGGGAATGTGTCCGGAGCAGGTGACAGAGCTGCGGTGACCGAGCCACGGTGACAAAGCTCTGGTGCCAGAGCCCTGGTGACAGCCGCATGCACAAGGGGCACAAGGGGCAGGTGTCTGCAGCCGGGCTGTGCCGGTGTGTGACAAACACTCCCTGCTAACGCAGCGGCGGTCAGGGTGGCAGTGCTGTTCACGGCCCTCTGTGCCTGGAGCCCAGGCGGGCTGGCCCCCCTGTGACGGTGACAGTGTCCCACCTGCAGGGAGGAGAAGGAGCGCTGGATCCGGGCCAAGTACGAGCAGAAGCTGTTCCTGGCGCCGCTGCCGCAGTCGGACATCCCGCTGGGGCAGCAGCTGCTGCGGGCCGTGGTGGAGGATGACCTGCGCCTCGTGGTGACGCTCCTGGCCCACGGCACCAAGGAGGAGGTGAATGAGACCTACGGGGATGGAGATGGGCGCACAGCTCTGCATCTGTCCTGCGCCATGGCCAACGTCGTCTTCACACAGCTGCTCATCTGGGTAAGACGGGACCCCACAGCTTCCACCGCGACACTTCTGGTCCTGTCCCGGCGCTTCCCCGCTGCAGCACCCCCGCTCCCAGGTCCCGGGACGCCCGTTCGTACGTCCCCCTCCCACAGGTTTCCCCGCATGCCCGCTGGTGCTGCCCTGCCCACCCTCCCATCTCCCTGCCCGCCCCAGCGCCACGGAGCTGCTCTGCCTCTGCCGGGGCTCTTGCCGCACCAGCCCTGTGCCCATGGGCCCCACGGCGCCCGGCGCTGCTGACCGGCGGCTCTCTCTCCTGCGCAGTACGGGGTGGATGTGAAGAGCCGCGACGCTCGTGGCCTGACCCCGCTGGCCTACGCCCGGCGAGCCGGCAGCCAGGAGTGCATCGACATCCTGCTGCAGCACGGCTGCCCCAGCGACGGCGCCGGCACCACGCTGACCCCCAGCCTGCCCCGCCGCAACACCAACGCCAACAACAACGCCTGCGCCGCGGTGCCGGCCGAGCTGGGCTCCAGCCCCAGCGCCGTCTAGCTCCTCCGGGCCCTGCGCTCAGCACAGCCCCTCCAGCCCGGCCGGGGGACCGGGGCTGCGGGAGCGGGATCTGAGAGCAGCACAGCCGGGGCACCCGCTGCGCTCGCCCCCGCCAGGAGCCCTGTTCTGGCTGGGGGAGGCCTGGGACCATCTGCTCCCCGCACCGGTCCCCGCGGGCTCTCCCCACGCGGCTGTGGGAGCCGTGCTTGCAGAGCGGCTCCCTCAGTCTCGGGGACGGGGGTCCAGTCCACCCCGTCCCCATGGCCGGTACGGGGGAGGAGAGGCGGTTCCTCCGTGCCCCCGGCACACATGTAGATAACGGAGAGGCCGGAGGCAGCCTGGGTGTGCGGCCCTCCCTGCACAGCTGGTACTGGGGAGGGCGATGGCTGCACCCGCTGTCCCGGCCAGGGCGTCTGGGCCCTTCCCTGCCGGCCTGCCCCGGCTCAGCCCCGCGGCAGCCGGAGGTGCAGTTCCCGCCCCTGTGCTCCCCTCTGCTTCTGGGCAGCGCAGGGTCGGACCCGCTCTGGCTGCCGCTCCCCAGCGCTGATGCAAAGGAGCTTTTGTCCCACGCAGCCCCTGGACGAAGGCCCCTGCAGCCTCCCTGGTGACCGAGAGGGGAAGGGGGTGGTCACCCGGGGACCCCAGCTGTGTCTGTCTGTCTGTAGAGTCACTGTCCTTCCAGGTTCAAGCCCCAAAGCCATACACAGTGTCTCCATCAGAGCATCCCCGCTGGCTCCCGCTGCTGCCCAGGCGGGGCTGGTCTCCGGCTGAGCGAGAGGAGAGGGGAGCTGAGCGGCTCCCTTGGGTTTTGGGCCAAGCCTGCAGCTGAGCGCTGGAACCCCAAGGCTTTGGGCGCTGCTGTGGAATGTCTCTGTCACTTGTGTATAAAATGTACATTGGAAATATTTATATGGACACTCTGTATATACTGGTTCTTTGCCATGAGTTGCCCTGTGTGTGTTACCTGCAGCCAAGGAGATAAAGGCCAATAAAGCAACCAACCTTCTGCCAGGCTGCTTTTTCTGTGCGCTGCCTTTTGGGCCTCCAGCGCAGCCCTGTCTGCTTCTTGCCCGCGCAGCAAGCTGGGCTCCTTCCATCCCAGAGTCACAATCGTTCCACCTTTTCTCCTGCAGCTCAGGAGCTGGTGGCGGCCGTGCCGTGCTGAGCGGGGACGTGGCAGAGCACTGGCCTGGGGAGGGCAGATGTGCCAGCCCGGCACTGCGGGCAGAGCAGGGCCGTGGCCTCGGAGGGCGGCACAGCGCGGACACGGGCACAGCACAGGGCGCGCCGGGCAGGGCACCCGCGGGTCAGAAGTGCTGGGGCCAGCTGGTTCCTGTGCACAACGCTGCGGGTTTGACGCTGGAGGGGGGCAGAAGGGAATGGTTGGCTGTCTCTGCAGGCAAGGAGCCGGGGTGGTTTGCCGTGGCCAAAAGATTGCTGCAGAAGGCCATCGAGTCCCGAGGCGCAGCTCCCTGGGCACTGGGGGGAGCAGTGGGTCTCTGCGCTGCTGTTCCTGACCCCACGCGCTTCTCCCAGCCTTTGGCCCCCGTGCTGCTGGTTCTCCGCTGGCTGAACGCGAGGCCACACCACAAGTGACAGTTTGGGGTTCCAGTGTCCCCTCTTGCCATGGGGGGTCCAGGCTGTGCCCTGCGCTGGGGCTGGGCACGGGTCTGGGTGTCGGACCCTGGGAGGTGGTGCCAGGGGAAGGGACGTGATGAGACACCCGCTCCCCCCGCCTGCCACAGGGCCCCCCCGGCAGCCCCTGGTACCCCTGCCATGGCGGGGGGGGCTGCCACGCTGGGGCTGCAGATGGCGGCCCCAGCGCCTCCACTCGTCCCTGTGCCCGCTGCGTGTGCTGGTGTCACAGCCCCGGTTCCAGCCCTGGTCCCTGCCCTCCCCGCCCGTGCCCGTGTCTGCCCCCCGTTCCCCGTCCCCTCTCCCTCGCGGTGACATCGGTGCCCCTGCACCAGCCCAGTGCCGGGTTTGGGTAATTTCCTGGCGACTGCATTAGCGGGAATGGAAGCCGAGGGACGGCAGCTCCTCTGGGGCCCATTAATCATCCCCCTCAGACAAGCTGCCTTGATTACAAGTGGCAAGAAATTCATTAGGGCTGCGGCTCTGACAACTTTTATCTGCGCGGCTGGATCTGACTCATTAGGCAGCCAAATTAAAGCCATGATGGGCCCTGATGAAATTCACTGCTTGTTTATCTTGTGCGATCTGATACATCTGCCCATACATCATCTCCCACGCGGGATCCCGCCCGGCCCAGCCCCGGCACCTCCCTTCCCATCCCAGCCCTGCCCCGACCCGCGGGGTGTCCCTGGAACCCACGCCAGAGCCGCCCCGGGCCGGGGTCCCCACTCAAACCCCTCACCTGCCCCCGCTTCACCTTCGGGGCCAGGGGCAGCAGCCGTGCCCGCAGGAGCCGCGTGGGAACAACCGCGTGGGGCACCCACAGCCACGGCCAGGGCCTGCTGCTGGTGGCACCGCTGCCAGCACACAGCGCCGTGGGGACAGCGCCGTGGGGACAGCGCCGTGGGGACAGAGCCGTGGGGACAGAGCCCGTGGGGACAGAGCTGTGGGGACAGCGCCGTGGGGACAGAGCCGTGGGGACAGAGCTGTGGGGACAGAGCCCGGGGAACAGAGCCCGGGGACAGAGCCCGTCTGCTGCTGCTGCCCGTGTCTTGCAGAGCGGGGCAGGGGCTCCAGGGGCTGCCCCTCGGCTCGTGCCCGGGGAAAGCAGCGCCAGCAGCTTTGCAGCAGCTCTGATGTGGTCCCCAGGAGCCAAGACAAAAGCTCTTTTCTCCAGCTCATGTGCAGGCAGGCAAGGCCGTTCTGGGCTGCTGGCACCATGGTGGCCGTGGTTTCCTCAAGGGAGGCTGCACTGCCCCCCGCCCCAGTGCACTGCCCCCCGCCCAGTGCACTGCCCCAGTGCAGAACCTGCGCTCGCCACGGGCAGCCCCAGCTGTGGCACTGTCCCCCGCGCTGTCCCCAGTGGGAAGGGGTTCCCACTGAACCAGAGTCCCTGGAGAAGCCCCAGGAGTGTGTGCTCTGTTGCTGCGGCCATCGGAATCAGAGCAGCTCCCAAATCCCTCTGCAGCTGCATCCGAACTCTGTGCTGCTGCGGAGCTGCTGCAAAGCCAGGAGAGGTGGCTGGGGGGGCTCGTGACCCTTCCCAGGTGCCAGGCCCGTGGGAAGGGAGAGTGTTTAGTGTTTCCCTCCTGCCCATGAGCAGCCCGACCCAATTTCTCCGCACCAGGTACAGGCTCGTTGCACTGCAGGATTCCTGCCGTGATGACACCCACGTTGCACAGGGCAATTGGCCTCAAAGGGTCTGCTCCCTCAAACACCAACCCTCAGACAGGGCTGGACACCCTTGTTTCAGGGTGGGCACAGCAGCGCCAGCCACGTCCCCAGACCTTGGCCAGGAGGTGGTGAGCTGCTCCCCACAGGCAACCGCAGCAGCAGGGTCCCCACGGAGCAGCACAGCACAGCCCCTGCTCCTGCCGGGGCTCAGGGTCCATTGCAGCCACCACTGAGCACCAGCTTTGGAAAAAAGCCCCATGTTCGGTCCTGGGGCACCGCTCCATGAGCCACCACCGCTAGCTGAGCACCAGGTCCTGGGGAGACCGACTGGTGAACAGCAGCAGCACCAGCACCATGTCGTGGCTCATCAGATCGTCACACAAGCCCCTTGTTAGGGAAAGCCATGAGCCTGCGTTGTTGCACTGGAGGCCTTTTCCCAAGAGGGGACCACTGCATGAATAAATACCCCATGGGATGCAATCACTGCTCCTTTCCTGGTTCTTTAAGAACCATTGTCCAGGTAAATGAGTGGGCAGGTCTGGGTAGAGGGAATTCCCTTGTAAATGATGACACTGTCTTCCTCAGGGCAAAAGAAGTCTTGTTTGTAGGTATGTGTGTATATATATGTATAAACACGTATAAATAAGTGCATGTCCATGTATATACATAATTCTATGTGTCTCCACCTGTTCCTACCTTTAATTCTGTGTGTGCGTGCATACATGTGCACAAGTGTGTGCATTTGGGTACACACAGAAGAATCCTTCCCCCCCGGTTCCTATTCCAGGACACAACAGGCAGAAAGGGATACACGGGGAATTCCAACTAGATGAAAAGGAAAAAAAATACTAGGAAGGTGGTCAGACACTGGAAGGGGGGCTTGAAGAGGTGGGACCAGCATCCTTGGAGATACCTGTAGTCAGCTGGACAAGTTCCTCAGCATCCTGATCCAAGAGGAGCAGCTCTGAGCAGGTGTTGGACCGGGACCAGGTCCCTTCCCATCTGCACGGCTCTGTTATCACAGGGTCTGTCTCAACTGCTCTGTTTTTCGTTGTTGCTCTCCTCCCACCCACCGCAGCCTAAACGATGCAGCATCTCCAACTCCAGAATGTGGGGGTGTGCTGCACCCTCTGCCCCAGCAGCTCCTCTGTTTGGGGACGTGCCGCAGCCCCTTTGTGCCGTGCGGGCAGTGCCGTGCACTGCGCTCCCTGCTGCGCTGCAGTGCTCTGCTCTGTGCCATGCAGGAGGCGGCAGCTTCATCGCGATGCACGAGGCTCCCAGGGAGCTGTGTTCTGCACAGTGCAAGGCGCACGCTGCAATCCCACAGCTCTCTCCAACAGCTCTGGGGACAGCAGCAAGGCTGCCACGGCCCTCAGCACCAGGCTGCACTTGCGGTTACATTGACACGACTGTTTGCAGGGTTGCATCGGGCACTGGCTCTGGGATTGATCTAACTCAACAGTAAAAAGGCCAAAATCCAAATAACTTTCAGGAAGCCGAAAGCTCCAGCTCTCCAGTCCAGCCTACAGGCAGCTGATGAACAAGCGTGCAGCTGGAGTGGGGGTGCTTCGAACAAGAGCTCAGGCTGGCAACAGCATGCATGGCGGGGGGCGACGGGTTAAGAACACAATCAACTGATGCTGTCACTGAGAGAGGACATATCAAACAAACCACGGTGTCAGCTAGAAAGGTCAAGTGAGAATAGAGAGGGTCTTGGACCCTAAAATAAAATTTAACTTCTTTCAGTGTCACTGCCCCAGCCCTGGAGCTGTGGGCATTTTTCAGAGCGCTGTGCTTAATCTTGCACTGCTGCGCCATGCTAGGTGGCCGCGGCACAGACCTGTCGTGTGGACACATTTATAGTGACAGAGCACTGCCTATCGCTGCACAATTGCTTTATCCTGCCAGCCCCTGCCCTCCCCCAGCTGGCCCACATGGATGTGCATCAATTCATGTGCAGGAGCTATTGCAGTCACTGCAAATGGCGTTTTATCCCCTTTGCAGGCAGGCAGCGCGGTGCGGGGGACGGAGACAGAAACCGTCATGCCATGGCTGCAGGACACCAGCTGTGCTCTGCTGCCCCAGCGCCTGCTCAGCAATCCAGAGCCTGGAAGGATCCTGCAGAACTGGCCCAGGACCTGCAACAAACATCTCCGTGGAAAGAAGCCCCCACCTGGGACATCCAGGACAGCTTTGTCCTCACAGTTGCTCCGTGCCGAGCTGTGGATGACCCCACACAGGCCAGCCAGAGCCCGCGGCCCTGGGGCGGGGAGAGCCACCCCCCCGTGTGCTGAGGCTGCAGGGCTCTGCAGGGGACTCAGCTGTGCAGGGTGAGCTCAGACTCCATGCTCCAGATTAAGAGAACGCACCTGCCAGAGCGGGTGATGGGAAGGGAGCGGTGCCCCCCGGGCAGCACGGCGATGGGCCAGCCCTTGCTATGGCGGCAGGGAGGGCACCCAGGGAGCTGAAGCCAGCTCTGGGCTCAGCGATGTTCCCCACTCTCATAAGCTGTGTGTCCCAGGGAACAGTGCCAAGGGCCAACAGGACCCTGTGAGACTCAAACTCCATATGAAGCCTCTGAGCAACTGGTGGCCCAGCAGCAGCATGTCCCACATCATTAGAGAGCCTTCTCCTTGTCCAGGCACCTCTGGTGGGATTGCAATGGGTGTCGCTACTACAGCACAGCTGGGTGAGCTCCCTTGCTCCACGGGCTGGGCTGGCTGATGTTCATCAAACCAGCAAGAGGCTTTTACGGCTGGACATCCAATTAGCAGCGAAACCACATGGTCCTCTGCACTGTTGATTGAGGACCATGCATGCAGCTGTGCCCCACGCAAAACTGGATCTTCGTCAGGTTCTGGGGTTGGGCTCGGTCATCTGAGGTACCCCCTGGCTTCAGAAGCAGCGTCCCATGCGATAGCTCTCACGAGCTGTTCTACTCAGCTGGCCTAGGTGTGGGAGCCCCTGCTCAGGAAGACTGAACCCCGTCTCCTGCATCAGTGCAGCAAGACCCAGCTGCTGCTCCAGGCTGAGGCGAGGAGATGCAGTGCCAGTGCCAGCAGCGCCTGCTCCACCCTGACCCTGCTCACTGCTTCGGAGCTACAGCAACGAGGTAAGACAAGCAGCAGCTGCTGGTGAGACAGGCTGAGGTTTCCAAGGAAGGGCAAGACCCTCACCTTCTCCTCAGCCCAGCCGTGGGACAGGCAGCCCTGGTAGCTGGAACTGGCCCAGGATTCAGTGGCAATAAGGCACATGAATTGCAGGAGGATTTCCCTGTTCATTGCCCATGCAGGAATGGGCTCGGGTGTGCTCCGAGGAGGAGGAAAGGCTCCAAGGTGGGACCCTTCCAGCAGGCAGTGCAGCCCTGAGGAGCTGGGCGGCACTGTGTATCCCCTCAGAGGTGTCGTGAGCGTGCGGGGCTGGGTGTGCACAGAACTGGCTCAGGGCACAGGGCAGCCCTGGGCAGAGCAGGCAGGACTCTGCCCGTGTGGGGCAGCGGCCAAGGGGCTGCGGGCACGAACCTTCCCCACACCACGGCCAGAACCGGCCCGCGGGGCGGGCAGGGCTTTGCCCGCAGGGAGGGATCTGCCATCATGCGGATCCGATCTCGGGGAGGGTCTCCTGTCCCTGGGGTACCAGGGATGGCGGCTGTCCCGGGGGAGCAGGGGGCGCGGCCCCGCCCACCCGGGGAGCGCTGCTGGCCTCGGGGGCTGCGGGGGGCGGTGTCGGACAGCCCCGGCCCCAACCACACACCCAGTCCCGGCCCCTGCCCGTGAACCTCCCCCCGCCGGCGGGAGGACGGACCCGGGGATGCTCCCGGGCGCTTCCCAGCCGCTTCCCTTCTCTGCCCTCTTCCCCATCTCAGCGGCGGCACCTGACCGGGTCCGATGGAGCCCGCAAGGCCACCGCTGCTCCTCTCACAGCCACCGGATCCGCGGACCCCGGTACCGGCACCGGCCGAGGGGCGGGCGGGCCCCGGAGCCTCCCGCGGTCGCCGGCTGCGCGCCCTCCCCGGCCGCCCCTCGGAGCCGGCGGCGCCGCCCGCTGCCCCTGCCCCTGTCCCGTCCCTTCCACTGCCCCTGCCTCTGTCCCGTCCCTGTCCCTATCCCGTCCCTGTCTCTGTCCCGTCCCTGTCCCCGACACTGCCCCTGTCTCTGTCTCTGTCTCTGTCCCGTCCCTGTCCCTATCCAGTCCCTGTCTCTGTTCCTGTCCCTGTCTCTGACGGGCCGGGGACCGCAGGGCGCTGCTGGCCGCGGCCGCTCGTCCCTGCAGCGTGGCCGGGGGGACAGCACCGCGGAAGAACGTCCCCTCGCTCCATAGAAAATAATTTATTGAAATCACAGCTATACATGGGCGGGCGCCCGCGGGCAGCGCGGCCCAGGCCCGGCGCGGCTG
>VWYH01010164.1:130454-142364 GCA_013399365.1 Pampusana beccarii
GAGCCGCCCGCCCGCCCCGCCGCGGGGGGGCCGGGCCGGGCCGCGGAGGGGAGGGGTGGGGAGGCGGGCGGGGGTGTCGCCCTCTGCTCTCATCCATCTTCTGCACATCACGGTCGAGTTCCTCCTTCAGCGCCCGCTCCGGCGGGGCAAGGCTCCCCGCTCCCCCCGGCGCGGCCGGCCCCTGGGAAGGCGCCTCCCCCTCCCGCCTCATCAGCTGTTATTAATGGTGATTGATGATTAGCAATTATGGGGCCAGCACAAGGGCTCTTTTGTGGGGACGGGACGGGGCTGTGCCACTCGGCACATCCTTCCTCGGGCTGCCCCCGAGCCCGGGACAACGGACAGGGCAAGCTGAGCCCGCTCCGCCCCAGTCCCACCGCCTCCCGGAGCCGGCGGGGGTCGACGTTCCTGACGGCTCCTGAGGGCCGAGCCCGGCGGGGAGCGGCCCGGGAACGCTGGCGCCGGGCGGGCTCGAGTGCCCCGACGGACCGGCCTTCGGCGGGCACCGGCCAGGTCCGGCAGCCGGGCGCGGCCCCGCCGTTCCGGGAATACCGCGCTGTTCCGAAGACCGTCCGGTCCCGGCCCGGGCACCGTGGGACGGGTGGGCGTGGGCGCCGCGGGGCCGGAGTTGCCCGGAGATGTGCTGGGGCCAGAGCGGGAACAGGGGGCTGGAGCTCGGGAGCGGAATGAGGCTCCCCCAACCCCCCTGGCTGCTCTCCCCGGAGAACCCCGCGGTGCCCGGCTCCGTCAGGACAGGGCCGAGCAGGCGGTGCGGAGCCCCGTCTGAGCGGGCCCGCAGCTCTGGGGGGGTCCTGCCCAGGCTACTGCCCCCGCCCGCTGCCCCCCGTTCCCTGGCCGGCCGTGCCGGGGCTGGCGAACCTGCCCGCGCTGCGCTCAGCGGCACAAAGCCCCGGGCTCTGCCCCTCCCACCTGCGCACTCGTGTGTCACACACGTACCCCGGGCTGGCTGCCGATGGGCCCCTCCGCACGTCGCTCAGCCCGCAGCGCGAGTGAGACCAGGGCCAGCCGAACACTGCTGGGCTGCGGGAGAGCTCCGCAGCTCTGCCTCGCCCCTGCGTGTCCTGCAGAGCGTGGCCTGGCCCCATGCGGGGCGCCCCTATGCTAAGATGGGGATTGATCCCCCCAGCTCAGCACTTACGTCGCGCTCCAGTCTACACGGAGATGCTCACTGGAGCTGTGATGTGCTGAACACAGAGCAAGCCAAAGCTCTGCTTCAGAAAAGCATCAGCATCAGGATTTCTGCGTAAGACACTCGGAAGCTGAGAAATGCTAGATCTGAAGTTGTGTTTAAACTCGCTCGGCCTGCGATTTCAGTGGCACAGTTACACACCAGACCTCCAGCTCTCTCCTAGGGGTAGTCCTGCTCTCAGGACTCCTGCATTCCTGGCTGCGATCACACTTTTACCAGGGATGCAGTACCTCTGGCTGCTTAGCTACCCTGGCTCCCTGCTGGCATCGATACCTATGTGAATACATGGATTTCTCCGCCATCACCCTCTCCCACTCTGTCCCCAAGGACGTTTGAGCACCACTTTCCCGCAGCCTTGAATCATATTTTGTGTGGGACATGACGGTTCAGCTGTGGAGCCGGACAATTGAATCCCGTGTAGAGCATGTAGATGGGGCCAAATGGGTCCATCAGGCTGACAGTGTGGTACGCAGCCTATCTGCACTAAATAGGCACAATCTGAACCCCCAAGGGCCAGCTGTGAGATCAGTACCAAAGGCCTGTGCAGAGCAGCCTCTTTCTTTTGTGTCTTTTGTGCCTTTCTCTGTGGTACATCCTCTGTGGTACACCCTCTGTGGCGAGAGTCGCCCTGCTCCCAGCCAACGAAACAGGTGTGGAGAAGTGAGTGTTAAAATAATCATCTAGACACAAGTACTGAAACATAAAACTGAGGTCTTGCTAGAAGGATCCCTCTCACCACTCTGATGCAAACACCCCACACCAACCAATGGCCCTGGGATGGCTGAGGAAGAGATTTGTGTGTTTGTTTGCAGGGCAGAGATTTGTGTGTTTGCAGGGCAGAGGCCACTGGGCTGGGATCAGGGCTCAGACTTCAGACTGGGAAGGAGGTTGACAGTGACAGCGTTTGGATGAATCCCACCTTAGGAATCAGTTGTGACATGATAAGGGACACACTCAAGGTCTGCAGATCAGCATCCCTGTTCCATCCATGCTTGTCCCAGTTCTTCTGCCTCATCCACCAAAAGTCTCTTTGGGAAAGCAACCTTCAGGTTGGCATCATCTTCTTGCACAGTTCTTGAGTTCATTCCACTGCTATCAAAGCACATTAGATCATGGAGAAAATGAAAGAACATCTATGTGTAAGTTACTGGATCTCAAGATCTGTACACAAAAGGGTCCAAATGGAGGCTATGGAAGCAACTTCCTAACTGCTGAGCAATTGTTCAATGAACCTTCAACCCACACCTCACACCCTTACATAAGTTAGCAAAATATTTGAGAGCAACAGGAAACTGCTGTCTTCAGTGACCTTGGTGGGGAAACTGAGGAAGCTGGGGAATGACCTCCAGCTCCCACAAGGAAGGATGATACCTGTGTCCAAAGCAGCAGGTCCCCCCTGAAGCCAACAGCACAAGCTCCCACACTGACCTTGCAAACCAACAGCTTGCACCCTGCAAGTCCCTGCAGATGTCTCCGAGATGAAGGTTCTGCTCACCTGAGCAGACATTTGCATCACGTGCAGCCCTGTCTCTCGGTTCAGTGCCAGGAGCAGCAAGGGCTGCTCGGCTGGGGGAGCTGGGAAGCGAGAGCTGCAGCAAGGCCAGCAGGGCAGTGACTTCCCTGACAAGGGTGCAGTCCCACAGGACTCCAGTAACGTGAGCAGAGCAGATCTTGTGACAGTAACCAGGGTCACCAATAGTCCAGTGACCACCCAGCAGGTCCCACTCTCCAAGTGGTGAAGCAGGTCCAAGGCCAAGCCAGAAAGTCAAATCAGTGGGTTGGGATCATTGTCAGCATCAGGGAGGTACAAGATCAGGTGCATCCCCAGCTTAGGTCAGGCAGACACTAAGGGTGAGAGCCTGAGCTTAAAAGGGGAAGGTTCTTGCTGAGGTTCCCCAAGGACAGAGAGCTGCATCATTGAAGTTGGTCCTGACCCCAGAGAGCCAAACCCGCAGGAGGAGGGGAATGTACTCGGGGCCCTGACAACTTACTCCATTCAAGTTTACTTTGTCTCATAAGACTTTGCAGTAAAACAAGGTAGAAATTCATTTGCCAAATTCTAAAGCAAAGATCCAGAAATGAAAATGTTGAAGGACTGGTTAAAAAAAAAAAAAAAAAAAAAGGTTGCAAGCAAAATAAAGCAAATACTGTACTCTTGTACTCCAGTGTGTCCATTGAACAAGACACAGGTTGAGAGTTCCCACATCCACCATCCTTGCAGGTTGAGCCAAATTGGAAGGTTGAGGGTCCAGGTTGCACGCAATAACTCCACCACCCCTCCACCCCTCAGACCTCCAGGGTCTTTCCCAGTTTCTGTATCCAATATCTAATCTTCCACCGTTTCTCGCTGTCTGGTGGAAATGCAGTTTCCATGGCTTCCACTTGAGGCTCAGACCTCGGCTGTTCAGTGGCTCCCCGGTGTTTCCACCTCCCCACACGCCTTCTCTGCAGGGAGCCCCTCGATTCCTTTTCGTCGGGCTCCATCCCCCCGCACAAGTAGCTGGTATATTCCCTTTACGTGCCTGAAGATACACCATCCAACACACCAGATACATGAGAAATATTAATTGTGTGTGCAATCTGTAAAGGCCCTGGTCTCATGGCAGTCTCAGCTGTTGACAGAGACCTCTCAGGACCTTGCAGGATCTATTACCAAACACTGAGTTAAAAAGGAGTCTTGGGAGGAGACCGGCTCTCTGCATTTGTTTTGTGCTTGTCGGGTCACAGCTCCATGTTCATCAGCCCTGAGTCTCCGGTCTGGGCTGCACGTGCTGAACTCACGTCCAGTGCCTGTAAGCCGAGCCCTCAAGTCCAGTCTCTGTAAGCTGTGCCTTCAAGCACCCACAGCCCAGCCTGTCCCACCTCCAGCACGTCCCTGCCTGAGCTGTCCTTCCTCAGCCCGCCTTGGCTTCCCAGCCCTCTTCTTGGCTGCTTGCTGCGTCAGAACTGCTGAAGCTTCCTCCTCTTCTCTGTCCCTTGCTGCAGACACATGAGCACAGGAAGGTCAGTTTGCCTGCATTTCTGGAGCCAGTCAACGAGAGTGGGGAGTGTCCTGCTCAATACTTGACAGTGGACACAGTGTCGGTGCTGGAGACGATACATGACCTGTCTGGTCAGCACAGACGATCTGCCATGACTTCGAACTGCTCAGCACAGATGGAGGCTTCCTGGAAGAAAACTACTGGCCTCTAAAAATGTCCTTGCTTGGTCCATGCAAAAGGGAATCCTCAGAGGCTGATAATTTGGGAAAAGCTGATCCTGAGCTACTGGCAAGAAGAAGAAAGAGCCAGGCCAGGTCTCTTTCCTGCACTGTAACTGCTGCTCCAAGGTGAAGAGCCTAGAGCATATTCCTGGTACACAGGCTGTTGGCTAAGAAGAGGCCAATTAATTTTTGCTGTAGCTGTAATGGGAAAAGTTCAGTCTGAGACAAGCACAGAGCATGGCAAACCACAGCTGCAACAGTTAAATAACTGACTGGCAAATGAAAGCAGGTCTTTCTAATGGAAACTGCTATGCAACCTTAACTTTATGCCTCTACCTGCTCCACTTACAATCTCTACATGGAATCTAGCACAACAGGACTAAATCTAGTCACGGCCTCTAGGTATTCCTGCAATATCGCTACTAAACATATTACAAGCAACGGTAATGTTGCCAAATTATTTACTCAAAGTTGGGAAAGTCTAGAGAATGGGCTGGCTGCGATGTGGTGCTAGCAGAACTACGTTCGTATCAGGCACATACTCTGCTGTTGGCCACTACCCATGGAGTGCTCCAGACGGACAAACTGCCGTGAGCCCTGGGGCTCTGCAGGCACACTCAGCCAGGGCAGCAGCCCGTGTGTGAGTCCTGCCCCAGCACAGGGCACCCAGCTGGGCTCTGTAGGCATGGCCTCGCAGGCTTTCACCCCACTGCCCACATGCCCCACGTACTCCTGTCTTCAGCTTCTGACGGCAAAACCTGTCTGCAGCAGCTGAGGAGACACCCTCTCGTGTCTGGGGAACACACTGCAGATCTAGCCCTGGCAGAGCCGCAGCTGGAGCAGTAGGAATTCAGGATCCTCATTAATAGCATTCCCAGGTGCATAGTTTTGCTGCTGACATGATCTCGGAGCAGAAAGAGGGCTCTTTCCAAGGACCTGTCCCAAGGCAGTATTTCGTGTGTGTGCCATGACAGCTGTGCCTTTTCCGTGCAGCATGTGGCTGGTCATGGGCAGGACGTGGCATGTTTGCTCCTGCACAGCTCAGCTTGCACCATCTCTGGCAGGTCAGACTTTACTAAGGCTCTTGCAGCTGGGCTGCACTGGTTCTAGGGCAGAGCTTGGTGTTGGTCCTGCTGCCTGAGCTGCAGCTGGGGCTGCAAGCCCAACCAGCACAGTGTCTTCGGCAGATTAAAAAAGCCTTATGTCTATTCCTCCATGCAAGCCTCTAACAACTCTAGAAGAGTTCCAGATGCAGGACAGACCGCCAGGTAACACCCTTTATGTGTCACTGCAGTTTCATTACTGATAACTGATTCTGAATAAGATTTTCTGACTAGTATGCTCTCACATTGTCTTGTCTTAATTTCATTCTGACGAACTTACACAAAAGAGCACGAAATTAAGATGTTTAAGACACATAACATCTGTTCCTTCTGTCCCTCTCCCACAGGCCCTTTGGCCTGATACAGAATGAAGTAGGATTGGTCTGGCCAGCTTTGCACGTGTACCAGCACTTACAAATTGTTTAGTTACTTGCTGTAGTATCTTCCAGGAATCACGGCAAGGCTGACCAGGCACAGGACCGGATTTAAGAAGTCACAGGTTACTATCAAACACGTGCCTGTGTTTGGCCCAAGTGGCCCAGGGGACAGCCTTGCAGCCGGGAGCACGGGCGGCACAGATGTGAGCAGCGGTGCTGACAGCTGCAGAGCAGCCAGGGCAGTGGAGCGGGGCTGAGGGCCCCAGAGCGCCTGTGTACGCAAGGGGTGGGGGTGCCCCGGTCCCACCTGCAGACCCAGGTACTGCAGGAGCCTCAGCAGCTGCTGCAGAGCATCTGGATGGAAACAGGAGTGCAGGGAGCGTTTAGAGCCCTGCTCCCAACACTGAAGCACCAGGAGCACTGGGCACCATGAGAGCTGCGCTGGGGCCAAACCAGCCCCTGGAGCGAGCCCAGCAGAGCTCTGGTGGGGCTGCCCGAGGCGTGGGGCTGCAGCTTGGGGCAGACACTGAGGCTCCTACTGCTCAGTCAGTGATGCTTGGAGCGTCTCCTCAGATGGGATCAGTGCAAGAGTCTGGGGGCTGAAGTCTCAGAGCTACAGCTTGTGAGAGAAACTCACTAAGAGCCAATATTTAGACACAATTATAAAGTAGCATCACCATTTATTTCAGAATGTCTTTTTCAGAAACCAGCACAGGCAGCAAATTCAGGGCAAGGAAGCTGACAGCGCCAGCACAAACCACTAGTTTCAAAATGAAGGGAGCTAAGGGGAAGTTGGGGACATCAATGAAGTGAGCAGCACTGTTAAGGGAAACATAAACTGTTTCATTACCCTGAGGCCAAACACAGCCCAGCAGTGACAGAGGCCAGTGCAGACCAGTGGGGAAGAGTGACAGGAGTATGGATCAAAGATCTGTAATTAAGCGGCCTGATTTCTTTGGGACTTGGGCTAAGCACTATGCGGGATGAATCCTGGTCTGGGCTAGGGCAGATCTCCCAGTGATTTTTAAAAAAGCCAGAGATGAGAAATCTACATCCACCGTGACAAAGTAGCCTAAGATGCAACTAACTAGCAGATTAATTACCCCTGCTATTAAAAATATGTCTCTTTTACAATATGTGTTTGCCCGGCTTCAGTTTCCAGCCACTGGATCCAGTTTCGCCTCTTGATGCCACCCAGAAGAACCAGAGCTGCTGAACAAGCTCTGCAGCTCCTGGCAGGCACAGCTGACACCAGCAGGGTTTGGGGGTTCCCCCCGTGCCCACGGCAGCAGGAAGGAGCCGCCAGCCCCTCCTGCCTGTGTCCGGGAGGGAACAGGCGCCCAGGACCGCGCAGGGCTGCAGCACCAGCGTGTGCCCAAGCACCCGCCAGCGCTCCCAGGAGCCACTGGCCATCCATAACCCACCTGCGGCTCTTCTCTGAACCCTCAGCAAGTTCTCTATGGTTTTGAAACTCGACCCCAGAGCAGGATGCCCCAGCAGCAGAAAATCCAAAGAATTTCAGGTGCCGGGCACCTGCCCCAGGTTTCTGTGTGTAAACATACGTTCTGCTTAATGACAGTGCTGGGTTAATGGCTGGACTTGATGATCTTAAAGGTCCTTTTCAGCAGAAATGATCCTGTGATTCTGTGAAAACCGAGAGTTCAATAAATATCTCTGCTCTGTGTTTGAAACAACAACAGATAATATTAATATTTTTTAGTGGTAATGACATACTTACTATTCCATCAGTAACTAAGGAAGGTGCTGAAGAGAAACTGTTTAAGTTACAGTTTTTATAATCTTCAGGAGGATAACACATCCAAGAATATTTAAATGACTAATGAGTTCACTGAGCCATTGATTTATTTTATTTCTAACAAATCACAGCACACTGGGGAACTTAACTGGGAGAAAAGAAAATCCAATGTCTTGCTAGTATTTGAATGTGTTCACATGGATATCCAAGGCACTACAGAGCAGTTAGTTCAACACACATCTCAGACAATCACAGACAAGCAGCCAAAGGATGTCCTGGGTAAATCAGTAAAAGCTGGAACCCACATTAATGTCATTCCAATTCATGTCATTTTAAAAAGGTACTTTCAACTAATTTTATGTAAATGTTTGTAAGGCTACAAGTTTGATAGAGCTAACTAGATAGACATGGCATGCCTCTGAGCCAACTGACTTAGTTCCGTGTGACTTTTTAATAAGAACAATGAGCTGGATGCTACGGTGTGATCAGTAGTAACAGATTTGAAAGAATTTGGTAACTGAAAAGACTTATTCTATATAGCCATTTGACAGATGTATTTCTAGTTGTATTATAGTCACATATCAATGTTGTATGTTATTAGCAGAGAGAAAATAGAAAACATTTGCTGGTAAAATTGTTGAGGTGGATAAAAATTAATTGTTGGGATGGTGAAAGTAACAGCTGGCACTTGCGCAAGACAACCTAATCTGGATTGCTTGACACACCACGATAATGAAAAAACTGGTTTGATACAGCTCAGTATAAGGTGCAACATATCGGAAAAGAGCATGTGGGCTTAATTTTAAAACAGGGATGGCATCCTGGACAGTAATGAGTCTGAAAAATATTTAGACGTTGCAGCATATGCCATCTGAACACAAAACATGCTGGATGGAAGGGCCTCGCTGGCGAGGCCGTCCTCCTCCCGGACTGTGTAAATACTCAAGTAACGGCAAATACAAACCTAGGGTTTCTGAGGCATTTGTGTAGATCCCACATCCACACAGCTAAGAATAACTCCCACAGAATCACAGCACAGCCACATGTTGAATGTCGTGTTCTAGTCCCCTCACCTCAAAGTGATGCACTAGGATCACTGGAGAGACGGGAAAGCTTGTGCTTGTGGTTAAGGGCTGGGTGACAGATTCCATGCAGGGAATGACACAGTTGAATACAATCCCAGCTTGAGTAAGGAGACAGATGATGTACATAGCTTTGAATAATATGATGAAGAGGAACAGACTAGTTGCCCACATATTCTTAGAATACAAGAGTTAAAGAGCATCAAAGGAAACAAGAAGGTGACCATGTAAAGACAAATAAAAGGAGGTGATCCACACAACGCGCAGTTAAGTTATCCTTGCCATGAAGATATCAGGATGCTCAAACATACATGGGCACAAAAAGTGACATCATATTTACGGAAGAAAAAAAAATTCTCTCTGTACTCAATACAAAGATGCCCTTTTGACTCAAAAGTATCTCAGATGTGACTTGCAGAGCTCAGGAATGGGGATGAACATCATAGGAAAGGGCTTTTCTATACTTGCTTTGTCCTTGTGCCCTTCAATAAGTACCACTATGGTTTCCTAGTCCACTCACTATAGCACATTACGCTCTTACTGAGGAACAGGAAAGACCGGGTAAAAGCTGGGCAGATATTTGAGCTGGGAAGCCCACAGGGAGATGCTGGTGCGGTTAAAGGAAGGGGCAACTGGGAACAGAAAATGCTTCGACTGCACAAAGAGGCTCAGAGTAAGACCCAGTGGCTACAGCTGGGATGGAAACTTCTGTCTGGAAACACTATTTTTTTTTATCCCTGAGCACATCACCCGGGCAGCTGCACTAAAACGTGGCGGCGGACTCGCGTTACTCCGGTGGATGGTGAGGGTGTCTCCTGCTGACCTCTCTGGCAAAAAACCCCAGGGGATGCTGAAGCAGGAACAACAGCAAGTGCCCGAGACGTTCCGGTGAGCCTGGGACACGGGACCACCGGCAGCCGCCTGTCGGTAAAAACACCTCAGAACCACGTGCCCCTGTGCTAATAACGTCCCACAGCCCTCACACTCAGCACAGCCAAGTTCCCGGCATAACTCGGGTCCCAGCAAGTGCATTCAACGCTGCATTAAAATCTGCCCTTCAGAAACCTGAGAAAAAGGAGCACAGCTTGTTATATTGCCAAAATGTGCTTTAGAATGTAAAACCTTTTTAATTCTGTTATTGTAAATGTTTTTAAAGATCAATTACTAATCAACTAGCATAACCGAGTTAAGCTCAAAGCATTTGTTCTCAGCCTGTACTTAGTTTGAAAGTTTCTGATTGTTTCAGTTCTGGAAAAGGGCTTGAGTGCCCCAAAGCTTTTCTGGTGGGTTGTTTTGGTTTGTTTCCCTCCAGCTAAATCAACCTGTAAAAGGTACGCCCCTTTTCCTGCTAGCCCCACATTCCTTGAAAATGGTTACTCAGTGGTACCCTTATTCACAATGAAATCACCCTTTTAATTTCAGTGGGAACACAGGTGAAATCCAGCCCATGGAGACTGGTGCCCGGGGATGGTTTGTCCTGTGCGCCACCGCCGGAGCTCGGCCCCCCGCTCCCGCCGGGATCCCCTGCCCGCCAGCGCTGGAAGGAGCCCTGGAAACCTCCCCCTTTGGCACAGCCGCTCCCGCCCGCGCCAGGACACCCCTGTGCAAAGAGAACCAGCAGTGCCGGAGCCGGTGCCCGTGGGGGGGGCGGCACCACGCGCTCCCGCGTCTGCAGAAACCAAACGCTGCAGGGTCAGCTCCTCCAGCTGCGCTGCCCTCAGCACCCGAACGCGGAGCACGCTCCAGAACCAGCAAGAGTAACCAGCAAGACCTGAGGCATGACTTCGAGTCTAACAGCTGCAATAAAGCAAACCATTAAATTCAGTCCTTCCTGTCCTTAAGGTGATATTATCTTAGTGGCTGAGTACATGTTACTGAGCGTACATTATTGCAAGCATATGGACAGTGCTGGAAAGAAGGCGGCGCAGTGAACCAGTCCCGCATGTGCTGCTCCGCAGACTGCCTTCACACCAAATAAACAGCCATTAGGTCCAAGGCAATCCCAGGCTGTGCTGCCACCAAAAGGGACAAATCCCCCTTTTTCTGCTGCTCCTCCAGTCACAGACATGACCTGGCTAACAATGAACACTGGGAAGTGGTGATTAGAGTTTAGGAACAAGACCGAGGGACTCGGTCCCCTGGACAGATCGGCCTGAGCAGACGCACGAGCGCGGGCAGCGGGGAGCTGGTGGCTCTGGGCTGGTTGCTGCGCTGCTGGAGCGGGATGCGCCGCTGATCCGCGGGAAGGCTGCCGACGTTACCCGGGTGTTTTAAAAGCTCCGGCTCCCTTGATCTCTCTTTTGCAGACAGTCTTGGTACAGCACCTCAAGGCAACGCCTCACCTCTCTGCCCACAGATCTCATAGCGCACTTTGTTAAACCTTTTTGAGATATACCATCTCTAGACTGCAGTAGTGTTACCTACACACAGGCTGCCACAACGGGCTTCCTGACACCTTTTGTAAGCCTGTCACATGAAAATATGTTCCTATTGTATCCTCTTAGCATTCCTGCTGTGGTGCATCACTGGTGCGAGTGCACTGGGAATGGCAGACTGAACCCCATACAGTCATTCCGAGCTTGCTGCCTCAGAGCAGCACAGTCTGGTCGTGTAAGCGGGTGATAATTAGTGGAGCAGAGCTGCACCCTGTGTCCCAACAGAGGCAGAAAACAATAGAAGCACTGGGTCTGACTGCCTGGCCGTCAGATCTGTGTGTTCTGGTGTCCTGGTGCTGATATGGACATTAACAGAAGCCATGAGAGACCAGTGAGTGCACCAGGAGGAGCAACCTGCAGCGCTGCCCTCGCGCCTCCCGCCAGCCAGCGGCACGTCAGGCACATCTTGAGTCAGAAACGAGAATGGCGTTAGCTAACAGCAAGTCTTTAAAGGATTGATAGTGCTTTGATTTCTTTACAACTATGTCTTTAAACTACAGGAAAACTTTAAACTACAGTCTTGGGAAACGGGAGAGGTGCCTGAGGACTGGAGGAAAGCAAATGTCACTCCAGTCTTCAAAAAGGGTAAGAAGGAGGACCTGGGTAACTATAGACCGGTCAGCCTCACCTCAATCCCTGGGAAACTGATGGAACACCTTATCCTTGGTGCCATCTCAAGGCATATCAAGGATAAGAGGGTTATTAGGGGCAGTCAACACGGCTTCACCAAGGGGAAGTCATGCTT
>VWYH01010164.1:143130-163312 GCA_013399365.1 Pampusana beccarii
GGTAATGGGTTCAAGCTGGAACACAAGAGGTTCCGCTTAAATTTGAGAAGAAACTTCTTCTCAGTGAGGGTGACGGAACACTGGAACAGGCTGCCCAGGGAGGTTGTGGAGTCTCCTTCTCTGGAGACATTCAAAACCCGCCTGGACGCCTTCCTGTGTAACCTCGTCTAGGTGTCCTGCTTCGGCAGGGGGATTGGACTGGATGATCTTTTGAGGTCCCTTCCAATCCCTAACATTCTGTGATTCTGTGATACAGGAACAAACATTACCCTTTGCCTTGCCTAAAGTGCGGTGCAGCCCAGGCAGCATGTGCAGACCTGTCCTGTGCTCTGGTGGGCACTGGCTGGGCTGTCACGGCTGGCTGGGCTGTGCCCAGGGGACCAGCGTTCTCAGAACACGCTGCCTCCTCACCCCACATCAAAGTCCAGTGCTGCACAAGCTCTGCTGTCCTGCCCCAAGCTGCAAATCCAGGCACCCCCATCCCCACACCCACCACATTTCCCTGTGTCCTCTGAGAAGCAAACGGATGCATAGGTCTGAGAGCGCATGTGCTACGCCGCGTGGCATATCACAGGGATGAGCTCTGTCAGGACAGCCCTCAAGGCGAGGCAGAAGCTGTATTCTGGTTTGTATAGACAAAGACTAGGGTTTATTCCAAACACCTTTGGGTACAAACTGTAAACAACTTGACTAAAGGCAGGATGCCAAAAGACGCCATGGGCACCAGAGCTGCCCGATTCAGGTTAGTTTGCAGATTTGAGATAGAGAGATTGATATTGTACAACTAGATCTGTGATCAGTGCAGTATATTTGCTCCATGTCCCACAAAATACCCTAATCCCCATATCTTGCTTTTCCTAGTGAATCTGGAATTTGGTATGGGTAAAGAGAGTACTCCAAAATAGGTGCACAAGGCAGAGCACACAGCTGGCTGGGACGGGGACACAGCGGCAGGTTTGGCACGGGCTGACGGGGCCTGGCAGGAGATGTGTGATGGAAAGGGGTTAGCAAGGAAGGCACAGGCTGCACTGGTAGGGATGGAACATCTGCACAGAAAGGCACAGTAGGGCTGGAACCACAGCCCCTAGTAGAGAACATCCTCAAAGTTGAGCAGCAGAAAACGGTGCAAGGCACTTGGCAGGTGCAGCTGAGACAGGACCAGGAGCAACCGGCCTTCCAGGAAGGTCCTGAGCGTGTAGCGAGCCAGGTGCTGCAAGGAGCGAGGTTTTTGCCCCAGGGAGAAAAGTGACTGGTAGAAACGTGGGTATTTCTAAGAGAGAGAAGACCAGAGACAGATAACACTGATATCACCCTAAGAGCAGAGGCAGAACCAGACATCCCTTTACCTTGGTCACTACGGTGCATCCTCCCTGTCCCCCAGCAGCACCACCCCTGCACCCCACAAATCTGCGCCCAGCCTAGTCCCAGCCCGCCCAGCCCCAGCCTCCCCGGACCCCCGGCAGCTGCTCCAGCCACAGCGTGTTCCCTCACCTGCACAACCACCACAGGAACCGCGTCCACCCAGTCCTCGGAGACGCGCACGTGGTCGTAGCTGTTCATCAGGGCCTCGACGGCCCGCGGGCAGGAGTGGCAGTACCGCAGCACCTGCGCCGGGAGAGAGACGCTGAACACGCCACCAGGTGAGGTCCCGCAAGCCTCACCTTCACTTCCCAAGGGCTGCGCATCCTCAAAACCAGCCTTGGTAAAGCTACAGAACTCACGTCCTTCTCTTGTGCTATCCCGGGACACCAAACCCACCGACCCTGGGAAACGCCAGAGCACCGCTCCAGCACCGAGGGTGGCTGAGCATCCAGCACAGCTGGGTCCCCACAGCCTCTCCTCAGGGGCTGACGTGCACAGCTGGGGTGCAGATCTCCTTCACCCACCTCAGGGCCGCAAGTACCTCCTGAGCAACCAACACTCTGCTCCACACCAGGCTTCTTTCCTCACATTTTTCTAGTTAGAGCATGAGCCGTTCTGGGGCAGGCACCAACCCCCGTTCCGTGTGAGCAGGACTAGGGCACACCACGGCTCTGTTAAGGGCTGCACAAGGGTCTCAGGACATACGTGCCTGTTCGGCATGAGGCTGCAGAGCCCCCCATGCCTGTGTTGTGTGCAGTGGGTGTCCTCAGAAGCGTGGTCCCCATGGCAGCCGCTACGCAGAGCCCCAGGAAGACAGCACACATATTTAGTGCAACACATCTCTGGTGCACACCACATGCATGCAGGCGCGAGTGTGGCACTGGTGTGTGCCCCTTACACCAGCACGGCCTCTGGAGCCCTCCCACCCGTCCCAGCGTCACGGGCAGATCCCCCAGCTCTCAGCTCCCACTCCCTATGGCCCAGGCCAGCAGTAGCTGTCAGACTCTATTCCGGCTGTACCAGTGATCCTCATTATCTGGCGTTAATAGGAGATTAATTAGTGTTAATTGTTGATTTTCCTGTATTTTCCCAAAGGGGAGAGCAATCTGCTGATCTCCGGGCTGGGTAATTATTGCACTGCTCAGGAATTAAGACAGGAAATTAACCATTTGTTTGCCGGTGTCTGGCAGAGACAGCAAGAGCTGGAGGGCACGTCCCAAAGAGGGAAACACAGCCCCTGAGAAGAAATGGGCCAACACTTTCCGGGGCAAGCGGATATGGAAACTGCGTAAGTACTGTCCACCCAGCTTAGCAGACAGGAGCAGGAGAGTCCTACAGGAGAACATACCCCGGGACAAAACTTCAAGGAATCCCTTGCCAGAAATTCCAGTTCCCCTCCCGCAGCCCCTAGGAAGAGATGGGCAGGACGGTGTGGACCAGGCCCTGCTGTGACAGAACCGCCCCTGCCCTCCCGGCCCGGTGCTCACAGCCTTCCCTTCCCTTCCCACGCCGCCGCGCGGCTGGAGCCCCGCACCTTGAGCAGGGAGCCAGGCCAGATGCGGATGGCACCGTAGTTGAGCAGTGTTTGCACCACGAGCTCCGGGCGATGCTCCAGCTTGTAGGCAGCTGCTTGCAGGATATTGTGCAGTGCTGTGTTGCCGCTGTAGTTCATGATGTTGACGTTTGCACCCCGGGCCAGCAGTAGCTCTGCCACTTGAGCATTGGCATTCTTGCAGGCCAGGTGAAGCGGGTGCTGGCGGTCCCTGTCCGCAGCGTTGATGCTGGCTCCACTCTCCACCAGCAGCTGGCAGACCCGGTAGTAACGGTCCATGTCCTGGGGCTGATGGGGCTGGGCACAGGCAGCATTCAGCGGTGTCTGCCCCTCCTCATTCTTCGCCTCCAGCTCTGCCCCGTGGCGCAGCAGCAGCTGGACATGGTCTGTCAGGCCATGCCGTGCTGCTACATGCAGCACTGTGTCCTCTTCCTCCTCTGTCCGACTGTTGACACGGGCCCCGTGCTGCAGCAGCTGCTGGGCACACCTGTGTGGGACAGGATGACAGTGACGGGGTCCCCTCTCCAGCCATAGCCTGCTTCCCACCCCTCATGTCTGTACTGTCCCACATCTTTCACTTTTCCCAAGAGTCCAAAAATTCCTGCTCCTCATGCCCTGGAGCAGTGGTTTTAAGCCAGGATGACTGATCAGCAGAGATACCATCATCCTGATTCCAGCTGACTCTCCACAGCTCTTTAATAAAGGGTTGTCACACCGGAGCCTGCTCCCACGCCCCCACGAGGCCTGTCTGCACAGCCCTGAGCGTCGCAGCGCGAACCATCGGCTCTGCAGTGCTGGTGGGCAACAAGACAGTGGCACAAAGCTCAGCATGAGCTGAGGACTGGAGCTTGCAGTCATCTGTTGGACTTCAGAGGCGGTCTTGGCCCAGGAACAGGCACTAAGGCCACCACTGCAGCCATCGCCACAGCCACCAGCCCACCCCCATGGACAAGCAGGAACCCCTTCGACAGGGGATGAGGATTGAAGGGAGGGAACCCGCTGTGTCCCTGGGCAGAACTCACTCGATGGAGTCCGGGCTCTTGCAGAGGTGCAGGGGCCTGTAGCCATCCTCAGAGACAGCGTCGGGGTCGGCGCCAAAGCCGAGCAGCAGGCGCACGCAGTCTGCCCGGGCTGCTGCGCAGGCCTCGTGCAGGGCGGTCTTGCCCCCCGGGGCGAAGTTGACGGCAGCACCTCGGAGCAGCAGCAGCCGCAGGCAGTCCGTGTAGCCCCGGCTGGCCGTGATGTGCAGCGGCGCCGTGAGCTCCTCCTCGTAGCTCAGAGACCACAGTCCTGCAGGGAAGGAGCGGTCAGGGAGCCACGGTACACAACAGCACCGGGCTCAGACCTGCCATTTCTCCCCGGGTTCCTGGTGTACAGCCCCCTGGAGACACTTGGGTTCCCACAAGGGTCTGCCTCTCCCTGCCAGCCCCTTCTCTGCGAGCACTGGCCAAAGGTGGAGCTCTGGGGATGCTGCACAGGACGGAGCCCAGAGAGCAGGAGCCGTGGGGCAGAGGCTGTTCACAGCCGTGTGCTCGGCACCCAGCCCGGCCCTGCAGCGCAGGGCGCTGCTGACAGGATGCAGAGGACGAAGGGCCTGGGGCACAGTGCTGGGAGCAGCAAATGGCTGGAAGGGCACCATGCATGAAGCACCACAAATAAACAGAACCTGGCAGCAAAACAAAGGTGCTGGAGCAGGCTGCCATGCACACAGGAGACTCAGACAAGGCCTGGGAATGGTGCAGATGAGGAAGCCTCAGCAGAGATGGACATTTAGCAGAGAGCAAGGGGCTGAAACCTGCCATCTCTCAAAGATGCTGACCCAGCTGGAACCATCGCTGAGCTGGTGCAGTCTGCTGGCAAACAGCCTGCAGCTGTTACAGGAAAAGGGTTCCTTAAATCGTGCTTCTCGCTGCCCTTCCAGGCTGGGCTGGAGAACCACGTCCCAGACCGTGTGACACGTTCAGCACTACCTCCCTCTCACCCCTTTCTCACAGAAGCACCATGTGGTCAACTCTGTTTCCCAGGGCCAGGTTCAAACGGAACCATCTCGAGGACCTAACGCAGGGCTGTGACAATTCCTTGCCCAGTGCAACCTGCAGAGAGAACCAGCAGCCCAGCACAGGCTCCACGCAGGCAGAACCAGCACACAGAGCCAGGCTGGCCGCAGGAGCACAACCCGGAGCTCGAGTCCTGTCTGCCTGGTGGGGAACCCGAGCAGTTCCCAAGCACTTGCACAAGTCCTGCGAGAAGAGCCAGGTACCCCAGACAGCCCCACGCTCCCAGACACACGCAGGGGAACCACCCACACGTCAGCGCTCCATAACCCGACAGCCCCACAAGACACAATCCCAACGACAGGAATGCCCGGCAGCACAAGGCTCTGAGCCCCGTTTGACTGCCCGCCCGCTGCCCCCACGTACTCAGCCGGCGGATGTTGAAGCGGTAGTTTTTCCACTCTTCCAGGTCACTGGTGTCAAACACAGCATTGGGACCCAGGTTGTTCTGAGCGTTGCTGAGGATCTCAGCCACAACCCCCCGGTCCCCCGCCAGCAGGGCCTGCCAATAGACCTGGGCAGGGCCGTCCACCTTCCGCGTGCAGATGGGCCCCCAACTCCTGTCTTCTCTCCCTGTGATGCTGCCCATGATGCAGCACCCAGACCCTCCACAGGAACCAGGACCTGCCGCTGCCCCCCAGCCAGGCTGTGAGCCCGTGGGTGCAGCCCCACCAGTGCCACCGGCGCTCCGCAGGGAGCGGGGACACATCACACCACTGCTCGGCCCGGGCTGGCACAGCTCAGGTCTCAGCTGTTCTATTCTGGGAAACCTTGTGACCAAAGGCCTGGGCCAAGAGGCTGACACAGACACAGCCCAGCAGCCCCTGCACCCCAGGATCCTCACACACCTCCAGCACTGCACCCCCAGTTGGTAGCTCCACCCGAGACCTTGCTGCAAGACTGCTTTTTAAACAATGCACAGGAAAGGGCTTTTTAATCAAAGCTTAAAGCCAAAGGACACACAGAAATAGGTGCTAGGATGGGAAACTGTGCATTACAAGTGATGTAAAACCACAAAAGGTAATTATCCTTTAGATTCCTTCCTACTGTTCCTTGAAATTCCGCCTTGCAGGTTGCTCCTGTTTTAGTACTCCCTTTCCATCCTCTGACAGTTCCCTCACTTGGGGTTCCTCACTCCTGTCCTTTCACTTGAGGTGGCATTTTCCACTGTCCTCAGTTGTATAAACCCACTGTCCCCAGCTTTGGTTACAGAACAACACACTTTGCTCACAGTTCATCAGCATTGTGTGCGTTTTGTTCAGACCATATGTTCTAAACACATCAAACTGCATGGCAGACTAGGAGCATTTAGTTTCATTTTGTGTCGTGGAACTATGCACATCACGCAGCCAAAAACAAGTGACCCCAATGGACCAACAAGCAACAATTACCTGGGTAACTAGAGAAGAGTGTAAGATAGGGAACCTGACTCTTCTCGGTGATAAAAATGAACAACCAGGTTCTACACTGGCAGTCTCCAGCATCCTCTGCGCAGACTTCGCCACCTTGCCTAGCTGAAAATGTAGTGCTTGAAAGGGTGAAAAGGAGGGAGCACCTGGCAGACTCTCATCTGACAGCATCCTCTGCTTCCCCAAAGACACAAGCAGGGATCCCATGAGAGCCTGAGGTCCCCGGTCACAAAAGCATCACCAGGCAAGCAACAGGCCGTGTGAGTTAGTGTCAGCGACACCAATTTACACTTCCCCTGGGCTTCCTAAAATGTCAACAGGGTGACTTGGGAAAGACCAGGTCACTAGAATCTACTGTTACACTTGCTGGTTGGGGAAGTTTTAAGAAACTGTTCTGCTGGCCAGTGAGATACAGAAACAAAGCCTTTGGTAGCACAAAGGTTTGGTTTTGTTTTTTGTTCTGTACCCTTACACGATGAATTTCACAGTACATTTTCAGTTTGTGCTTGATGAATGATCTTATTTGGTTGGGTTTTTCACAACTTGGGTGATCATAGCAATTTCTGTGTGAAGATGTCTTACATTAGCTGTTCTGTTTTCTTTAGGACACAAATCTTTACAAGCAGACTGACTTGCTGCTTCAGTGTCTGTCAGCCCAGCACAAGACAAGAGTCAAAACATGCACTTAACATTTTTCTGACAAGTGGTCTCAGTTACACAAAGGGTAATACCGTTTGTATTTTTATTCCTAAATAGACTGTAATAATTCAAAACCTGGGTTGTACAAATCTTGGAACTCAGTAAATAATCCTGACCACTCTCTGGTAGCAGCATTTGCATCTGCAAGCCCACCCTGTTTGTCTCTTGCAAGTGTGGAACCCCAAAACCACCCAGTCACGACCAAGGTTCATCAGTGTGCTCCACAGCTTTGTGCCAGGTCACCCGAAAAGAACCCACCGCTCTGGGAAAGCGGCCTTCACCAACAGCTCTTCCAGTCTGGTACAGGGGGCTCGTGCCACCAATTTTCTGCAGGAAAAAGCGGGGCAGTTATGGCCCCTCCATACCCCACGCTCCCCATCTGAAGTTCCGGCAGTCTTTCTGCACTGCGCGGCTGACAGACAGCAGCACAGACAAAGGCACGTCCAGATCGCTGAGCACACCTCCCTTCACCACATCAGCTATGCCGCTTACTGAAACGTTCACAGATGACACTGATGAGAAGGTCAGCTAAAAGGACCAGAGGGTGTAAAAGAGCACGTGTGGTAGCCACAGGTTGTAGCTGGGCCAGGTACAGTGAGGTGTACGGATGGGAGGAAACACCAAGGACCAGCTTCTACCTCCTGTGCCCCAGGACAAGCTTGCTTCCACCAGCTCTTTGGTAGACCAGACTTCTGCTCCCTTGCCTAACCCATCCTACAGAACAAAACAGCTTGCTCAGTGCATACCCCACATGTGAAAGAAAGCAAAACAGCAACTACTTTTGTTCTGTAGCAGAGTCCCCCTCCATCTGATCACTGTTAACCTCCCACATCAGCCCCCCCAGCTTCTCAAGGTCCCTGTTTGGAGCAGGGTTTGCAATAGCTCTGGGTTTCACCACAGCAGCAGGAATAGAGAGATACAGAGCACTTGTGGCTTGGTCCCCAGGCGGCTGCATACAAGGCTGAAGCACAGCCATGGCTCTTGCTCAGGACGCAAGCCAAGCTCTGCCCGAAGGGCTCCGCTAAGTCCTCTCTGCTGTTCCCAAACACATCACAGCCTCCGGTTTATAATGAGGCAACAGACCCATCTTAGGACTTGAGGCAGGAAGAGCATCCTTACGCCGTCTGACACTTTCTCACCCAAGCACTGTCTCCACCTCACACATACTTCACATCTATCCCAGCAATCTCTAACAGGACAGTCCTGATGGTGTTCCTCTCCACCACCCCTTTCAAGCTCCCTGTTCTCAACATTTCCCAGCAGATCTGCCCCTGGCCACCTTCAACAAGCCTGCTTGTCCTTTGTTCTACAGCCTTGGGGTCCTCCTTCCTCACCCAAAAGCCTTTCTTCCCAAGCGCTTCTTCCACCACCCTGTCTCCAGCACAGGCGACTCCTCTCAACACTTTTCTCAGGTGTCTGTGCTCTTTCTCTGGTCCCCATCCTGGGCACCTCCCACCCTGCTGTGTCCCAGCCCTGCACACCCACCACGTTTCCTGCTGGTCCAGTGCAGCTCATCACCTCTGGTCTCAATGATGAGATTGACAGCTGCGCTCCTGGTGAAGTACTTCTGCACCATCTCCAGGTCCCCGGTGAAGAGCGCGTTCTGGACCAGCAGGTCCCGGCACTCCAGTGGCTCTAAGCGGCTGTCCTGGCATCCCTGGCGAGCCAGGCTCAGGTTGTGCTCACCACGGTGGTAGCGGGACCTTGGATGCCGAGAGTCCTTCCACAGATCCGTCTGCTCGTCATCCGGCTGCAGCAAGGGTTGTGTGGTGGAGCTGAAACGAAAGCTGCAGTCCATCACGGGGAACGAACAGGACAAGCCTGAACTTCGCAGCAAACAAGCTGCTGTAGGCAAGGGTCTCTTATCCAAGGTGGTGTCCTCTGCAGGTTGCTCCTGGGTTCCAGCTCCCCAGTGTCTAGCTGGATTCAAGCACAGGCCTGACTCATCAAGTATAAATAGTCCTGCTTGGCAACTCCCCTTCACCTCCCCTCCTTCCCAGAGCTTATTTTCAGCTGCTGGATGCAACCACCAGCACAGATTAGGGGCAGCAGGCAGCCCTGCAGCACCTCTGTGCCCTTGCTAGCTTGCTCTGCAGAGCTGCTGCTCTGCGTTCCTGCTTGGAAAGCAGCTGAGCGAGGTGGGGGCGATCACGGCGAGGGCAGGTAGGGAAAGGCCTGCAGAGAAGGGGTCAGAAGCCACAGGGGACTGAGCACAGAGGTGTTCCCCGTGGGGACCAGCACATCCAAACCCCACACTGCTCTGGGCACGTTCAGTGGCGCCAGTGCCTGGCACGGGTGGGCAGAGCCCTGGGAACAGCAACTGCACAATGTGAACCGCGATTCCTGGCAATGAGGAAGACAGTCTCCCATGCAAACCTCAAGAACTTGGCAAGTGGCTTCAGGGGCTGTGCCCAGCTCTGCCAGCCCCCTCAGCCACAGCAGGTCACATCTGGAGGGGTAAGATGCTGCAGCCCCTGCCCCAGTGACCACAACTCACTCTGCAGGACACGGAGTGGATCCCACCAGCTAGAATGTTGTGGTAGCTCAACAGGGGCTTGGTACCTGTTAAACTTTGTTTACCCTCAGATGGCTCTCCTGTAACTAACCTGTTAATTGCTGTGTCCCTGCCAACATGAGAACCTCCCAGCTGGGCAGGCTGTGAGTGCCAGCGACAGGGACTTGGCAGCTGCTGCAGGAATTTCAGCTGGTGTTCTCTCCCCAGTCCCGTAGCTGGGAGGGTCTGGGGTCACTGGGCAACCAGGCAGAGACCTGCAAGAGTGCCCGTGGGTAACGGGGGTGGCTGTGTGCCCAGACCACACACCTCGACCTGCTGCTGCCGCACCGAGCCGTGGGCTTTCTCCTGGAGTACACTGTCCCACGGGACAACGAGGTTTGGAAGCCATCATGTTGGCCCACCTGACTTATCTCCTGGACTGCACCATCAATCCTGCAAAACAGGCAAGCTGTGTCACTTCTTAATATTAAATATGTATGGGACTAAAAGGTGTTTTGGGGTTGGGAAGGTTGTTGGTTTGGGGGCTTTTTTTTTTTGGGGGGTGGGTGTTGCTGGAGTATAGAGAAGGCTGGATTCTCTTTGAGATGAGGAAAAGAAGAACTCCCAGTTTCTCTCCAACCAGTCTTTGCACCTCCTGCTGCTCCTGCCACTGGAACCAATGGCTCCATCTTCCCCCAGCCCTGGGCTCGGGCACTGAATCCAAACCCAGTCCTTCGTGCATAGCACTATTCACACACCCCACAACCTCCGGGAAAGGCATCAGGAGAACACCCACGTCCCAGCCGTCACCCGGGACACCCGGACAGGCGCTGCCGTCACACTGTTTCACAGGCCCTGGGCTGAGCGGGCCTGCGGTTCTGCCTCTACAGCAGCTGCCCTGGGGATCTGCTGCCATTCCCATGGCCACCCACACACCAAAACACAGCAACCACAAAATCCACACAAAACACAACCAGCCGCACACCCCCCTCCCAGCAGAGCCCGTCCCTCATGTTCAGCAGCTCTGGCATGCGCCCTGGCCCCGCCGCACCGAGTGGCTCTGCTGGCCCGGGCAGCTCACAGGAGGGGAGCGGGACCACCTGTCCCCTCAGCGCTGTCACCTGCCAGGACCTGTCCAGCCACTGGCACAAGGCTTCACCTTCAACACCAGGTTACTGAGCCCCGTCACTGCACACACCATAGCGGGCTGCACAGTCTGGGTGGGGAAAAAGGCAGGCTCCTCCTCACTGCTGTTGCAGAATGCCTTCCTACCGGGGCACAGGGCCTGGCTGATGTACCAAGCAGCACCAAGACTTCCAGCCCCAGTGATTTCAGGGCCTTTGACAAGTCCTTTCTCAAATTCTTTGGATTTGCATGCGAGGAAGAAGAGGGTCCTCAAAGGCCAGAGTGAAAGGGATCACATGCAATCCCACAACTCAAGGTTGACCAGGGGGAAGAAGACACACATCCTTGGAAAAAGCAGAACAAACGAAAGTGCTGCAGCAATCCATCCACTTCTAAACATTGCTGCTCTTATTGCAAGAGATTTGTTTCTATCTCCTACGAAATCATCTATTTGTTTTATATTTACACTTGCTTTACATGGGGGGCCAAGATGAACAGAGTTAAATCAGAAAGGTCGCAGCATGTTTCTTGTATAACAGAGCACAAGAAATGTTGGCATGTCTCATACCTAGAGATGTCAGAGGAGTTGAGAGGGTCCAGTCCTGTCTGCAGGTTTGCACAGGGTCAGAGGCTGAGCATCACTGCTTTTGGGAAGACACATCCAGAGTGTGCGGCCACCCCTGCTGGAAGCAGGGACCACCCGCCACTGGGACATCTCCAGCCATCACACGTTCCCCACAAGAAGCAGTAACTAAGGACAGAGCAAGGACAACACAGCTGAGTGTCACTCCATCTATCTCCCCATGAGACATTAACACACAACAGGTACCCAGCCACACAGCAGCTACCCAGACTGGTATAAAGAGACATGGTGGGGATCTGCCCATGACGTGGGACAGAGCAAGAGCGTTGGAAATGGAATCCTTAGCCCAGTGGCAATGCAAGTGTGTCCATTTACACATATTCACGTGCAAGGTAGAACATGTTGCACCCAAAAGACAGATTTAGGGAGAGTGCTTCGTTACTGGCAAAGTCATCTGTATAAACTACAAGCCTAAAGATGTAGCGTATGGCCCTACCAGGTCAGAGACTACCCATGAAACCACAATTTTATGCAGCTATTAGCTGGTCATATTCACTAACATGATGTATTAAACGCTGCCAACTTTAAAAAGGTCCTGATTACACATACGAAGATACTGGAGCCTGTACTGTGCACTTTGTTTTCAAGTCTTGAACTACCAGCTCTTAATTTTTCACCTTAAGCATTGATAAACCCTGGTTTTGTTTTACTGTTAAGCCTGCTGGAAAGCCAAACATCCTATGCATGTGCAAATCCAAATGCCTGCATTTGGCACTGCCCACCATCCACAGCAAGATGTGCTAATAAGCGAGCAACAGGAAACCCAAGATGTGCTCATGCCTCTTGCACCACAGCTGTAGCCACAAGAAGTGGCAAGCGGAGAGCAGATATCCACAGCCTTTTGTGTAGAAGGTGAAACGTAGTGTCCTGTGAAATAAATAAAATTGATAGGACAAGGGGTGATGGTTTAAACTAAAGGAGGGAGATCCAGGCCGGACATGAGGAAGGAATTGTTGTCCCTGAGGGTGGTGAGAGCCTGGCCCAGGTTCCCAGAGAGGTGGTGGATGAACCATCCCTGGAGACATCCCAGGCCAGGCTGGACGGGGCTCTGAGCAACCTGAGCTGGTGAAGATGTCCCTGTCATGGCAGGGGGGCACTGGGGAAGCTGGGAAGGTCCCTCCAACCCAAACTATTCTATGAGTCTGAGAAACCCACCACAGACAGTCCTACTCTCTGAAAGCAAGATTAAGGTTTCAGCTGAAGCCTTGCTACTCACAGGCGCACGCAGAGGGAGGGAACAACCAGGGCAACATGCCACATAAAACCATCTACAAACACACACATATAAGCCCTGCAAAGTTCAGTGATTAATTATCAGTTTGTTTCTTTGATCTGTGTGGCATTTACAGCAGCTCCAGTCCCTTCCCAACCGTAGCATGCAGCCCCCTGACTTGGGCAGCACATTGTGGGTGCTCCATGGGTTGCTGGCAGGAACACAGACGAAGGCAGCACATCCCAGCTCAGTGCAAAGTGCCTCCTTGCCCCCGGTTACACCAGTTAGCACCCCCTTGGTGTAAGGCTGTGGGACCCAGCCCCTCCATCCTGAGCCATTCCACCACATACATTTCCCAGACACACTGGAAATCCAGGCTCGCCAGCCTAGGATGAGGGAAAATTCCAGCCTCTGAGAACATTTGCTGCCACAGTCACAGATAGGCCTCATGTTTCATACCTTGCCCTTCCTTCTCTGATTTGACAATCTCTGCCCCCTTACTCCAGGTTTGCTTTTGCCCTCGCATCTGCTCAGTCTTTTCTGATAAAAGGATGCTAGAGCCGTCCATTTCTTACTCAGGAAAGCAGGCAGCAAGGTCACTGTGCAAGGGGAACAGATGTCAGAACCCAACATGCCATTAAGTATACCTGGGGGCTTGATCATCAGCCCACCAGCAGTGGATCACAAGGTGGAACCAAAGAAAACCACAGCTGGGACTCTGGCTAAAAGGGGCCGAACATGATCAGGAGGGAGAGGACAAAGGGAGAAAACGGAATACTGCTCACACCAAGGCCAACAGGACAAAGACGAAGCAGTATAAGGAGCTCTGTGACACCATACGGTTTTCTGTTCTGCACAGGCTGGGAGGACGGTGGTGGGTGCCCATGCAGCAGAGGGGATGGGGACAGAGGGACAGCAGCAAGGCCACCCTGCCCTTCAGCCACTAACCAGCGATCGGGGATCCACTGCTGAACTGCTCCACCTGCTCCCTCGTGCCTCGTCCCTCCAGCTCACGCAGCTTCCTGGGGACGCTCGGGAGCACTGGCTGGTGCCCAGCTCCGCAGTCACCCTGGTGCAGGCGCTGCAGTTCTTCTCCCAGCAGTGCCCAGGGCCCAGCAGCCGAAAGCCTTGGGGCTGCAATGACACAAGTGCAAGGGCTTGTCAGAAATAAGCACAGTCCTGCATTGAGCATGAAGCACAGGTGAAGGACGGGACATGCGGGAGACAGCCCCATCACCAAGCACGCCCCGCACATCCCATTCAAAGGCCAGCACCCAACTGCTGTGGCCATGCCCCCGCTCCTCGTGCTGCAGATGACACCAGGCCTACCTTATCAAGTACATTTCTCCTGAGTACCACGCAGAAGCAACCATGGTGGGGAAGAAACATTAGGAGCATCAGAAAGAGGTTGTGTGGGGAGTAGCAGCGTGCGTGTAAACGAGCCTGTAACGAGTTTGTAATATGCATGTGTGGCACGGCCCGCGCAGCGTCATCACAATGGCACAGGCACTTTCCCGCCTCATTGCCTCCCAAATGGATTTTAAATATCATTCTGAGGACACAATTATTTAAAACGCTGAACTAAACACTCGCTAATGGGAAAACGGCGTGTGGCCTGCAGCAGCCATTCCTCATGGGGCCACTGTGCCCATGTCATCCTCTTCTCCAGCCCCATGCCCTGCATGGGGCCACACAGAAGCATCCTCCTCCCACTTGGGGACCACACAGGGTACCACTAGGTAACTGTCCTGAGCCCAGTGCATAATGCTCAGGTGAGAACACACTTTGTCCCCATCCCATTTCTGTCCCCAGGGGAGCACTCTGCCCTGTCCCAAGCTTGTCAGCACTGGGGACACTGCAAGTTGGTCACTGAGGCTCTAACAGTCCCTGGCTGCATCTCCAGGCACAGGGATCAGAGGACCTTACCAGGCAGCAGGTCTTTCAGTCTCCCCACACATTTAGCAGCAGGTAATACAAGGAGAGGGCACTAGAACAATGACAGCTTCTGACCCCCATTGTTATATGGCCCTGAAAATTACAGATATCAAATAAAATATGCTTTTTCACCCAATTAACCAGTTAATATCTCCCCCACCCCTACTGCACAATCCCAAGGAGGGGAGATGAAGCAAACAGTGCTGGTTTTGGCTACACTCAGGACTCCAGAGTGAAAAGAGTACGAAGAGAGAGAACAAACAAGGAAACAAACTATTTGCAACAATCCTTGCTGGCAAAAATAGAGATGGAGAACAGCTCCTCAGTCCCATTACAGAGCTGTCAGCATCAGGGAGAACAGAGCCCCAGACACGTGTGTGCTCACAGGGAGTGTCTGCCCAACCTTTGATCATCACCACATCCCGTTCTGCAGGCAGGGAGCCTGGTCCACCGCGAGTTACAGACCCGGAGCGACCGTTGCGCAGAGACAACAGCAGCCCAGAGCAACCCAGAACAGGGACAGCAACCAGCGCTGGCCACACACACGAGCAGCTGCGTGCGGAGAGGATGAGCATCCCTCGCTGGAACCCTGGCTGCATTTCAGAGGTTCACATGTTAACAGCTTTGGCATCACCAGAGCCATCCATCAGCAGCTCATTTACCTCCGAGTGCTGAACCATTCCTGCCCACGCTATTTGGAACAGTGTCTAACGATGCACCAGGGCAGCCACCTGGCAGCACTGCTGCCGAGGGACACAGCAGCACGGGATGGAAACACACACCAGTCTGCGCGCTGGTGCCAGCGCCACCTCCCAAAGAGCTTCCTCCCCTCAGACCTGCACCACCCATCACAGACCAGAGAGATGCTCTGGCTCATGGTCCCCTGCTCTGTGAGAGAAAAATAGCACATCCTCTTAATTCAAAAGGAAAACAGAACACAGCCTCTACTGATATTTTTTATGAACACTGATTCACTTTGTCACACTGTAGTGTTCTTTTTCAGGGGTCTGAAGAATTGACTGAGGCAGACAAAAGAGAAAAAAAAAAAAAAAAAAAAAAAAAAAAAAAAAAAAAAAAAAAAAAAAAAAAAAAAAAAAGGAGACTGCTTCCAGCCCCTGGGCATCTATAACTTGGTAAGAACAGGTCTATGGACATAGACATGCAGGTGAGGGACATGCAACATGACAGTGCTGCAGCACTAAGAACTCACTGGGAGAGTTGCAAGGACACAGGCAGACCTGGAAAAAGACTCACATGGACCAAGACTGTCCCAAGACACGTTGGAAAAGCGCCTACATGGGCTCACAGTTCAGATTTGCTTTTTACTGTGACCCGAGTCCTTTTAGGTCATTCTCACAGTGACCAATTTCTTGTGAATCCCTGCTGGCTGGCACGCTCTACCCCTCCTCCCAAAGCAGCATCGTTCAGATCTCACCTGAGCCACTAGAGCATCACAGCACCAACAGGGCCCGGAGCCATCGGCCCAGTCTGGAAGAAGCTGGGCTGTGAAGCAGCCCACACAAAACACAATCCGAGATAAGTGTGCAGAGCGACCCCTCAGGAAAGGACAACTGCATGCGACACCCTGCGCAGGTGTATCAGGGCAGCTCCGTGGGGATGGACTGTGGGGAAACGTGTACCACAGCCCCTGCACAGCGAAAGATGAACCTACCTCCAGATGGGAAATGCAAAAAACCTACAATCTGGGCAGGTTCAGTGCAGAACTCACCATTCCAAGAGCAACCGTCTCCTTCTGCCTCTCCAGCTCGGTGCATCTGCGCCACAGGCTGCCCTTCCAGCTCCGTGAGACGGAGGAGGTAAAGAGGGGTATGAGGCCAATGACTAACTCCATCCTCCCAGCCTTTAAAGGGAGGGGAAAAAACAGCATCTGGGGATGGGGGAGACATGAAGCAGGATGCACAAAATGCTGCACTGGAGACTCAGGCCTTGCTCCTCTCAGGCTCACCCAGAGCTGGATGCTCTGCCAGACACTTTCGGGGGCAGCTGCTCATCGCACTGTGACTCAACACCGCTGCCGCAGACGGGAGGCACCTGCTCAGAGAACCGGGTGCCACCAGGGAGGGTGCGCGGTCCGCAGGCAGCTCGGTGGAGCTGGGCAGCGCCAGCCCCCGCAGCAGAAATACACTCGACATCAGGCAGTCACAGAGAACCACCTCCAGGGCGGGAGCTGAACTGCAGATCCAAGCTCTTCACGAACCCTCTCCATCCCACAAAAGCACAACTGCATATCCCAGGACTAGGGACATGGGAACGCTGCTGGAAAGGGGGAGCGAAGGCAGACACTGGCCTAGGGAGCAATAGAACAAACCTGACCAGGAGATGGACTGCTCGCCTTGGAGATGCAAACAGCAGCCTGCCCACAGCCCCACTCTTTGCCCGGACTCTCCCAGGCCTTTCTCCGACGTCCCACGTCCAGGCCGGTCTCCGATGAGCCTGGCTCACCTGCAGTCCTGACACAGCTGCTCAGCGCCAGCTGCAGCCGCTCCCTGCGGCACAACCGGCTGCAAGGGCCACAGCAAACACAAGTACAGCCCTGTTGGGTGAGACGCTGCTTCAACACCTGTGCTCAGGACCAGGTCCAGCTGGCAGGCAGGCACTACAAAGAAGAGAACAGAATTCAGTGTCCTACAGTCCAAAGGAAAGAGAGCACCCAGTACAAGCTTGTCCTCCCCCTGGCCAGAGCAGCAGGGCTGGGACCACAGGTGACACTCGGCCCCAGCTCTGCTGCCTCCGGTACTTCTCCAGGAGCATCACGTATGTCTTGTCTGGCCCACCCCACTGACCCAGGCTGAGCCAGACCAGAGACAAGCCCCTGTCACAGCTCCATAGCTCCGGAGACTCGGCATCACCTCATGAGCCTTGTGCAGTCCAGGTCACCCCACATACTGTCACCTGGGGCCTACTGCAGCTCTGGTTCCACCCAACACTCCTACCCCGATCTCTGCTGCCACCAGAAGACCTTAGAACCAGGCATCCAGTCCAGATGTGAAGCTGGCAAAGGATGTTTACCACATCTCCACCCAGAACATTGTCCTCATCTTCCCTTCCCTCCACCACAGACCTGAGGCGGCAGCTCAGCGCAGGAACAGCCCTGCGCACCCCGAGAAGCTGCACCCGGGGCAGCCAGGCTGTCCCGCCACCGCCCGCGGGGTCACACCTGCTCTGCCGCCGCGGCCGCAGCGCTTGGGGCTGTGGGCTGCACAGGCTCCTTGGGACAGACAGACTCTGTTCGATGGTCCAAGGCACAGCACAGGACACTCAGTCCCAGCCCGTTTACAGCCCCGCGGGACAAAGTTGCCTCTCCAAAGCCACAGGAAGAAAGAAGAGATGAGGCCCACAAGCCCTAGAAAGAAAATACCCTTTGCTCCTCCTGTCAGTCCAGCTCCTTTTGGGCTGTTTCTTCCTCCCCCACCTGAAACAGAAACCTCCCCAAAAAAACAAACCCCACAACCCACCAGAAACACCAAAACATCTTTGAAAGCAGTTTCTAAACGTAAGGAAGAAAACCCCTCTACTCACTGCTAACTGTGCCACACTGGCACAGGGGGTTCAGTCTCTGCTCTGACTGGTACAGCCCGGTAACCAGCACACCAATAACCCAGGCTGGCGCAGAGCACAGTGGAGAAGCACCTGAGGAAGAACAGCAGGAAATTCAAAGACAACACTAGCTTTCAGCAACCAGGAACCTGAAAACTGAAATAAGGAGTCTGGAGAACTGTGAGAGAACCCACCCTCCTTCCCAGAGTGCCCCCAGCTCTCCACAAGTTGCCCTGTAGTCTTTGCTCCTGGTTGTATTTGGTTTCTCCAAACAGCAGCCGTGCATCCAGTCCTGCCAAATAATCCAGCTGGCCACCATTCAAACAGCCTCGCAATTTATGATGCAAAGGTTAAAGACATTTTGTGTGTTTTTAAACATCTATTTGCAGGCAGCCAGCAGGAGGTGTTGCTTTTCCAGTTGCATAACACTGAACACCAGCTCCTGCAGGACTCACAAGGACGGAAGTCCCCATTGTGGATCTATTAACTTGCTGAGAGCTGGAACAGCCCAGAGAAATCAACCTATTGGGTGCTCTATAGCAAAAATATAGACCTAATTAAAGCCAAAGTGAATCTTTCTAAAAATTATAAATGACAAGTTTGTGGCACTATTAATCAAGCCTGTTATTTAGTAAAATAAGATATACTCTACATAAACCACTTCAATTACTGATGTTCCAACCCCTTAATTTGTTATCAAGTCTTAGAGCGGGTTTCCTTTATTTTGCTTGGACCCACACCTGACCAAGCCATTCTCCTTTCTCAGAGTGAAACATTTCCTCCCTGATCCATTACTATTTCCTGCCACTTTACTTTCTCTCTCCTTTTTTTTTTTTAATAAATGCTGGCAGACCAGAGAACTCCAGCCCTGGTGAAAATTACAGATGTACTAGTCTTGAAGCAGTTGTCCCATTTAGCTGCTACTTAACAGGGGTTTGGTGTGTTTTTTTTTTTTACCTACAAATAAACAAAGAAGTGGCTTTTTGTTCGTTTCAATAGATTTTTAATCAAACAGAAAATAATTTATTAGAAACAAATTGTATTTCTGTACTTACTGTGTACATCATCATTCCAAGATTTTGTTACTGTTGTTCTTTATATGTAGAATCTCATATTCTCTTCTCTACTATCTACAGATGCTTTTAACCTCCCTTAACGCTTGCAGCCAAGCAAGTGTTTTCCACTTACCATCTACCCTAGATTTTTGTTACACCACCCTCCAACACCCCTGCTGCAGCTTTCTCTGAACCAGGTTTGATTTTCAGTCCAGCTTTGAGCTCACTTCATCAACAGGTACTAACCTATAAACATCCAAAAAGGTTTAAGAAAACATAACATTTTACCTTGCCCCTCGCCTTCTTGAAATTACTTTGACAGAAAACTTTAGTTACAGTTTACTTCCTTTGAAGTGCGACGAACACAGAGGTTTTCCATCTGCTCATCGTACTTATGATAAGGACAAGACCTCAACAGCAACCAACTTAAAAGTCCAGTAGCTGGCTCACCCTTATTCATTGTAAAGGGGCAAGACTACAGATTTGAGCTGCAAAAGGCTGTGCTGGAAAACTGTAGAATATTTGGGTGCCACAGCAAATTCTCCGGTTTGTATGAAGTTTCCAAGCTGTGCTCCCCACACTGAGGCTTCCCTGTAACTTCCCTAAAGACGAG
Organism: Pampusana beccarii; assembly: GCA_013399365.1. Lineage (NCBI taxonomy): Eukaryota > Metazoa > Chordata > Aves > Columbiformes > Columbidae > Pampusana > Pampusana beccarii. The sequence goes on from VWYH01010164.1 coordinate 162,843, forward strand.
CATGTGAAAGGCAATTCGAGCAGCACTCTCTGAGCAATATAACAGACTCGTGCTCAATCCTGTTTCCGGGTCTCCAGCCGAGACCGGCCCAGCACCCGCCAGGCCCAGCCCAGCACTCCGCGCAGCGCCCGCAGCCGCGGGCACCTTCACCTCTGCAACTCCGGCATCGTTCCTGCCCCGCTTCACGTGGCAACTCACACACCGCTTCCCCGGGAACCCGCGGCGGCTCCGCGGAGTCGGAGCGCAGTCTCCTCCCGCCCCTTGCCCAGCCCGAGCCGCTGGAGCCGGGCCCGGCGGGGAGCCCGGCCCGTTCTCTCCCTGCGCTGCAGCAGCAGCCGGGGCGGCCGCTCCGCACCGAGTCAGCGGGAGGGACGGGCAGGATGGAGCGCGGCCGCCCCGCACCGCCCGGCCCCCCAGCCCAAGCGCCCGCCCCGGTGGAGGCGGCGGCTGCTCCCGGCGGAGCCGACCCG
>VWYH01010164.1:191198-213759 GCA_013399365.1 Pampusana beccarii
CAGCCCGGCGGCGGGCGCGCCGCTCGCCCCGCTCTTCCCCGCGGGTCTCCGGTGCAGCCGCCTGCCCGGCCCCGGCTGGCCCAGCGGCGCCCTCGCGTTCCCGTCCGAACCGCGGTGGCTTTGCCGCCGCGCAGGGACCCAGCGGGCTGGGAGGGGCAAGCAGGGATTCTCATTTCCCACTCCCAGATGCGGACCGCAAGCCCCCTCGGGAGGCTTTCCCTCAGCAAGGACTGACTTTCCTGGGAGAGGCACCAGGACTTGTCCAGCCTGCCCTGGCATGGTCCTCTGTAGAGGGCTTCGTCTTCTTAACGCTTTGTCCCTGGAGACAACCCAGTGGCACTGACAGCTGTCTCCAGTGCCCCAGGAACAACCAACCCTCATGCAGGGGGTTGCCCCTTTTGAGAGAGAGAATTCGTTTTGCTGCCTCTAAGCTGCCCCTCAGCACTGTTTTCAGAGGGAGATAAATAGTCCTGGATACCCCTGCAGGACAAACCGATCCATATCAGTAGGTGACCGATGCTCTGTATGGCCTTACAGAAGATCTTGACTTCCCACACGGGCAAACTGTCTCACTTGTGCACCATGAGCTTGCTGCTGGAGGTTGCTGCTCCCTCCTGTCCCCGGGCCATTCCTCTGTCAGTGTGGCTGGTGGAGAGACCCTGTGTGCAAGCTGATGCTGGGAAAGACAGGTAGAATTAAATGGGTGACTGAGAAGGAAGCAAGGTCTCTCACCAGTCAGCACGATCAGTGGTGCATTTGTGCAGTATCCCTGCCTGACACTGTCAGCACTGCCCTTCTTGCAGAATCTGCCTTCATACCAGCCAGGGGATTCCTGCAGCTTCTGAAAATAACCATTTCCTCTGTGCTGCCTCAGGAGCAATCAGCAACCGACTGTCTACCATGGGGTCACCACCAGGAGAAACCAGCCACTCTTCTCTGGCAGAATCCTCTGTCCGTGAGGGAGAAACTCCCAGCCTGGCCTTGCCCGTAAGGCAGGGTGAGGTTCCCCATGTTTCCAGCTGTTGGTTGCTCCTCCACAGTGCTGCAGTGATGTTGTCTGTACCCGTGCACTCTCCTGGCCCAGCCCTTCTCACCTGCGCTGCCTCCATTGCCATGTTCCGCCTCAGCCGTTGCTTTCCCGGGCTCTGTCTCCCTTGACTTCAGCTCTATTTTAGCACAATTCACCATGATCTTCTTCCTGCCCTTTGTTCTTGCCTTATTTTGACCCTGCTGGACCAAGATCCTTGTCACTGCCTCTGATGGAGTTGTCTGCTCTTGTGCTGACCAGCATTGCCTAGACTGGCACTGTGGTGCTCGTATTTCCTTCTCTTGCCTGTCCATTATTTGAGCAGTTGCTTCTAACTGCATGCCCATGTGTGAGCTCACACCTGTGAAAGCTGTGAGTGCTGCTGTCACATCTGTTCTGTTGTAATGCTGCTTTTCTTCATCGGCTGCAGTGGAGAGCTGTCAGAAGCAGCAGTGCTTTGTATACACAGGTGCAGCTGCTCGGCTCCTCCCAAGGAGCAGCTCCCTTTTCCTTCTTGCCCTGGCTCGTCTTCTCTGGGACCAATCACGAATATGAAGACACTGAAGCTGCCTGACTATACCCTAAATCTGTGGGATCGTTAGTTCTCCCAGTCTGCAACATTCTCACCACCTTACCAGGGCAGCTGACAACACCTGCTGAAACACTAGAGTATTCTGATATCCTTTAGGGATTTGATCTTTTAAGAATGAAAGCCTGCTGACTTGATTAAAGTTTCTGAACTGGCCTGCTTTCCCAAGGGCTGCCAGAGATGTGTGATGGCAGAAGTATAATTGAGAATGTCTATGTAAGAAAATACCCTTGCTTCTTGGTTAGGCCAGGCAAACTCCAGGGATCGCTTCCAAGCTGACCACCCTCTAGTTCTCATCAGAGGTGCCTCAACATGTTGACGAGTTATAGGCAAGTGTTGTACTTCATGTTCTCGTCTTTTCCCCGAGCACAGGCTGGCTCCAGTCTGTGGGTGGAACAGTCTGTTGGGATGGGGTGGTGCCTGGGCAGCACCGGCTGGGCATCATGGACACGCGGCTGTGTGGAGCTGTCTGGAGAGAGGTCCCCAAGCACTGTGTCAGTTGCATCTTGCCTTGTCCCTCTTTTTTTTTTTTTCCTTTTCATTTGTGCTGCTTATGAAGTGTTATGTGGGTTGGTGCTGTTCTAGGAAATTTTATTTATATTGTATATTGCTTCCCTCACACTCAGTACATACTTTCTCTTTTCAGAGCTGGATCCAAATGCGTCTTTGGCCTGCTGTCCTAGAGCTGTTCCTGCTTCACGTCAACAAGAATATCTGCTGCTAATTCAATCATGACATAATATCTGGTCTCCTGCCCCATGCTGTTGGATAAGTTTCCTGCTTCCTCTTGGTCCACACGCATATGACTCCGGGCGTTCACCAGCTCCCAGTCCGGTACAGGTAGGTTTTAGCCCTTTGAAATGTGACCTGTTGTAGGTGGGAAGAATGTGTCTGTGGCTTGTACTGGGACTGGAAAATGTTGCCTTTGGACATATGATAAGTGTTATTTTGTGAAATAAGTCCTGAACTGCCTGCTTGCTGATACTGACCTGAGCTGGTCCTTCTACTCGCCAGCTGCTTCTGTGACCGTCTGTGCTGGCGCTGACCAGGCAGGCGAGGAGCGTTAGAGAATGCGGCTGCTAAGAGCAGGCCTAAGAGAGGACAGGACGACGGGCAGAAGTAGTAGCAGGTATTCGTTGTGATAATTCATTACTCCATTAGCTACAAGTAAATGTGATCAGTTCTTGTCAGACAGTTATTGATTTTCAGGGTTACAAGCTTCTCGCACCAGGTTTAAATTAGCGTGGTTAGCTCTTCCCAGCTGGTAGACTTCTCCAGTAGTTGCTGTTGTTGAATTTGCAGTGATCATCTCCGTGATAAGGTACTTGAACCTGCCACTCAGGTCTTTCTTTTCTGCCACTAGTTCCATTCTTCTTGTTGCTTCCACTGGTAATATCCACCCGTATCCATCTTTTCTCCCAGTCAGTACACAGTATGTCTCTAAGGGACTTTGCTTTTCCCACAAGTGGATTGGTGCCTTTTCACCTTTTATAGCCTGCATGGATCATTTAACTAGTACTGTAAATTGTCTGGTAGAAAAATGCATTCTATTTTGCATTGGAAATAAATAGGCTAGGCTATAACTTTTCTTAATTTTGGGACACATTAGGCTTGTTACTGTCATTCGATTTGGCCCTTTCACAACCGCAGTGCTTGGGCTGCTGCAGTGCAGTCACGGACCTGGGCCGGTTTCTGCTGCCTCTGGCTGAGCTGGGAGGGTCTGTCACACAGAGATACCCGCACTGCTCTACCAGTTGTCGCTTACATGAATTTAAGAACCGTGTTGTGCCGAGTGAGACCAGAGTATCCTGTTTCTGACTATGCTGTTTCCCTGAAAGTAAGACAGGGTCTTGTATTAATTTTTACTCCAAAAGATATTTACTTTTTTACATGTATAGCTGCCTGTATGCTATTTAAATTGACTTTTTTTGTTGAACTGTAACTAGGGATTGTTTTTGGAGTAGGGCTTATATTTCAAGCCTCTTCAAAAATCATGAAAAATCATGATAGGGCTTATTTTCAGGGTAGGTCTTATTTTTGGGGAAACAGGGCAGTAATGGATATGTGGACAAAGAACAGGAAAATGAGGCACATGCTGAATTTTAATTTTTTTTTTTTTCTTCCGCATACCTTTTAAGTTTTGCAGTCATCTAATTATGGAGTCAGCAGTTTGGAGTAAACAATGTTAGAAAATGCCCCAAATTCTTAGGTCTGCTGTTCCAATGTTCTCTTCACTGCAAGGAGTTTTTTCGGTTTTCTGTGACTGACTTTTCTGTGATTACATTTTCTGCCACTATTCTGTCTTTTTGTGCTCAGTTGAGTGTTCTCTGGGATCCTGAGTGCTGGGAGGACTGTCGGACCGTTCACTTGGGCGCCTTCCCGCGGGCTGCGGGTACCTGTATGCAGTTTGCAGCTGCTGCTGAGGCAGGGTATGTCTTTTAGACAGTTTGTAGTTCTCCTCGCTCAGGTTCCAGGCGGTACAAGGCTGAGGGATGGGTGGGAGCTGTTTGGCAGAGGGAGAGACCAGACAAAAGAGGGGTGGCTGCAGATGCTTGGTAAAAGAAGCTGGAAGCAAAGACAATGAGAAAAATAACCTCCTAAGAGGAGACGCATTTGTTATTTTTTTAATTTGCATTTATGGATGGTGTTGGGTTCAAGACGACCACTGAACACCAGGCAGCAAATGTGGCAAAAGGCTCTTTCTAGTTGACGTCTGGGAAGGTTTCTTTCCTTTTCAGTTCTGATGCCCTACTCCGTTTCTTTCTGTTCCTGTTACTGTCACATGCCATGTTCTCTGTGCTGACTAATGTGTCAAGAACCCATTGATGTTACATTAAGGCAGAAGGTACCTGGTAATGTATATTCCTGCAGAAAGTCCACAGCCCTCGTTGGAATCAGAAGAGCTTATGTATTAAACCCCTTAACTTCTTGATGGCAGGTGGGGTGTTCACTTTAACCTCCAGTGCTCCCAGTCACCCGGAGCTCTCTCTTGTTTCAGCGCGGTGTTGCCACAGGGGTTCCAAACAGAGCGCTTGGGCCAGCACAGGGGGCTTGCTGGTCTCCCCTTAAATCCGATAGAACTCCAGGAACCTCGCTTTTCTGGAAAGGGGCAGCTGGAGGAATGCAATTATTCTTAATTTAAAATGTCAATGATTAAGAGTTCTGGCATTATACCATGGGAGTTATCTAGGTTTTTCATTTATACGGAAGTGTCCGAAGTGCATAGAAGCAAGCAAATAAGTACAACCTACATGGGTTTTATTCCAGCTCACAGAGTTATTGCTGTGCTCTCTGTAATGCTTTCACAATGTAGGCAGTGGCCAGCCGGTCCTGTTCAGGAAATGTTGCTCGGAGGTCATCCAGTGAGGTGTGTCTGATTCTTGTGAATTGGCAGCCTGAGATGCCCTTGTCAAATGGTTCTGATATTCACTGAGTGAACATGAAGGTCACAGTGATGTGGTCGTTCTTGTACCCGGATATACTGACAGCACTGGCACCTTAATGCTGGACAAGGGTCCCAGGAGTTTATGAGAGCTGTTTTGATCTTCCTTCCATTTCTTTAAAATCTCTCTATTCATTAGTTCCAGTGTTTGAGTGACAAACTTCCGTCTTTTCCTTTATAGTCTTTAGTAGTCCAATAGCCTTTACTGTTCTGTGTTCTCATCATAATGGTGATGTGTGTTTGTCTGTAGTTGTCCCATGCCAGCGACAGGAGCGTTTCTCTTTGTGTATGACTGTCACTGTGGCGCAGAGGAGGCCCCAGCTGCTGAACAATCTGCCTGCTCCAAGAATGTCGGCTTCGGAGTCTGATCAACATTGTATCTTTTACTTTTTACCCTGAAATTCGGCACATTTTCTGCCCATGAATGAATTTTTTGAATAATTTGTTTAAAGACAATTCGGCTCCTTTCAAGATCCTAAACTGCAGAGAAGAAAATACAATTTGCCAATCCTATATTTTCAAATTTATAGCCACAGCTATTGCCCTGAAGTGGGAAGTTGTATAAACTTTTGCTAAGCATGTGGCCTTTGCTTTGGAAATGTACTTGTGATGATGTGAAAGAAATTGGTCTTAGTTTGGTGAAATTGCAAGGCCTAACAAGGCGTAACGTTCATAATTTATAAATTCATTATTTTTACATACTAAAACCAGTCATTTTTCTCTGGCAAAATCTGTATGATTCATGGCAGCTGCAGAAATTTACAGTTAAAAGGTGATCTCTAGAGGGAGAGCAAGAACTGTATTTGCAGCTGTTAGGTCAGCGAGGAATGATTTTTAGATGTTACTTGTAGATAATTTTTTGAAGCTTTCCATTTCCATGGTAGAGAGGGACATACTGCAAGGTTACTGAGGTGTTTTATTCTCGTTTTTCCTTCTTTGAGATCCTAGGGATAACAACATAGTGACTGAGCTGGCGTGCTGGTCGGACTCTATGTGAACAGTGGCCAATACGAGTGGTTGCAGCAGAAAGTGTGTGGTTCACAGAATGAGAGAGTGATTTGGGTTGGAAGGGACCTTTAAAGATCATCTAGTCCTGTTCCAGGGCCTCAGCACCCTCATGGTAAGAAAATGTCTTCCTTACGTCCAACCTAAAGCTGCTCTCTTTCAGTTTAAGAGCATTGCCCCGACCTGTTGCTGCAGGCCTCGGTAAAAGATCTCTCTCCATCTTTCTTCTCGGCCCCTTTTCAGTCCGGAAAGGCCACACTAAGGTCTCCCTGGAGCTTCTCTTCTCCGGCTGAACACCCCAGCTCCCTCAGCCTGTCCCACAGCAGAGCTGGGCCAGCCTCAGATCACTCCTGGGGCTCCTCTGGCCCGCTCTGACAGCTGCAGGTCTCTGTGCCGCAGCGCTGGGTCCAGGTGAGTCTCAGGAGAGCAGAGCAGAGACCTGGTCCCGCTGCTTTCGGTGCTGCTCGGGGTGCTGTTGGATTTCTGGGCTGCAGCACACGTGGCGGCTCATGTCCGACCTTTCATCCACCAATATCCCCCAGTCCTCCTGCTGGGGCTGCTCTCAACCCCTGCATCCCCCGCCTGGACTGGTACCGGGGTTGCCCTGACCTGGGTGCAGGACCCGTTGAACCTCGTGAGGTCCACATGGCCCCACTGCTCCAGCCCGCCAGGGTCCCTCGGGGTGGATCCCTTCTCTGCAGCCCGCCAGCTGCACCCTCAGCCTGATGTCACCTGCAAACGTGCCGAGGGTGCACTCGACCCCACCGTCTGTGTCGTTAATTAAGCTGTTAAACAGTACCAGTCCCAGTATGGACCTCTGAGGGACGCCGCTTGATACTGATCTCCAAATGCACATTGAGCTGGCAGCTATGTAAAGACGTTTTTCTTAGAACACAAGAACTGTCGATCCCCACGTTCAAGAAATCAGGTGAGGGAAGTGGGAAACCAGCATAGCTGAGCCAGAACCTGCTGTTGAAACCAAAACACAAGAGGGAAATGCCCAGGCAGTGGAAGCAGGAACACGCATGCTGGGAACAGTACAGAAATACTGCCCAGGAGTGTGGAGATGGGATCAGGAAAGCCAAGGCACAACTGGAGCTAAATTTGGCAAGGGATATGAAGGATAATAAAAAAGGCTTCTACAGGTATTCTAGTCGGACGAGGAAGACAAAAGAAAATGTACCCTGCAATAAATGAGACAGGGAATCTGGTGACAACTGACATGGAGAGGGCTGAAATACTCAGCAACATTTTCCCCACCACCCCAGTTTTCAGTGGCAATTGTTCTTCCCAAATCTCTGGAGTCCCTGAATCTCAAGGCAGGGACTTGAGGAGTGTAATCCCACCCATCGAAGGAGAAGATCAGGTTCTAGAGCATCTGAGGAACCGGAACATACACATGGCCATGGGTCCTGAGGGAACTGGCTGATGGTGAATCCTGTGCCTCCCCAGTAATCTGCATTCGTCCAAGAACATCCTGTGACCATAGAGGCCAAAACCCTGGCATCAACGGCAGCTTTGGAGCCAGATGTTGATCTGCATGGTCATGGTTGTTTACAGATGAAGGGATCTTGTGGCTAAAAGAGACTTTTGGATCAGCTGATGCCTGTATGTTACTGAGCACTAATGGACTTCCCTTTGTCCTTGCTGTGAGCCTTATGCCTTCCAGAAAGACAAGCCGCGGTTTGGTTGGCCAGTGTAAATTACAGGTGGAATGTGCTGCCTGTAGAGCCTCTGTCATTGGAGGCTTCAGAACTTAAACAAGCATCTGTTAGGAAGGGTTTTGGCGGGTCAGTGCTGACTTGGGACGAGGAAGGATTTGGAGATGTTCTAATCGCCATGCTGGCCCCACTTCTTTGATTCTGGAAATACCTTGTTTGTGATGGCTGGACTGTCCTGAGGGCGAGGGGTGACAGTTATAACACCAGGAGATTGTCATCGTAACTGTCTGCTAGGAGTGTGATCCTCCCTTGCTCCTAAGGGAAAAGCACGGTGTGGTGATGGTTTATCTCATGTCAGCTTTTGTCCACTTGTTCTGTCTTTTTTTCTGTTTAATTTAAAAGCTGTTTATCACGTGGGACTTTGTACTTACATTGAGTGTACTTAAACATCATCATCATGTTCATCTCTAAACTTTAGTTCATTAAACATGTTGCATTATTTAAATCTTTCATGGACATATTTCAGACTTCTGGATTTTACTTGGCACTACTTTATCCGTGTTCCAACATGGACTTCTCTGGCAAATGAAGTATACAGAGAAAATTGTCTGCTGTCCTTGCTTCCTCCTTTTCACAAATCCATGGGTTCCTTTAGCTCTTTGCCACAGTGTGGCACAGGTGATTAATTCAGTTTGGGTTGTTTTCCCACTGTGGTTCCTACTTTCTTTTCAGATTTTCCACTTTTCAAGACATAATCTTCTTTAGATGCTTTAGGGGATGTTTTCCATTCTTTGTTCTTAGATCGTCCTGTGCCTTTAAACACACGATTTGAATGGATCCATCTTAATAAGGTGGCTTGATCCAACGGTTCTGTCCTGCACTCTGCTTCGTTAGAGCTGAGTTTATATTATGCTGAATGACACTGGAGAGTCTTGTCTGACTGGTTACTAACCCTCCCTGTAAAGGTACCTTCACTTTTAACTGCATTTACTGTTTAAATTGTGCCAGCGATTTTGGGACATTATTGATATTTCATAGTGCTTATTTGTAATCAGAAATAAATAATCTAATAATACTCAGTCATCTCTCTAGAATGGTCTTTCAAATCCCTCATGATTAACGCTGGCAATAAGCTGCCCCTCACAGGAGGATCCCGTTAGTTCCCAGTAGAGCCTGGGTTTTGTTCTATGGACTTGGTTCCTTACGGAGTTTCTAATTGTTCTCCTAATACTTAACATTACAGCTCTGGATGTTCTTGTATGAGTTTAAATGTCTAGCCCAAGGGTATCTGTGTATGGTTTGTACCTAATTCTGGTGCTATTTTTGTGCTTGATAGTCCAAATCTGTCTTTGGAGGAAAGTAAACCGGTGGTTCTGCCCAGAACGCCATCGCCAGCCTTCCCTGGGACCCAGGGATGGGCACAGACCAGCTGCGGCTCTTACGTTCCTATTCTGTTATCAGTTATGCCCCTATTTTATCAGGATTAGAATTCTTTGATGGGTCATGTGAAGAAGAATGGGCCTGTCAGAGTACTGTACTTAAGTGTTTTGAAAATGCTCTCAGCAGGGTTTCTGAAGAGTGTAAAAGCTAATAAGGGAAGTGTATAGTCCATAAGGATGATTCCTCCTAAGCAGTAAGGAAAAGTAGGAAACTGCAGCACCCCGGAATGGTTGAGATTGGAAGGGCCCTCTGGGGCCCATCATGTTCAGCTCCCCTGGCCGAGCAGAGCTGGTTGCCCAGGGCCATGTCCTGAGAGCCCTTGGGTATCCCCAGGCTGGGACACTCCACAGCCTGCCTGGGCCGCCTGTCCCAGTGCTCAGTCACCCTGATGGGAAAACGGTGTTCGCTGGTGTTCCAGGGAGCGCCCGGGTGTCAGTTTGTGCCCACTGCCTCTGGGCCTGTCCCTGGGCACCACCTGGCACCGTCTGCTTTCAGTCTCCCTTCTGGTGTTTCTATAAATCAATGAGGTCCTCTCTGAGCCTTGTCTCCTTGGGCTAAACAGTCCCAGTTCCCTCAGCCTTTCCTGAGGTGTTGCTGGGCACCGCTGAACGGGGTCTGCTCCATCCTCTGACACCCACCCTGAGATATTGATCAGCATAAATAAGGTCCCTGCTTGTCTTCTCCAGGCTGAACAGACCCATTCCTCTCACTCTTTCCTCATCAGAAAGATGCTCCAGACCCCTAATTATCTTTGTAGCCCTCTGCTGGACTCCTCCAGGAATAATGTGATGTTATTCAGTGTAGTAGAACCTAAACCTGTCTGTTAAGATTGGGGAAGGGTGCTTCAAAACTGCATGATAATATGGCAGAATAAATTTAGGGTTCATGAATTAATATGTAAAATGTGTAGAGCAATAATCCTACCAATGTAGCCACATTGTTATCAAAATTATCTCTTTTGGCTCAGGAGAGAAATCTTAGCATCTTTATAGATAGTTCTTTGTAAACATGAGCTTAACAGTAGCAATTACAATGGAAAAGTCAATGTGAGATATTGCAGGAAAAGAATTGACAGAACTGAAGTTATTGTTACAGTGTGTCCTGCAGAGTTAATGTAGTTCTGTATCGCTTAAGATGCAGTGACTGGCCGAACTAGAAGAATTCTAGAAAAAGTGATAAGGGTTGTGAGAGGTGGAGGGATTTCTACCAGAGGAGGTACGTGAGAATTCTTTAGAAAAACGACGGATGAAGGTAACCGTGCTAGAGATCATCACTCACCACGGGGGAAAGGCAAGTAGCTATTTACAGAACATGGGGACTTACGATTTACAGAACATACGGACCTGTGATGAAATGGTCAGGCAATAGGCTTAGAACAAACCCAAGGGGCTGGCGTTGTGTTTGTGTGTGTGTGTGGTTGGTTGGTTGGGTTTTAAGCTGGTGCCAGACTAGACTGTAGCATTTTTCACTCAAAGGTGTGCCGGGTGTCTGCAGCACGGGTGGGTCCAGGCTCAGGTTTTGAGCCCATTGCTGGCTGTGGGACACGGGCGCAGGCTGCGAGGGAGCTGGGGGTGCTGGAAGCAGGACGATCATAGCAGGGGAATGTGCATGTCTTGTTTTTCACAGTAACGCTGTTGTGGCTATGATGCTCCACCCATATAGTAAAAAAAGTTTTAATATGTAGGAGCGTGTTTACTAGAAAACCTGATACAGTTGTAAAAAGAAAAAAAAAGACAAAACCAAACGAAAAACATCAATACCAAACCCCAAACAAAACAAAACAAGATTATTTTTTTTTTTCTTATGGTCCTTCTTTGAGCATCTGGTACTAACTGCTGGCTAAGTGGACCTTTGGTCTGAGATCCGATGGTGTCAGAAATGTGAATTTTTCCAGAATCTTTGTTAGAGGTCTGAGGAAAGTAAGTGATAATGGCTTCTTTTATGCCAGATGTCAGTCATTGTTGTTAAGCAACTTTAAAGGAAAAAAACATACAGAGGTTAAATAGCTTAGCTGAAACTCCATTCCCCATCTTTGACTTTGTTTTTCGTGTGTTAGCCTTCTGAACTCTATAGGCTTCCCATACCTAGATGTCTTTTGTACTGCCTTAAAATGGAATACAAAAATACTTTGTTTCTATTTATAGCGTGTACTTTGGATGGGAATAAAAGCAAAGACAGGAGAAATTTTTGGAAAGCAATTTTCACCAAAAGGAAGTAGAACTTCCCAAGCCCAATTTTGTTTTCCTTAGTGACGCAGTGGGTGTTCTGCATGGGCTGGGTAGACGTGGTCCCTGTAAGCAGGTGGTGAGCTCAGGGTTTGCTTTGGGTTTTGTGAAAGGATGAAGGTACCTCGGAGAGAAGCAGAGCCCAGGTGTCTCAGGTGGTCCCATCCAGCAGGGCCGTGTGGTATGGGATGGATTTACAGAACTGAGAGAAAAGTTCAACAGCAGAGTTATGCCACTGTGTGGTGGGTAGTGGTCATAGCCGAGTCCCCCAACTTTAATTTGAAAAACAAATCTAACGAGTACCAAACAGAAGCACTATTTAGAAAATTAAAATTAAACCCTCTGAAATCTATTGCTCAATCCAGGTGTAAAGAGTGGGAGATTCTCAAATATTTGAGGAAGGATCTGTCTCACTTGATGCTACTCTGACTGATTACTGGCTGTTCAGATGGCACGGCCGTGGATGGCTCTTCATGTCTTGTCTTTGCTCTGCTTTCCCTGCTCTGTGGAGGCCGGTCTGCACATCACGTTTGGACTCTCCGGCGCTGTTTGCGCTGCTCGGTGTTGTTCCTGTGCGCCGCTGCTTCTTGGCACAGCTGGGAGTTAAATACTTGTTTGCATCAGTATTGTAAAGACATGGAGTGCGTGCTGAAGCGCTCGCTGAAGGAAGCCAGAAGGCAGCGGAGCGGTGCTGGGCTGGGAAGCGGTGCCCTGGAAGTGAGGAACAGAACAGGTGATGGAGGGAGGGGTAGGGACTCTGGTGAGTGACCAGAGCTCTGGAGCTGCGCTTGGTTAGAGACGGCGTAAGGGCTGTTTTGATATGAAATGCAAATTAGGAAACAAAAACCAGCCAGCTGTGCAGAGAATGAAAAAGTGGTGGGGAAAAGAGCTGTGAATACAGAGAGCTTTCCTTATCCAGGACAACTTGCGCTCTTTTGCCTGCCACCTACTATTGCTCCTGTTGGGGCAAAAAAAAGCAGGAAGAGGAAATGGCGGGAAGTAGTTTCAGTTTGTTTGGGGAGAACTTTTTGGCTTCAGAAATGGAGCTGTATGTGATGGCTGGGTGGGAAGAACCTGACATGACCTGAGAACTTGGCTTTTGGACATCCGTGCTTTTTTTATTGTCATGGTGCCGTAACTTGCAAGTGTGGAGAGAAATAGTGTTATGCAAATTAGGACACACATTAATATTATACATTGTCTTTACAAACGACATTTAGTCGCTCAGTAAAAGTATTACTAGTTATGGTGGGTAATAATCTTACAGTTACGGTTATATTAGAAGTACTTGCCTATTTTTTCTGTAAGTGCTTCAGGTCACTTCTTACAAACTTTCAGTCTCGTTCCTTTGAACATCTGTAGGTTATTGCTGAGTTTTCCCAGCTCTGCAGGTATGAACAGAACGGAGGGCGGTTCTGCAGAGCGGGCAGCAGCTGCTGCGCTGAGCTGGCTGGGCCGGGGCAGCCGGCGTGTGGAGGGGCCGGGCCTTCCATCTCTCACCGCGTTCTGCTGGGCCACGCGTCCGCAGCGGCTCCTGCTCTGAGTGCTGAGCCTGTGTGGGCAACGCTCGTGTGGATGTAGGATAGAATCATAGAACCGTGCTTGGAAAAGACCCTTAAGTTCGAGTCCAACCCTTAGCCCCGCATGCCGAGCGCACCTCTAGCCCGTGTCCCTAGGAACCTGACCCGTGTCTGTCAGAGCCCGTGGGGATGGTGGTTCCGCCGTGGCCCGAGCGGCTGTTGCTGCCACAGGTGTGATTTGGGGAGCAGCTCCCGCAGCGCTCACACGGGACACAGCGGAGGCCGCAGGAGGGTCTGACCCTGCGTCCCCTCACCTCGTCACCTGGCGTCGGTGCCATCTCGTACAGCTTGTCTCTTACCTCCTCTGGACTTCTTCCTTGTCCCAGTAACTTCCTTGCACCTTCTTTGTGGGCCTCCTACGTCACTTTCTGGTTAATGCTTTCTGTACATCTTTAGATCCTTCTTCAAGCTCTTTTCCTTATCTAGTCTTACTGTGCTTTTCTCCCCATCTTCATGTTTTGTAGGATTTTTCTAAAGTTTCTGTTGCTATTTCCCTCCCTCCTGTTAGATCCCTTACACCGTTTTGGCTCTGTCTGGCTGTTTCGGGGTTCCAGGATGACCTTGGTGCCTCAGGATCCATCAGCTGCTGGTACCAGATTGTCCTGGCTCGTGCACCCGCCTCAGCTCTTGCTTTGCGTGGGCAGTCCACATGCATTGTTTCTTTCATGTTTCTGAAGACCTTCTTAGGTTTCTTGCTTCCTGAGGGTGTACATCCCATGCAACAAGTGCTCTGCCTACTCTTTCAGGCTCTCTGAATGCACATTTATTTATAGATAGTTTTTTGTTCTGAGTTCACCGTATGACTTGAATAAGATTATAAATGGCTTGTCCTGTCTCCTTGTGACTTATGCAATCTTAATTGGTATTCATTTTTATTTTGTACTTTCTCTTGAATCACTGACAAATATATTACATGAGGTTAAGCAGACAACAGGTTCCTATCTGATGATGATTCTTCATTTAGCTGTTATTCTTTAGGATTTGATCTCTTTCGATATAGATGAAGTGTGTGCTGTATTGATTTTTGTGGAGGGTTGAGTATTTTATTCAAAATGTCGCAGGATACAGCAGATACCTCAACAGTGTGACATGGGTTTCTCTGAACCTGAGCAGCATTTAGGCTGTTGAAATCCTGAGACTGTCCCCTGGACTTTCTTGATCTCCTTTTCTCCAAAACCCAGTCTTCCTGAGGACCAGCAACATGTAGCAATCTTGCCTTTATTCTTTTTCTGATTGCACCACATTAATCTGGACTGGTTTATTTCAAATGCCTACAAACACAGCTATTTACAAGTGAATTTTATTGTGAATTTTCTTCACCTTTCTTGCTTCTCGTTTTAAAAAAATGGAATGTGTCGATAAAGCTGATTTAAGTTCTCACTCTGTCCTGGCTGCTTATCCCTGCTTCTTGTGGTGGTTTGATTCTCCCCTGCACTGTTTTGCTGTAGCGACTTGTGGGACCTGTAAATGAAGTTAACATGGGTTCTTAACCTGAACAGTGTTCTTCTGTCACGGGATTTCTTTGTTACTTCTAACTTGTGAAGAAATTATTGAGACATGAGGCCAGCCAGGACTGGTGCCCAGCTAGAGACAATTAGGCAGTGTTCTTCAGCTGATTCTCTGCACATAATCATTATTCCTGGAATTTGCTTGGCAGTTTGTTAATTACAGCACCTAATTGAAGAGCAGCAGTTTATAAACACCAGTGACTTTGCAACTGTACATCTCAGTACTTGTGAAGATAGTTACGCTATTCAAAGTGCTTTTGCTATACCGTTCCGTGATTTCTTAGTGTAAATTCTGGCACCCTGCATTCATTACAAGTGCATAAAGAAGATGTTTATTTGGTTGACTGTAGATGTCTAGAACTGAACTAGTTGTTATAGTTCCTTTTGCAGTGAGCAGAGGGTTTGACTCACCACTGTAATACAAACACCTAGTTAGATCGTACTGTAATCACCTGCACTGTCCCTAACGGTGCCTGTTTCTCTCCATTGGCTGTCCAGGGTGCTCAGCTCAGGAATATTTCACACCTGCCCTGGGCTGAGGTGACGTCTGCCGCTGTCCGCTGTCACCAGGTGTCTGTCCGCTGTCACCAGGTGTCCGCTGTCACCAGGTGTCTGTCCGCTGTCACCAGGTGTCTGCTGTCACCAGGTGTCTGTCTGCTGTCACCAGGTGTCTGTCCGCTGTCACCAGGTGTCTGCTGTCACCAGGTGTCTGTCTGCTGTCACCAGGTGTCCGCTGTCACCAGGTGTCTGCTGTCACCAGCTGCCAGGTTAGAGCCTCAGGTCTAACCTCAGTTAAACAAACGTACTCACAGGGTCAATGCTTTATGGAAGGCTGTATGAACAAATGGACAGTTTTCTATTAATAGCCTTATGAAAATATGAAAATATACCAGCTTAGTTTGACAGGGTATGTTTTCCATAGAACCATTTTGATTAGTGTTAATTACAAAACGTTATTTAGCAGTACTAGTATTTCCTGAGCACTATGGCAGCAATACTGTTAGACTGCCGGACTTACTGGTGTATTACCAGTCCTGTCATCCAGTTCACTGTTCTTCATTATCTGATACAGCATTAACTTTCTCCCTTTCTTCTTTAGTGTTTCAAGGTTTCTTAAGTCAACAATAACAGTCTAAGGAATGCACAAGTTATTTCTTCTAAAGCTGTTGAATGGCAGTATTCAGCTAATAATTGTAAATCGTCTAACTTTAGCACTCTTGTGTAGAATGGTTGTAGTAATAAGCATTTTGTTGTTTATCACCAATATAAACTATGAGCATCTCCTCTGACCTCTTTGTCAATACTTAACAGAATGTTTATTGTCAACAATTTGTAAATTCTCTTGATAGTGCATCAAACATATATTATTTATAGGAGGACATTTTTGTTACTGAAATATTACTTTAAAATATTTTCGTTTTGTTTTTGACTTTGTATCATCATGGATTTTTGAATCAATTGATATAACATTCAATTACAGAACTTAATGTAGAGACTACAATGTAAAAATTGTCAGCATCACTTGTACTGTTTATTGCCTCTTTTTTATTACATTGTTTCTCTCCCATCTAAAGGAGAGTCCTTTTAATTACATTGTTATTGTTTCAGATTATGGGTTTTTGAGTTTCCAATAAAGTGCTCTTAAATGAAGAGCTCCCCCATATCGCTCTGATTTGCTTAAACAAAAGTAACTGAAATTCAGAGTTTTTTAATACTTACTATTCAGTATTTTCTGTCTGGAGCAATTTGCTCTTTAAGAAAGTGCTGTGCATGCGTATTTTCATGATGATTGTTGGTATTTTCAAGACGTGCACGCCAGGCCTGCTGGGTCCCGTCGGGGCGGTGCACACACCAGTGCTGCAGTCAGACCCGTCCCGCCCGCGGCCGAGGAGCCGCTCGTTCCCGCCGGTCAGGCCGTTTCTGCCGGCACACAGAGGTGTTTCTGGGCAGATGCCCCTGGGTCAGTTCCATCCTGTTCCTGACACCGCGCAGCACAAGGCTTGGTCCTGCTGCTGAGTTCTTTTCTTCAGGGCTTTTCCCCACCGTCTCCTGACATTGGCTGCCCCACAAGTTCCTGCACCCTGAACTTCTTAGGCAGGACGGATGCGTAACCGGACTCGTGTGCACAGTGTGGCTCGCACCGCGCAGCCTTGGCGGGAGGACGCAGGGCTGTGGGTTCACTGTGGTAAGCACCGTTCCACTGGCCAGGAGAAGGCGTCTGTCCCTTCGCCTTTGCCTTTCCTCGGGGCACTGGAGGTGACTAATATTGTCTTCACTTGGAGAGCAGAGACTTCGGATGCCCAGCAATGGAGTGAGAGTGATTTTACGTTTCACGATTTTTGACTGCAGAAACATTATTCAGAGGCAATGCATGTCTGGCATTAGCTTTGGTCTTCCTAGTAAATTATTTGGGGTTTTTTTAGGTCCAAGTCAGATGAAGTAGAGATAGTTAAGCCCAACGTTTAGTTACAGTGTTATATGTAAGTACCACCGAGTGACACCAGCCTTCACAGATTTGCACTTTCTTGTAACTTTCAACTATTTTACTACCCACTTCTGTATTATTTGTCTTTCTGTATAAAACCAGTGGCGACGGTAAGATTTCTTAGATATCATAGACTTGGGTGCTTGTTCTGGGGCTCAAAGCTCTCTTTGGGGAAAACCTGCTCTTTGTGTACAGTCACCAGAGACCTCAAGAGACCTGCGATGTGGAGGTGGCCAGGATGTGTTTCTTGAGCGGTTCAGGCTCTTGTGACCGGCGACATCGCCCGGTCAGCAGTGAAGCTGGCACTGAGGTCACCGTCATCCCGGTCCTGGGAGGCAGGAGGAAACGGATGGACAGAGGCATCCCATGACAGAATTAGTGCAGTGGTGAGTAATGGGGAACGTTATATATCGGCCAATTCGGACTGTTCATATAGTTGATTTGTATGTTAGGTTTCTTTTAACGCACCCCTATTTTTGGTGGTGTAATACACAAGGATCATGTATTGAGAAACAAACATAGATTAATTTGTGTAGAAAGAGTAGTTGTCAATGGGCTTTGGGATTCTGGTAGTAAAGGAAAAAAAACAAGGTCCTAAAGTGGTGCCATTCTAGGGACATTACTGCATATTACTGTAATATAGGTTCCATTTAAAGTATCTGTACTTCAAGAAGGCTGATGGAATATGAAATGGTGTTCAGAAGAGACATATAAAAAGTTTAAAGATGTAGTTAACACTGTTGTATAGTGAGCAACTGCAGGGACTCTTGTTCACTCAGGAGAGGCTGACAGAGGGATTTTGCTTTAATTTTAAAGAATCTAAATGGGGAAGATAGTTCACAAGGCCATTTTATATGAAGACACAGATTTCTAGTCTGATATGCATAGCACAGGTGATTGTTGCCTCTTGCTCTGTGCTAATTTAGGAATTATTGCTGCTACTGCCATTAGTTCATGTGGCTACACAGACCCCAGGAGGTCTTGGTAGGGTGGAAAACAAATGGCTGGGAGCTCTGCGTATTGAAATTCAAACATGAAGTAAGGCTTAGTTTTACAGTGAGGATAATTAATCAGTGGAAGAGCAGAAGTCAAGACAGATCCTAGATAATTTGGATTCTTTAAATCAGGATTGCATGACTTTCCAGCATCTTTACAGCTTTTAAGTTAAATTGTGTGAGGAATCTGTTGAGTGACAGATTGTTGGTTGATGCTGTGGGAGTAGCTGTCCTGGATCACATCAGGGTATAAGACAAAGTTTCGATAGTGGCTGAGAGTAACTTTAAGGAAGAGTAGGAAAACAGGAGGAGTGTGATGGTACTTGGCCCTGAATGCTCCCCTAGAATCAGCCAGAGGTAAAGCAGGGAAACCGTGCGCTTGTGTACAAGAGAAGGTCCAGTTGTTGTCAGAGGCCCTCTAGCCGTAGGGTCTGTGTAAGCATTTCCTTCAGACATCTCTGGGAGTTTCTGAAGTATAAAAATGTAAATGTATGCTTGGAATAATTTATTTGACTTCAGGTTTCCCAGCCTGTGTTTCTTTGTGTGCAGGCACTTAAAGTGGGTCCCTGTATCCTTCCCAAGGGCACTTTTGCTCCCGTTGGTCTGCACTGTGAACTTCCCTCCCCAGTCTCCATTCACTTGTTCACAAACTGTTGTCACCCCCCAACATACAGGGCTGTTCTCCTTCCTCACCAAGCCTGTGGCCCAAGATGCTCCTGCACCACGTTGTCAAACGAATCCTGCCTTGTGCCAGCAGCTCTCATTCCTCAGAGGCAACCGTGGCCATGCAAGCCAAAGCTCTGTGTGTGACACCGTCACAGGTAGTTGTTCACCTGCAGGACAAATCTGCTCCTCCCTGAGCCTTCCCCAGCACCTGTCAGGTCAGGAAGATTACTGGGGTGCTGTGTCCTTCACCTTTGCCCTCAGCCCCTGTTTGCCTTGGGATGACTGGTCAAGGGATCAGGAGCACCAGCAGAGTTCTCCTGTGTCCTTAGAGTTGCAGGCAACGTTGAGGGAAGGAACACAAGACCCAGCAGACCAATACCCGGCTCCGAGCTTGGTGTTACTGGCAGAATTTTGGGTTTTTTGATCATGGGTTGGTCTACATGACACCAAGCACAAGTGTGATGGGAGAGGCTGAGGGAGCTGGGGAGTTCAGCTGGAGAACAGGAGCTGAGGGGAGACCTTCTGATCTCTGAAATGCCTGAAAGGAGCTTGGAGCCAGGGGGGTCGGGCTCTGCTCCCCAGGAATGAGCACCAGGACGAGAGGAAACAGCCTCAAGTTGTGCCAAGGGAGGTTTAGATTGGATATTGGGAACAATTCTTTTACTGAAAGTGTTGTCAGGCGTTGGAACAGGCTGCCCCGGGCGGTGGTGGAGTCACCATCCCTGGAGGGGTTCAACAGGTGTAGACATGGTGCTTAGGGACGTGATTTAGTGGTGGACTTGGCAGTGTTGGCTTAGCAGTTGGACTTGATGATTTTAAAGGTCTTTTCCAACCTAACTGGTTCTATGATTCTATTCCATGATTATTGCCTGGAGCTTGTTCTCCTTCACTATCAGGGCCCTGCACTAGTTCTGTAAATTCAGATATAAGGATGGAGAAAGGGCCTTTCTGCTGCCAGAAATGCCAAGCTCCCAGGCTCCCCCTTTATGTGAGGCGCCATCCATCGCTCCTTCGAGCAGTCTCTAGCTGTCCCTCCTTCCCCACATCACATATACCGCAGTAGTGGGCCCCTGTTGTGACACTCCCCGCACAAATTGTGAGTCTCAAACTACCAGTGTGTTTTTTTCAGAAAGGATGGGGAAAAGTTGTGTGAGGGAGGACGGAATGTGAACAGAGAAGTGGTGGCACCAGCAGTCCGGGGGCCTCTGCTCCTCCGCAGCAGTGTGAGGATGTTCGGCCTGCCGGGCCGGCCTGCGCGGCCGTGGAGCGGCTGCCGCCAGCACCGCGGAGCTTCGCACCGGCCAGCGGCCGCGGGGCAGCAGCGGGAGCAGCGCGGGAGCTGCGGGGCTGCCCAGGGACAGCGGGAGCTGTGGGGCTGCCCAGGGACAGCGGGAGCTGTGGGGCTGCAGGGCCGGCGCTGCCCGTGGCCGCACTCTGGCTGCTGCCGGAACTGCCGCCTCCTCCCTCGGTTTGACAAACATGGCTTCTCTTTAAAGAGAGTGGGAGAAGACAGAGGAGAGATGGACGTTGGCTTTGCCAAATAGGTTTTTTCTAAGTCCAGGTCAACACCACGGAAACCCACGGAGAAGAAGGAATTAGTTTTACTGCAAGTTAGGTCAGTGAGAGTCGAAGAGTCACAGAACAATAGTGGAAAAGACTTACAGGCATACAGAGGTGTTTAGGCTGACAATGTCATTTTAAATGTTGATATCAAACCCAGATATTAGGAATTAGCTGACATATTCGATAAAAATGCTTAAAACGTTTTCTGGAAAACAAGAGAATGACTGACATGTTTAAATGGAGTAGGGGGTGATTACGCCTGTGTAAAGCTCCTTATGATCTCAAAGATGCTGAAACGCTTTGGGCACAACGTTCACCAGCCTCAAAAAGCTGCTGTCTCCTCGGCAACGAGAAAGGCATGTGCTGTTCCCATGGAGATGGGCCGGCCGCTCACGGCGCAGGCTCCGGGCTCTGTGCGGCCTGCAGCAGCGCCCAGCACAGCCGGGTGTGTGGCCCTGCAGCTGCGGGCCGTGGGTGCTGTTCTGGCTCCCTGCGTAAAACAGGTTCATTGGGCACTGGTGTTCCCAGCTGGGGAGTTCCACCCTCAGGTACCCATTGCCAGCGCTGAGGACTTCTGTGCAGCTCTTCATAAGGAAAGCAGTGTTCTTGCTAGCCAGAGCGCCATCAGAGAGCTTCTGTTAATAATTCCTTCAAGGGAGTGGATGGGCATATCTGAAAAACAGGAGACAAAGTGTGTGCAGGGAGCCTGCATCTCAGCAATCCTGCCTGGTGTCTGCAAGGAGAAAAGGAGAACTGTGTAGAAGTACTGACAGGTCAACTTGCGCTAGATCCACCACGTGAGAAACTGCTAATATGGTAAACAAATCATATATAATAGGCACCACTTCTAAACTCATTGTGATGCTCTTCTAAGGGAGCAGACTTAAGCAGGGACCAGAAGCCAGATCCAAGAACGGTTTGGTCTTTTTTTTTTTTTCTTTTTAAATATGAGATGTGGGATGCAGAAGCACTAGTGGAACAGTGGTCATTTCAGGGTGATGGGCTGGGAAAATTATTTTAGAAGCAGCATTTTGTATGCATTTATATGTATTATATATAGGTATTACTAAACATTGTGTTTGTTTTTTCAAGTTTTTTGATCAATAGCCTGCTTTTCATTCCAGTAGCTTTTTCCTAGTCCTGCATTAAGGGATAGCAAAAAGAAATGCACGATTTACTTTCATTATTCTACTGTTTTGACCCCCAATACCTACCTTCTAAAGTAAAAGAACTCTAGCATTTACAGTTACTGCTCCCAACTCTCCAGCCCCTGATTCTTCTCCCCATCTCTGCACTCCATGATTTTCTGTGCTTGCACAGAGACAGAGCTAGCTCTGCACATCTGTTTCCAGCTGTTCTGTCATAGCCTTGTTTCTACTGTCAGTCTCCATTCCATGGGTCCTCATGTGAATCTGCTGCATGTTGATTTGGCATGTATTTGAGTTACTTGTAATGCTTAGGTTTTGGCTGGGTAGAATCATAAAATCACAGAATGGCTGAGGTTGAAAGAGACCTCTGGAGATCCTGTGGTCCAACCTCCCTCTCCAAATCTGGGCCAGCCAGAGCAACTTGCTGAGCACCAAGTTCAGTGAAGTTTTGAATATCTTCAGGGATGGAGTTAAGTTGCTCTTTGGGCAACCTGTTCTAAGTTAAAAAGCTGTTCAGAGTAAAAAAGTTTTCTTCTTGTGTGTAAAGGAACTTTTCTGTGTTTCCTGTGGTACTGCCCTGGGTGCCATTGAGAACAGTCTGGCTCTGTCTTCTTCACGCCCTACCATCAGGTATTTACACACATTGGTAAGATACCCCCTGAGCCTTCTCCACGCTGAAAACATCCCAGCTCTCCCAGCCTTGCCTCATAGTGATGGGTGCTCCAGTTCCTTCGCCGTCTCTGTGAGCACTCACTCCAGTGTGTCTGTGCATTTCTTGTACTGGGGAGCCCAGAGCTGGACACAGCTCCCCAGATGTGGTCTCACCAGTGGCAAGCAGAGGAGAAGGATCACCTCCCTTGACCTGCCGGTGAAGTTCCCCTGAATGCAGCTCAGGATGCCGTGAGCTTTCTTTGCTGCAAGGGAACATTGCCGACAGATCTTCAATTTGTTGCTCACCAGAATCCTCTGGTCTCTTTCTGCAAAGCTGATTTCCAGCCAGTCGTCCACTGGCCTGTCCTGGTGCACAACTACAATTTCTCCTTCACAAATTTGTGCTGACTACTCTCAGTCACCTTCTTGTGCTTCGTGGTTTCCAGGAAATGCTTCATTACCCTCCCTGAATGACCTGCTTTTTCCCAGTTCCTTCTCCCTCTTCCTGAAGACAGAAGTGACATTTGCTTTCTTCCAGTCCTCAAGAACCCTCTCAGTCTCTGGGAGTTTTCAAAG
>VWYH01010164.1:214432-224711 GCA_013399365.1 Pampusana beccarii
GTGATGGGCTGGGAAAATTATTTTAGAAGCAGCATTTTGTATGCATTTATATGTATTATATATAGGTATTACTAAACATTGTGTTTGTTTTTTCAAGTTTTTTGATCAATAGCCTGCTTTTCATTCCAGTAGCTTTTTCCTAGTCCTGCATTAAGGGATAGCAAAAAGAAATGCACGATTTACTTTCATTATTCTACTGTTTTGACCCCCAATACCTACCTTCTAAAGTAAAAGAACTCTAGCATTTACAGTTACTGCTCCCAACTCTCCAGCCCCTGATTCTTCTCCCCATCTCTGCACTCCATGATTTTCTGTGCTTGCACAGAGACAGAGCTAGCTCTGCACATCTGTTTCCAGCTGTTCTGTCATAGCCTTGTTTCTACTGTCAGTCTCCATTCCATGGGTCCTCATGTGAATCTGCTGCATGTTGATTTGGCATGTATTTGAGTTACTTGTAATGCTTAGGTTTTGGCTGGGTAGAATCATAAAATCACAGAATGGCTGAGGTTGAAAGAGACCTCTGGAGATCCTGTGGTCCAACCTCCCTCTCCAAATCTGGGCCAGCCAGAGCAACTTGCTGAGCACCAAGTTCAGTGAAGTTTTGAATATCTTCAGGGATGGAGTTAAGTTGCTCTTTGGGCAACCTGTTCTAAGTTAAAAAGCTGTTCAGAGTAAAAAAGTTTTCTTCTTGTGTGTAAAGGAACTTTTCTGTGTTTCCTGTGGTACTGCCCTGGGTGCCATTGAGAACAGTCTGGCTCTGTCTTCTTCACGCCCTGCCATCAGGTATTTACACACATTGGTAAGATACCCCCTGAGCCTTCTCCACGCTGAAAACATCCCAGCTCTCCCAGCCTTGCCTCATAGTGATGGGTGCTCCAGTTCCTTCGCCGTCTCTGTGAGCACTCACTCCAGTGTGTCTGTGCATTTCTTGTACTGGGGAGCCCAGAGCTGGACACAGCTCCCCAGATGTGGTCTCACCAGTGGCAAGCAGAGGAGAAGGATCACCTCCCTTGACCTGCCGGTGAAGTTCCCCTGAATGCAGCTCAGGATGCCGTGAGCTTTCTTTGCTGCAAGGGAACATTGCCGACAGATCTTCAATTTGTTGCTCACCAGAATCCTCTGGTCTCTTTCTGCAAAGCTGATTTCCAGCCAGTCGTCCACTGGCCTGTCCTGGTGCACAACTACAATTTCTCCTTCACAAATTTGTGCTGACTACTCTCAGTCACCTTCTTGTGCTTCGTGGTTTCCAGGAAATGCTTCATTACCCTCCCTGAATGACCTGCTTTTTCCCAGTTCCTTCTCCCTCTTCCTGAAGACAGAAGTGACATTTGCTTTCTTCCAGTCCTCAAGAACCCTCTCAGTCTCTGGGAGTTTTCAAAGATAATGGAGAGATGTCTCACAGTGACATTGGCTCCCATAGCACCCATGGGTGCATCCTGTCAGGTCCCACAGACTGCTGCATGTCCAGTCTGTTTAAATGTTCCTTAACCGTGTTTTCTTCCACCAAGGGCAAGTCTTGCTTGCTCCAGACTTCTTTACTGGTCTCAGGAGATTCCCGATGCCCAACCTGGCCAGCGAAGAAGGAGGCAAAGGCGGCATTCAGTACTTCAACCTCTTCTATGTTCTTTCTCAGGAAGTCCACTTCCCCGTTCAGCAATAAGCCACATTTTCCCATGTTTTGCTGCTGATGTACTCATAAAAGGCTTTCTGTCTGCCCTTCGTGTTCCTTGCCATTTTCAACTCCAGGTGGGCTTTTGTTATCCCAATCACCTCCCTGCATGCTTGAACAGCATCTCTATCTTCCTCCTGGATCACCTGTCCCCGCTTCTGCCTCTTGTACGTGTCCTTGTGATGTCTGCGCTCCTTGTTCCTGCCTGCAGGCCTCCTGCTGCTTTTGCTTGATTTCCTGCCTGTTGGGATGACTCAGTCTTGAATTTGGAGGAGGTGATCTTTGAAAATCAACCAGCTCTCCTGGAACCCTCTTATTTCCAAGGCCATAACTCACAGGATTCTTCCAAGCAGATCCTGAGCAGGCCGGAGACTGCCCTGCCGAAATCTAGAGCTGTGATCCTGTTTTCTGCTCTGCTCCACCGTCATGTTCCTCAACTCCTTTATCTCCTGGTCCAGCCAAGGCTGCCCCGACCTTCACATTCCTGACCAGTTCCTCCTTCTTCATAAGAATCAGGTCCAGCAGAGCAGCTCTCCTTGTCTGATCCTGTGTTAGAAATTCATCTTCAGTGTGCCCAGAAACCTCTTGGGTTGCTTGTGCCCTGCTCCGTTATCCCTTCAGCAGATATTGGGGTGGTTAAAGTCTCCCGTGAGGACCAGAGCCTGTGAACATGAGGATTTTTCCTGCTGTTTGAGGTCTCGCCTACTTCTTCCTCAGCAGGTAGTCTGTAGCAGACACCCCCCACAATGAGCCCGTGTTGATCTGCCTGCCAGTTCTGCCCCCTGAGCTCAGATGGTTCAGCGTTCATGCCGAGGTGGAGCTCGGTGCACGCAGCTGCCCCTGGGCTGAGGTGGGACCCCCGGCCCCCAGCCTGCCCCTCCGAACAGCCCGTGAGGTCCGTGCAGCGCGGTCTGTGAGCCCTCAGCTGCCCCCGGGGCTCTGTGCGTGTTCGGTCTGGGAGAGGAGGCAGCAAGAGCAGCACCGACAGCGTGCAGGTGATCTAGCAGCTTTCTGTGAGGAGATGGGGGGTCCTGTTAGTCCAGGAGCAGATGCTGCACCGTTGCCATAGGCATCAAGAGAATACGTCACATCTGCGTAAGTCTTAATAGAGTGTCTTCTGTCCTCCAGCCAAAAGCAAATGACTGAAAGAACATTTGACTGATTCCTGCTCTCTCGCATGCTTTGCTGCAGGAAGGATCCAAACCGTCTTTATTCTGGGGAGACTGCAACAGGATCAGAAGATGAAAGACTATTAACTATTTTAGTTATATGTGGTCCATTCTTTACCAGCTGCCAGACAGAACAGTTATTTTCCAAAGGCATGCTTCAGGGCTTTATCTGGTTTGAAATGTCAGGTAGCTGTCTTGTAAACATGCAAGATGGTTCACAGAATTTGTCCTTTGATAAATAAAAGGAGTTAATGTATGAAGGGCGAAAAAGGAAAGAACAATGCTAAACCTTCAAATAAGGCCATAACAAGGAGAGGGGTGTAGGCCTGTGACTGATTCTTGATTAAATTATTTCTCATGAGGAATTGTGATTGTTGACTTCGTGCAGCACTGTGGAGGAGACAAGGCCTCCTGGAGTTAAGTGGCGTGATTGATGCATGGCAAAGGTGTCGTCAGGTGGGGTAAAATCAGCAAATGGGTTAGACAGAGGATGCAGAAGAGGTGGGCATTTTCTTACTCCTTTATTTGGCATTTTAGACAGTTTCAGAGCATTTTGACAGCAGCATTCCAAGTGGATTTAATCAGAGTAAAAAAAGTATTTGCCAAGTTCAGAACAGACAGAATTGTGGTGGTGAGATCTGCAATGGCAGGAGTTTGACTGGAGAAAGGAAGGATTGACTCAAATAGCAGAAGGAGGTAAAGAAATTTAAAAAGAAAGAGTAGCTGTTAAGACAAGATCAGCTAAGTGGAAGAGTTGTTATGGATCAGATGCAGTAGGAAAAAATCAGTTATGTTCTAGACAAAAGAAGCTTTTCTCAAGAGCAGAAATATGACAAGTTTTTCTTTTTTTTGTGTTGGAATTTTTTTCCTAATATTCTGCTTCCTGTATTTCTTATGGTTGGAATATTAGTGATGGGCCTTCCATTACATAAACTTTTTGCTAATTTATGAAGTTTGTTTTATCCTTGTTTAGACTATGTGAAAATCCTACTCCAGGTTAATAGCCAAGATCTTAACTAAAGGAATTTAAAGAAATAACTTCCTAATTTTCTTGATATATATATTTTTTTTAGGTTTATAATTAACAATTTAGAAGAGATTTATGTCTTATTATTTGGCATCATATTTATAACATTCAGTGTTGCTGTATCAGAGATACATGTACCAACATGGTTGAGCACTAGGGAATCCCATTGCAGAATGGAGTCTCGTTGCAGAATGAAGCATCCTCCTTCCCAGGAGAGACCAGGGCAGTGAACCCCCCCAGGCACGTTGTTTGTGTGGTTTGGGGTTGTTTGTGTGGTTTGGGGTTGTTTGTGTGGTTTGGGGTTGCTGGGTGTGAGCTGATGAGCGGTGCTGGGCTGGGCCGTTCAGAACCAGCGCAGGGCCCGCGCTGCCAGGGCCGGCCTCGCCGGGCTGCTGCTCCGATCCACCGCGCTCTGTTTCCATCTGTTCACTTCACTTGTAACCTCGAAAGGCCAGAGGCCACATCCTTTTTATCTGTACCTCCTGGTATTGTCAGGCCCTAGAAACAACCAAGTACCAAGAATGGGGAGAACTGTGAAATGTGACAGATGATGTGACATGAGGTCCAACACATCACTCTTCTCCCTGTCACAGTTCACATCTACACACCAACACACCCCTCTGCTCTTTGACTTTTACCACTGTAAATTCTGTTTATTTTGCAAAGCACTGAATTCCATAATGATTCAGTTTATATTTCTTCCACCTATGTTTCTTCTACACATATTCTGAAACTCATTTTACAAATAACTTGTGCCACCGTTGATGTGCCTTGTCATGTAGACGTTTCTTTCTGGGAGCACATGCAGCGTGTCACTGCTCGTCACCCAGCGCCGTCTGTTGCTCTGAGCTGTAACCTGCTGGCCGGTGCTTTGGGCTGGGACGGGACAAACCGCGCTGTGCCGGAGCCGGGCCCTGGCCGCTCGCGCTCGCCCGGGTGCTCCAGGAGAGCCCGTTGTCCCGCTGAGGCCCGGGCGCTGCGCTCCTGTCTCTGTGCCTGCCTTTCCCTGCTCCTGTGACTTCATGTGTTTATGCACCAGGTGAATGAAACGCTGCAAAGATTAGGAAACCGCACAGTTCTTTCACCTCAGGATTTATCTTCCATCACCTGCTTGAGACTTTCCAGCCTAAATCTTCTCTCTAACATTTTAGGCCCATTTGACTTTTTTAAGCCACTGTCCTTACTGGCTGTGAAACTTCCCCCAAATCCTCTCATTTGAGGGTTTAATCTACATGTCTTTTACTTCCCTCATTTGGATGCTTGAAGGTGGTAAAACAATCTGTATGTAACAACCATTCTTGGTGTCCTTAGTAGTCACTTCCCTTCCACTTATTTTTATCATTTGTTTATAACCTTTATTTATAACCTTTCAGTAATATTTATTTTTCCTGGCAGTTACATACAAATTATGTTCATGTTAAGAATTTCAGGCATATAATTATGTCTTACTACATTGCATTTAATTACATTTGCCATTTTCCAATTGGCTGCCATTTTCCAAAATCATTGATGTTTGCTGTGATTATATACTGTTTGAGATCAACTTTGACTTTTTGGGAGGGTAATCTGTTTGTAATGGTTGTAATTATACTGCCAAATAAAAAAAAAAAAAGAAAATTAAAAGACACTTGGGTTTGTCTGGCAATGCAGTTTTTTTGTGACCACCAGTAGTACTTGTTGCTCTCCGTTCCGTCGTGCTTTAAGTCCGATGTGCTTTTATTCAGCTACTAATTGTTCTGCTAGTTCAGTTGAAATGGGAGGTGGATTTATTAGACAGCCCGTGCCAAGATTGTTCTGTTTTCCTTCTTTGGTTATGTGCTTTCTCCAGTCTGCTGGTGCTTTCTAACACTGTTTCTCAGTTCTCATGTAGCTTTGCCTGTTAATACATCTTTCAGTTAGTATTTACTTATTATTGATCTGCTTAACTGTAGATACTTTAAAAGTGATTTTTAGTGAGAGCAGGATATAATCCCTAGCATTATTAATCAAAAAGGGCTTATTTTCTTTTCCTGACAAAGAAACAGGAAATCTTGCTGCTTTTCCTATAATATGAAAGGGCAAGAATACTGTAGGCAGTTGCATTAGTCTGATTCTAAGTACATGCAAGGCTCAAGAATTACTTTTGAACAAGAAAACAACTGAGATTGAGGAGGGTGTAGATGGTATAAAAAGCAGCGTAAGTTTACTAACCTACTGTCTTTCTCAGATAGCTAATTTTCTACATAAAGGAAATAGCGTCTGTCGTCTTTATCCAGGTGTCAGTGAGGCCTTTGATTCAATGCTGTCTGAAAATTTAAGTAATAGAAGAATTGCAAGGTAGGCAAGAAGCTCAGTAAAGAAGACACAAAAAACATTGCAGTTTCCTCACAATTTGCCATGGGATTTATGTAATTTAATATTTTCAGTAATGCCCAAGGCACAAAAATAGGAAGTGTAGTGATTAAATTTGTTGATGATGCAAAATAGGTACCATTGAAGCAGAAGAGAATAAGTTACGTGGCAAGAACTGGGAGATTCTGAAGACTCCCCAGACAGAAATGGGGTGGTGTCTGATGACAACACAGCGCGTAGTTGTGCACTTGGGGACTTGTCACAGGAATCAGCACCGTACGCTGAGGCCTGCCCAGTGATGGTGACGGAGTGACGAGCATTAGTCCACTTGCAGGAGAATGTGGAGTTATCACTGTCATAGTGTGGAAGGCAGTGGTGAAACTGGCAAAGTTGGGTGGGGATTTCTGCGGTGAGAGAAGGATCAATGGCACACAGGAACGCGGCCTCCTGGGCTGGCGGTTCAGTTCTGTTTGCCCGTGTTCTTGGCCGGTTAACTGGGACTGGCTCAGAAAGGGCTGAGGAAATGGTGAGAACTGGGCAACCAGTTTCAAAGAGACCAAATAACAGTTTTTGTTTGCTTGGTCTGACAAAGGAGGAGTGAGTGTGGGTGTGACTGCGATGTATAAATGCTTCAAAGCATAAACATTAGACACAAAGAAAAACCGCTAAGGGCAATGTTGGTAAAATAATAAATGGGAATAGCCAGATATAGAATCATAGAATCGTTTTGGTTGGAAGAGACCCATGTACTAAAGGAAGACAGTCGTTCAAAGAACTCTGGTTTTTAGCAGCTGTCCCACAGCAATACCAAAGTTTGAAGTGCTATGCAATAAATTTGTGTCTGAAAGGGTGACATATGACATGTTTGCTGTTGATTATACAGGACCGGACTTGTTAACCCAGCCATCCCCCTATTTGTTCTGTCAATTAGTAACAGCAGGTGTATCATTGATGGTGTTCTTACCAAACACATCCCAAAGCCATAATTCTAAATGCACCCCAAACCCATCATTCTAATCACCAAGCAGCATCAAGAAACACTCTTTGGACTAGGGGGGCAGTAGATTTTTCTACTTCTGCAGAATAATGTTTGAAACCTCTGGAGACAGACACAAATGCTTTTCTTTGTCTTCATTTATTCTTTTTTGCCTTTATTTCAAGTTTCCTTTCTTTATGTATGCTACAAATTGCCTATGGTATTTCTTCACTGCAGATAAATTTTAAAAACAGTTAGTGGAAAGGCCTGACCTAAAAAGGTACATCTGTGAAACAGTGATGCAAGATGGTAGCTGAAGATGCGTAAGTCAAGGAGAGAGAAAAAGCCACAGTATAAAAGCTATATGATACTTGGGAAGTCTCAAATGATAACTGGCAGCAAATCTGTGTATGCAGATTCCATACTCTTACATTGTTGTAGCAATCAGATATGTATTTTTTCCAAAATAAAATTAGAAAAAAAATAAAGGGGGGGGACCCTTTTAAATTTTTTTGCATAAGATCTGTGAAACCTGTGAGGGAAAACCTCTCTGGGTAGAAGAAAGCCTTATCTTTGCCTTAGGAAATTGCATACAGTTTCCATAGGGAAGGGCGGGCACAGGAGGCTCTAGGGCTCAGCTCGCCCCTTGTCCTGCCCCAGCCAGAAGCCACTGCGCCTGCATCGCTCTGCTTGTCTGACCTGTTCGTGAAAGACCTTTGGGAATGGAAATTCCCATCTTTGCTGGACACACTACGCACAACATCTCTACTTTTACTGCTGTACTCTTCCTTAATAACAGATGTAAATCTTCCTGGGAGACATTTCAGTCTTCCCTGTATTTGCAGCAGCCTTTGGATTGCTGAAGACTGTTATTTTCTTTTTTGGAGCTTTACAGTTCTTGTCACACTCGCTGTTCTGCCCTGAACCATCCTGATTTCTCCCACACGCTTTGTCTGATG
This sequence comes from Pampusana beccarii, assembly GCA_013399365.1. Classification (NCBI taxonomy): domain Eukaryota; kingdom Metazoa; phylum Chordata; class Aves; order Columbiformes; family Columbidae; genus Pampusana; species Pampusana beccarii. The sequence continues at coordinate 222,564 of VWYH01010164.1, forward strand.
CACAGAGCCCCAGACTGCAAAGGACGGTCTAGTCGAGCCATTAATAATTCGTGCCATGACAGAAGGGTTCCTTTGGAAGGGTTCCTCAGCAACGCTGGCAAAATTTAATTCTGCAGCCTCGGGGAAGTGTTGAGCCGAGACTGCCCTGGAGACGACAAGGAATGGGGCAGAGGCAGAGACAATGTGGAGAACAAGAGAGTCTGGAGTATCTTGTCACTGCTTATGCTGCCACCAAGGGGATGAGGGAGGTGGGGCAGCATTCGGTTACTGCTCTGCTGGGGTCTGTTTGTCTGCTTCTTTTGTGTCAGTGCTGTACTGCTAACTCTGTGATCTATTATATCCCCAAATATTTTTTCTGAAAAAAAAAGTACTCTTAGCCAGTTGTTCTCCATCTTTTATTTGTGTGGTTGTTGATTTCTATCTTGATGTAGAATCTCACCCTATTTCTGATTGAACTATGTCTTGTTTTTCCAAATCACATCTCCAGCTTGTCAGGATTTTAATTTTAATCATCTCTCCTAGCACACCTGTAACCCCTCCAAACCCTGTGTTGCTAGGAAATTTGATAAGCATGTTCTCTAGTTCATTGTCCATATTGTTAATGAGAATATTGAGTAACAGGAACAAGTGGTCATTTCTTTAGAATAAGCAGACCCTCAATCTTGGGATATTTTCTGTCTGTTTTTCGGTATGTTTTCAATCCCATAATGCATCAATTCCAGAACTACGGAGGATATTTTAAGTTTCTGTGAATAGAGCGCTGCTGTCTTAAGTGAAGACTGGATAAGAGAAACCATGGCTCTTGAAGGCATCCAGCACCTTCATGTACTTCTTTACTTACCTGCAGATCAAAGAAACAAAAGCAGCTGCAAAAATATTTTCTCGAAACAACAACTTGGTTCATATCTTTTCTAACCTGACCATCCTAGTTTAAAAATCTTAAAAGCTTGAATAGCACGGAAGTAAAACAAAACCCCACACATACGGAGGAGAGAAAAGGTGCCTCAGAGTCCCTAGGTAAGGAGGAAGAGTGTCAGCCTTTCCTTGAAATAAACGGGCAGGAGCAGCATGAACTGACCCTGAGGAGTGGGGAAGGGAGCCCAGTGTGTGCTCAGCCTCCGAGAACCGGCAAAGGAACGAGCGCTGGAGTCTGCTGCCATGACACCTTCCCACCCAGAAAGGGCCGGGAGCTGCCACGGCACTTGTGTAGGAACTGGGCAAGGCTTGGGTTGAACCAGGCACTTGAAGAACACACTTTTTGCCTACACTTCTGTGAGAAAACATGTATGGAAAATAGAAGAAGAAACAAAATAAAATGATATGATTTTTCTCTTAGTTTGGGAGAAGACATTCCTGCACTGTAACCTCTACCCTTTTGTGCAGATGCATTACGCGCTAGTTTTCCTCGACCGTGTTGTGGTGAGTGGGAAGAATCACAGGAAACGGGTTTCATTCTGAACCAGGTGATATGGGCAAGTCACTTCCATCCATTTGCACCTTCTTTTCCATTTGCAAAACAAAAGATCTATTTCTAATGATTTATAAAGTACTTAGAGAACTACAATCATACTAAATAAGAGGTGAATTGTATTATTACATGATTCTGGGTTTGACTTTGACTCAGTGTATGCCTACAGTGGGTCTGCCATTCCTTAATTTTCAAGTGGCTGACCTTGTAATTTTATGTTCTTTTCAGGAAATCTCTTTATGTAATGCCTGCTAAGAACAGTCAGATAGAATAGAATACAATACATGTCGTATGGTATTAAATTGAAATTCAGTAACACTTAATATATCCTCCTGCTCCAGAATGTGATAAGCCAGCTGGTGACGGCGATGGGAGCAACTGTCCCTTATGACTTGACCTGTTTAGAAAAATGGAAGAGCCCAAACCCGCAGCCGCCCGTCCCGAGCTGCGGCCCCGGCTGCGGACAAAGGGCCGCGGGGCGGAGGCGCCTCCCGCCCGCCCCGGGCCGCGCTCTGCGGCCGCTCGCCGGGTCCTCGGTGCCACCGACACGGGAATGTGCTGTGACGGGAACCGCGAACCGCCCGATTCCGCTTTGTCTTGCACCTCCAGCCGGGCGGCCCCGCGGCCCCGAGCGCTGTCCCCGCGGGGCGCGGGCGGAGCCGCCCCCGGCCCGAGCTGCC